>JANAVB010035820.1:9266580-9586712 GCA_029216955.1 Iris pallida | reverse complement strand
AAAATTATATGTGACCCTATTACTTTATTATTTATTATTATTATTATTATTATTATTTTATTATTATTATTATTATTATTATTATATTCTGTTCTATTTTATTTAGGTTTCCTATTTTCTATTTCTATTTCCTATTTCAAACCATATTTTATATGGAGATCCTATACCTTTTTATTTTTTATTTTTATTTTCCTATTTTTATTTCCTAATTCCATTTTTATTCCTTTTTACTATTTCCAAGTTCCTATTTTCTATTTCTATTTATTTTTTATTTGCATAATGTGATAAAACCTACACCACGACAAAGTGTCCGATGATAGGTCACCACCTAAATCATCAATGATCAGCCACCAACATAATTCGATGATCATACCAAATATAGATGTTCATACAATACCTTGGCCAACTTTTCCATCAAATATGTTTCTCGTTTTCTTTTTCAATGCTTCTCTTTTTGTCCAGTTGTGCTCTCTACTATTTGTTCACATAACAACATTTAGTTAAACATGAAAGCAGACCTTAGGAAATTGCACCTTCATTATTGTTTAATTGGGTTGAACATTTGGAAAAGAGAAACAAAAAAAAAAAAAAAAAAAAAATTAAGGGTAACTAAGTAATTAAACAATCCAATAGAATATTAATGACTGCATTAAATGGTTTCTATCCGAATAGATTCTATCCAAAAATCAGCTTCCAAAAAAAAATGTAAAATGAGTTGGGCTAGTATAAGAATAATAGAAAATGATAAAGTAAGCTCTGATTTCAAAGATTGTGGTGGTCAAAAATTGATTTAAAAAAAGAGAAAAATCTAGAATATAGAAAATGGACCAGAAATGGACCTTAATATTCTACAAACTGAGTTGTTAAAATCTAGAATCTAAAAATTGGGAGACCCAAGCCTTGGGTCCTATGGGTAGAATGGGCCCGAAAATGTAAAAATTTGGGACCGAAGATGGAGGTTACTATTCAACCAAATGAACTTTAAATTTCTGAATCTAGAAATGGGGACCGATGATGAACTAATGATGCTCTTACAAACCACCCCCCCCCCCCCCCCCCCCCCTTCTCTCTCTCTCTCTCTCTCTCTCTCTCTCTTCCTTGCTAATATAGTCCCACCAGGTCCCCTTTCCTCTCTTACCCCCCCCCCCCCCCCCCCCCTTCCAATGAAGGGCCAACGTTACAATCACTTTTTGTTGTAAGAATGGTATTGTCCATCATTAAAGGTATGTAATGGATCATACGGTTAGTAGTCCTGTCCTCTTCTAGCACTGTCCAACTCGAAATAGTCGATCCGGTCTAGCCCACTACCATAGTCGATTCGGATTGGATTTGATTTTCAGGCTAGTAGGTACGGGTTTGAACCGATTATACTTCCTACCTAGTCTTGGTTGGGTTTAGCTTCTCATGCCCGCAGGCTCGGTCCGATTATAGGTTCGGTAAAATCCTGGTCCGTTTGTAAATTATATATACATACATTAAAATAATATTTGTAAAGGAGATCAGAGGATTTGAACCCAAAACTCAATTATAGTTTGAAAAAAAAAAGATTATGTTTCGGTTTTGAAAATACTAATACTCCTTGTTCGGTTTCCGTTTTGAGTTTTCATTTCGGTACAAAACCGAAAAATATTGGGAACGTAGTGTGTTTCGAATCAAAGTTGGTCCATGAGGTACGATATTGAATTGGACTCATATGCCTTAAAAGAGAATTCTCATGTAAGGTCTGAGTGAATCCAATTATCTACACCGTATGATTCCACCTCCTAACCGACGTGGGACTAAATTACCAATTCCATTGTCACCCCCATTGAGCGCTCCATCGAAAATGAGATACAGTCTAACAATCTCTACCTTAGCTCGTTTTTGCTAGCCGAATAACCTTAGCATCCTTGCTACATTTGTTGGTTCCCGCTAGCCGAACAACCTTAGCACCCCCGCTACCTTTTTGTTCGTTCCCGCCAGCCGAACAACCTTAGCACTCATTGCTACCTTTTACTCGTTTTTGCCAGCCGAGCACCTAGGATATACAACATATTGTCATCTCGATCCGTTCGACCACAGAACCAAATCGGCACGTTCATCGACACTACTATTGTGTGCCAACCACAACGTCTTCCTCCACCTTGGGCGCGTCAAACACACCTTTGAAGTCAACATATTGTCATCTCGATCCGTTAGACCACAGAACCAAACTAGCACGTTCATCCACACCACTATTGTGTGCCAACCACAACGTCTTCCTCCACCTTGGACGCGACAAATCCACCTTTGAAGCCAATCCGTGTAGTTGCATATGCTCCTTATAACTCCACCTTGAGAAGATCTCGTATATCCGTATATACGCATAAACATTCAACAACATCTGTCTCGAACCAATTAGAGCTGTCCAAATCCGTCCCGTAACTTGGCTCTGATACCACTTGTTGAAAACGAGGTGTGACCCGAACTGGAGTTGGCCCATGAGGTACGATATTGAATTGGGCCCATGCATATGCCTTAAAAGAGAATTCTCATATAAGGACTGAACCAATCCCAATTATCTACACCACATGATCCTACCTCCTAACTGATGTTGGACTAAATTACCAACTCGATTGTGACCCCCCATTGAGCGCTCCACCGGAAACGAGATACAATCCAACAAAAATTGGTAAGACTTATGTTGTTATGTAAATAGTTCCAATTTATGCATATTTTGGGATTAAAAATGTATATATTTTGAAAACAACAACTCTATGTATATGTTTTGAAGTCCAACTTTGATAATTTAATAATTACACTAACTTTGGACGGAACTTTGAAATACAATAAATGTACGTATAATAATTATAATTTTAAAGATAATTTAACCACAATTCTAATATTTGATCTTACCTGTTAAACAATAGAAATATTCTAACTAAATAAATCGAATAAATCGAATTGATTATATGGTTTGATTCAGTTTTAATTTTCACTAACTTTAATATACTTTTGATTTTAAATTTTTTTGAATATTAATTTATTTAATTTTAACTATTACGATTTGGTTATATTCGAATAAATCGAACGCTCAACCCTAAACTCTGTTAACACATTGCTCGGTGTAAGAAAAAAAACATTCATACCATAATTGCTTGCTTACACCTGCCATCAAAAATAGTACAGGGCATACAAAATGATAGGACATTTGGTTGTGCTACATCAGTACATCTTTATTTCAAACTCCCCAATCCAAAAAGAAAAAGTAGGAAAAAAAATTTCGTCGAGAGATCGAGAAAGAGATATCTCTAATGAGGAAAAAAGGAAATGAGAAAGAGCAGAAAGCAAATAAAAAACTAAAAAAGCCCCCAAGAAAGGCAAATAAAAGACAGAGACTTCCACTTGGGTACCAAAAATAGAAGCCAAGCACTTGCATACTCAAAAGCTAACAAAAGACAGAGACTTCCACTTGGGTACCAAAAATAGAAGCCAAGCACTTGCATTGCATACTAAAAAGCTAACATGCAAATAAACTGGATATGTATTTGAAAGCTTCTCAAAGGATGCAGAATGAAGACATGGCCAGTGTTTTTACTGTTCAAAAAATAAGGCTGCTGTATTCATGAATGGAGCACAAATGGCGTGATAGTGGAGGGGGTGCATGGTGTGTGAGAGAGAGAGAAAGAGAGAAAGAGGGAGCCTTCTAGCTCAAGTGGTTAGTACAAAGGCATAAAATTCGAATGGGCAGTAGTTCGATTATCAGTGAAAACAATTATGAAATATATATATATATACATATATATATATATATATATATATATATATATATATATATATATTTTGGAACCAGGTAAATTATTTCTGGAATCGCTTCCACTGGGATTCGAATTCCTGACCACTCGGGCCGCATGCATCTCTCTTAACCACTAGGCTAGAGGTCATTTGCATATATATATATATATATATATATATATATATATATATATATATATATATATATATATATATATATAATGTAGAAAAATTTGGATGGAGAAAATTTTGAATTCCGAAAATATTCTTGCATGTCTATACTAATTAAAAATTGTTCATTAATTTTAATAAAGACAACTTAATAATTACGAAGACTTCTTCCTAAGTTAATTAAAAGAATGTTAAAATACGTGCAAGGCATGCGCACACACACACACACACACACACACACACACACACACACACACACATATATATATATATATATATATATATATATATATATATATATATATATATATATATATTCTACTATATAATAGGAAAACTTAGATGGTGAAACTTTTAAATTCCAAAAATACCCTTACATACTTATACTAATTAAAAATAGTTCATTAATTTTAATAAGGACAACTTAGTAATTAGGAAGGCTACCCTTTGGTGTTCCTAAAGAGTTTTCCTAAACTAATTAAGAAATGTTAAAATACGTGCAAGGCACGTGCACGTATGCTAGTTCTACATAGGAAAACTTAGATGATGAAACTTTTGAATTTCGAAAATACCTTTACATACTTATACTAACTAAAAATAGTTCATTAATTTTAATAAGGACAACTTAGTAATTAGGAAGACTACCATTTGATCTTCCTAAAGAGCCTTCCTAAACTAATTAAAAAAATATTAAAATACATGCAAGGCACGTGCACACATGCTAGTATATATATATGTGTGTGTGTGTGTGTGTGTGTGTGTGTGTGTGTGTGTGTCAGGAGTTCAAATTTCAGTGGGAGCGATTCCGGAAACTAATTATTCTTTTTTCAGTCCCTTTATGATTATGCCTATGCCTAGAGGAGCCTTGATCAGTAAAACTCTCGTGTGTGTGGGTCTGTAAGTAGCATGCATGCCATGCATAATGGAGCGTGCAATACAGTAGGAGTTGGAGACAGTGGGCCCAAAAGATATACATTATAGTGTACACAAAGTTTTGTACATATCATCGGACATCTCAAAATTTTTTTTCCACTGTAGACGGGTGTGACTTATTATTTTTGTCGTAGTATTTGACTGAAATGCAAGCAATTAGTGGCTGATAGAACTAGTAGTCCTCTCTCCTCTTACTGATATTTGGCCTATTTTTTTAAGGGTTCGTTTCGATCAAGTTTTTGGATTCCTAGGAATAGATTTTCAATTCCTTTCCCATGAGAGAGGAATTCAACATTCCCATACCCACGTTTGGTTAGCTTGGGAATATGTAGTTCAAAATTTTTAAAAAATTATTTTCATGTTTGGTTCACATGGATAGGAATCTTAATTTATTTAGTTCTACTTTAATACCCTTTCACTAATTTCATGATGATTCACATGTTTGGGATAGGAGTTGAAAATTTGAAAATAAAGAGAGGGTATAACCGTCCAAACAAAATAGTCAAACACCATTCCTAGGAAAGCAAATCTATTCCCAAGGGGGAGCTTAGGAATAGCTTTTACGTCCATGAGAATAGCTTTCTCACATAACCCCCTCCTATTTCCTTCTCATTTTCAATCCTAAACATACTAAACATGGATAAGAAATCCAAATCCCATTTTCAAGCCTCAAAAACTTGAACCAAACGTCCCCTAATAGGCCACCAGACCACATAAGTCAAAGTTTCCAAATATACTATAATAGTTAGTCCACCTGGTCTATGAGCTAGACATGACTTCATAGCTGCATTTTACTTTAGCCAGCTATTCCATCCTTGTATAGGACACAATAACCAAGTCAACCAAACCATAAGCCTCGTCTACAAAATTATTATGCGTCCATAATTTGGTGTCATATATACCTCATCATGTTCTTGGATGTGGTAGAAATTTTTAACTAGTTATTGTAAAGGACAATGCTATGTTACCAACAGGTTTGGATCATGATTATGGTCTGCGGATTACGTGTTGCCCCTCCATTAGAGGGGAGCTGTGGAAAATCCGGGGTGGACCTGGTATGCTACATGGGGGCCAGGTGGGGGATGGGGTGACACGTCGGCATGGACACGAGCACGATCACCTTCCGTGCGGATCAAATATCATTTTTGTACTACAAAATTTTAGACTCCAACAACAAAAAAATTAAAAAAATAATTAATTTTATTGTTTCTCTCTAAACTTGCAGTACTACATGTCCTCCCTCTCCCTCTGGCCTCTCCTCCCTTTTCTTCATTAGGTACTAAAGTTAGTAACAGGACTAGAGTAGAAAAGTGACTTCAGTGGAAGAGACAAATCATGGAGAACCATTGAACGTGAATGAACTTTAACAAAACAAAATATATAGTAAATAGTTGATACAAAAGGATCGCCTATATTGTGCTTGTGTGGAGGCAGAGAGAGAGAGAGGCAAGCAAGTGATGGTGCACTTATCATGCATGCATATATGGCAGTCTCTCTACTGCTGCACTGCATGTGTTTGCATGCGTTTTGCTGCCACCATACTCCGGCCAGAATTGGCTTCCACTACTGCTATATACTGTACTCATCACATGCGCACACCAACAACAACAAACCAAAAAAAACACGAAGCACATGCTTGCATGCTACCATTTCCAAATGTACTAAGCAAATATTAAATGGATCTTTACTGACGAAAGCAGGACCACAGAAGGAAGAAGAAACGTTGAGTTGGACTATGGACAAGAATCTTTAGTTTGTTTTCAGCAACAGTTAATTAATCTCGTGCTGCTGAGCTCCAAATAATTAGCTAGCTAGCTAGAGACTAGGTTTCGAAATGCACAGGAACAGAAACTGTTTTAGCACGACAGTGGTGGTACGGACATAGTGAAGCGTGATCAAACCATAATTAACGCATGCAGGATTGCATGGGGAATGTGGAATAATTGACCTAAGTTAAGACCAATGTTGTAAAAATCAGACCAGACCGACGGTGGAACCGGGTTCAACAGGTTTAAGCTAAAAAATCGGCTCGGTTTGACTAAAATCGGATTTTTTAAAGTTGTCAAAACCGGCTTCAACCGGTGAACCGGCCGAACCGGTTCACAATTGAACCGGCCAATTTTGGTTATTTTTTCATTGTAAAAAAAATTCAAAATATACTATTATGAGAAATTTGGACCATTTTATTGTAAGAAATTTGGACCATTTGATTCTTTATTTGGTTTTAATCGACCTTATAGTTGTCAAATTAAACCGAACTAACATACTTATGATCAAACCAAACTAAACCAAGAAGTAAATATGAATATTTTACCTATTTGAACCAAATTAAACAAAGTCTATTGAACTCCAATTGAATCCCGGTTGAACTCTGGTCCGACCTATACCAAAAAAATTTGGTTCGATCATCGGTCCGGTTTTTAAAACATTGGTTAAGACGAGGGTTGATAATTGTAACAAAAATTTGGGAGTTTGTAGTTTTAAAATTCTATGAAAGTTATGAGTTTGACTAAAAAACGAACTTACGGAACATTTGTACATAACATTGAAAGTAGGGGTGAGTATTCGGTTTATTCGGTTCCAACCGAACCGAATAAGCGAAAACCGAATTCAACCGAAACCGAATAAGCAAAACCGAAACTGAACCGAATTGGACTATAACCGAATCAAACCGAACCGAATTAAATCGATTCGATTTTCGGTTTATTCGGTTTACTCGGTTTTTTTTTGTTTATTTGCGATTTTTTTGTTAATGTATATATATACATATATATATATATATATATATATATATATATATATATACCTATAGTATATACCTATTGTCCGAAACCGAATAAAAAAATTTAGTATTTTCAAAACCGAAACCGAACCGAATTTTTTAAAATCGAACCGAATCTCTTATTCGGTTCGGTTAAGTTCGGTTTTCGGTCCAAAACCGAATAATGCTCACCCCTAATTGAAAGTGTATTTTTTTTTCTTTCTTTAGTCTCTTGAAAAAAAAGAAAGAAATAAAATGCATGTAATCCAATAATTTTAATTATGGTCGAATTTTAAAAATTAAGAGCTCATGAGTTTCTCTAAAATTTTTGAAAAATAATTGAATGGCACACATTTGATTTTTTTTTTTTTTTCCAACCGGCTTGAAAAGAAACTCCATTATATATGTGAACTCACTTTTTTTCCCATTATATAGATGACTCTCATTGTTATGTTCAACTGCTTTGTAGTAATTATAGCTGTTAATTTGAAGTTACAAGCCTTGCTGGGAAAACGTGGCCACGATTAGCCAAGGGTTGAAAGATGCATTGATTTTGTTTTCTTAATTTAACAAAATATACTATATTAAAAATATATTTAATAAAATAGCACATATATTTGTCTCTGTCTTATAATTATTTTACTATGTCATTATGAACCAAGTAAGAAAAAAAAAAAAAAAAAATCTAAATACACCTATCTAACAGGAAAAAAAAATCGCGGTTCAAATTCTAAAATAACTCTATGAACATGTCTTCTTCAATTTGGTAGCATTTTTTTGTGATTTTTTAATTTTGCCTTAAATTTGGACTAGGTCATCCTACTTGAAATACTGAAATATGTGTGAGAAAACGTGGCGCAGTTTGGCCGATCGAAGTGGGTCTAGTAAACCAACAACACAATGAAGTTGATGAACTAACTAATTAAGAAAAAATATATTATTTTGCCATTTTTAACTACTTAATAGATTATCATTTACTTTAAACAAAGAAGTGTTAATATTATAGTTTGTAAGTGCAAAATTTATTATTATTTTTTTATTAAAAAAATTGTGATGTCTAGCAACTATCTAACCGACTCCCTTGAGTTCATACTTTATTTTATTTTTTGCACACGTCAAGAGCAAACTAAGCGCATCCTTGATCTGTAATGTCCAGAAAGTCGGTTAGATAGTTTTTTTTTTTACTTAGGTTGCGTTTGGTTCATTGTAATGTAATCGTAATCGTAATGGAATTGGGTTTGTAATGTAATTGAGTTTGTAATGTAATGGAATTACAATTACATTACTATGTTTGGTTGAAACATGTAATCAAACCATGTAATGTAATGTTAATTGCATTCATGTGTTTGGTTTACCATGTAATGTAATTGAATTTTTAATTTAATATTTTTTTAAAATACAACATAAAATTTTAAAAGTTGATCAATACAAAATTTCAAAAATTTAAAAAGAAAAAAGAAAAAAAATTAAAAATAAATAATAAAAAAGGGGGAAAATGGTTTGTTTTCTGCTAAAAAAAGACCAAAAACGGAAAAAAAAGACAAAAAATAAAAAATACCAAAAATGACAAACGAACAAAACAGAAGAAAAAAAACCAAAAATGAAAAAAAGCGATAAAAAAAAAGAAAAACGACAAAAAAAAGATCAAAAATGTGAAAACCATAAAAAGTGACCAATAATGATAAAAAAAAATGACTAAAAACAAAAAAATTGACAAAAAACCACAATAAATGAAAGGGAAAAAGGACGAAAAACGACCAAAAACAAAAAAAAGGGCAAAAAATGAACAAAAACGACAAAAAAAATGACAAAAAACGATAAAAAGAGCAAAAAATAAAAAACGATAAAAAGGAACAAAAATGACAAAAAACGAAAATACGAAAAAAGACAAAAAACAAGAGGGAATTAAAACGAGCAAAAAACGACAAAAAGATTAAAAAACTTGCAAAAAAAAATCCAAAAACGACAAAAAAGGGAACAAAAAACGACAAACAACAAACAAAAAGAAAAAACGAGCATAAACGACCAAAAAAAAGTGAAAAAGACCAAAAAAAAAAAAAGCAAAAAAGTATAAAAAAAAAGCGACAAAAAACATGCAAAATCGACCAAAAACGATAGAAGACGATAAAAACGTGAAAAATGGTCAAAAACGTACAAGATCGACAAAAATCGATAAATAACATGCAGAAATGGCAAAAAATGTGCAAAATCGACAAAAAACGATAAAAAACGTAAAAATTTGACCAAAAATGATTAAAAAAGAAAAAAATGAACAAAAACGACAAAAAAGGACAAAAAGAACAAAAAAAGGACAAAACGACAAAAAAACAAAAACAACAAAAAACGAAAAAAAAATGACAAAAAACGAACAAAAACGACAAAAAAACGAACAAAAAAAAGGACAAACCACAAAAAACCGAACAAAATGAAAAAAATGAACAAAATTACAAAAAAACGAACAAAAAGGACCAAAAACAACAAAAAAAATGACAAAAACGACAAAAAAAAATAAACAATAACAACGAAAAACGAACAAAAATGACAAAAAAAACGAACAAAAACGACAAAAAAACGGACAAAAAACAACAAAAAATGACAAAAATACAAACAAAACCAACAAAAAAAACGAACAAAAATGACAAAAAACGAACAAAAACGACAAAAAGGACAAAAACAACCAAAAAGGACAAAAACGAACAAAAAAACAAACAAACAAAACAACCAAAAACGAAAAAAAATAACAAAAAACGAACAAAAACGACAAAAAAACGGACAAAAACAACAAAAAAATGACAAAAATACAAACAAAAACAACAGAAAACGAACAAAAATGACAAAAAAACGAACAAAAACGACAAAAAAACGGACAAAAACAACCAAAAAGGAAAAAAAAACGAACAAAAAAACAAACAAAAACAACCAAAAACGAACAAAAATAACAAAAACCGAACAAAAACGACAAAAAACGGACAAAAACAACAAAAAATGACAAAAATACAAACAAAAACAACAAAAACGAACAAAAATAACAAAAAACGAACAAAAACGACAAAAAAACGGACAAAAACAACAAAAAATGACAAAAATACAAACAAAAACAAAAAAAAAGAACAAAAATAACAAAAAACGAACAAAAATAACAAAAAAGGACAAAAACGACAAAAAACGGACAAAAACAACAAAAAATGACAAAAATACAAACAAAAACAACAAAAAACAAACAAAAATGATAAAAACGAACAAAAACGACCAAAAAGGGACAAAAACAACCAAAAGGACAAAAACGAACAAAAAAACAAAAAAACAGCAAAAAACGAACAAAAATAACAAAAAACGAACAAAAACGACAAAAAACGACAAAAAACGAACAAAAACGAACAAAAACGACCAAAAACGACAAAAAACAAACAAAAACAACATGAAATGACAAAAACCGAACAAAAATGACAAAAAACGAACAAAAACGACCAAAACCGAACAAAATGACAAAAAACAAACAAAAACAACAAAAAATGACCAAAAAACGAACAAAAAGACCAAATTATAGCATACCAACATTCCGCTTAAGTTGTAATGTAATTGCGATTACATAGGTTTTATGATGTAATTGAGTTTAGAAGAAACTGATGTAATGTAATCAAACTTGTAATCACGATTACATTACATCTAATTTTTTTTGTCCAACCAAACACCCGAGTTAGATTGACAACGTAATGCCAATTACATTACGTTGTCCAATCCTGCAAACCAAACGGACCCTTAGTTTGCACACATGAAAAGCAATTTCGGATCAGTACAATACATAAGATAGAATAAATTGTCAACTAGCTTATTCAAGTTGAACAATTGTTCTACCTCAATTTTTTAATAAATTTAACACTTGAATTAAAAGGAGTGTCAAATTCTTTAAAATTAAAATGCTTAATTTGGACAATATTTTTTCAATCTAATGTGTTTGGCTTAAAACATATCATCGATCATACTTTCTAACTGTAATATCTAAGATAGTATCAACTTCACCCAACTCTTTCATCTTAAAGACTGAAGCTAAGTACTTATTAGTTTCTAAAATGCCAAACATATTTGTTCTAATAAAAAGCATATACAAGCACACAACTACATCATATTCTTTTGTAAATTTCGAATAAATAGACCTATCGACACTTATTTTCGTTATCGGAAATAACAAATCCTTCCAGTTGCCATCAAGCTGGTCAAGTTTCATCGGATCCTGGTTCGTTAGTTTGATCAAAGCCATGTTCGTCTCAATCTCCATAGTAGCAGAGGAATAACTTTCTAAAATTGTTAGCGACGATAATAATAGAGAGAAAACGAAAATGACTTTGAGGCTTATCTTATGTAGACACTCTTTAAAAAGATATTTGCCCCCACTCGAAAAGAGTTTGCTGTCAAGTTTAGGCGTATACTTCCCTCTTGATACAAAAAAAGATTTGAACAAAATATGCAGACAACTAATATGAATTTCTTCTTTTGTTGAGTAGTAGTAATTTTTGTGATTTTGGTTATTGAGACTTGGATATACTTGGATTTATATAGAACCTTTTATGCATTTTCAAACAATCAGAACGAATATGAGAGTAAATGAATCTTGAAAGAACAATTGCAACCTGAACAGTCACAACAAAAAACACAATGAATCTGAATATTCATTCAATCTAATGAACCTGAGATTCGTTCAATTAATCCATTGAATATGAAGTTTCTTCAAACCCAATGAATCGAAAGTTACGTTCAAACCCAACAGAAAATTTGTCCTTGCAAATCAAACTTAAATCCTCAAAAATAACACTAAGAACCCAAAACCTAAACTATATATTTGTTTTAAAAAATACTTTTTAGTTTTATTCTTAATACATAGAATTTTGTTTCCTACATTGCAGCAAAAACTTCACCAGCAGTTGTTGATATATGGCTGTTGACGTTGAGCTTTGGCAAGCACAAGTGTGCAGGCGTTCCTAAAGAAATGGCTTTCTTCATCCTCTACTAAGAATTATTGACGACACTCGCGTGTCAGGAACTGGATACCATGCACACAAAATAGTTATTATTCGGACACGTGATAGTATCCACATAACTGCATCTATTTCTTTGTTGGTGTATGTAATATAAATTCATAATCGAGTCCTCTGGCTATGCTACGTACCTGAAATGAAGGTGACGACACGGAAAGGCTTCATTTACATCGGACACCCCTCTCACATCCATCTGCTTGACAGGCCGGCTTCCCTTAAATGGGCCGTCCTGTACGTCCTTTGGGCCTTAGGGTGCTCTTGTACATTATATTGCATTTTAGAGGTACAACAAAATGAGCCTTTCTTATGAGTCCTCTATTCAAAAGTCATCGGCGCCAATAACATTTTTTGGTACTTAATAGCACTGGCCTAGAGTAAATAAAGAAACAAACTTAAAGTGTGCCAAATCCAACAACTAGGAGTACCCATTTTTTTGAGTGTATGTGTTAAGTTACCAAGATATTGTTGATTACAATTTTTGTAATTTAGGAGAGTTATATGCAAATGACATGACTGTGATATTTATGTAGAAACATGATATAGTATATATATGAATAAAATCTTGGAATATTAGGTGTTTGGAGTGTAAATTTAATTTTCTTTTAACATAAATCTTCAAGGGTTCTCATGTTATCCCTTTGTTTTCCCATATTTTAGTGTTAATTGCTTACAAAAAACCTTATTACTAATAAGCCAGTTATGAGTCTGTCTTCTTTATTCTTGGTCACCTCAGTTTTCTCTACTTCCACTTGCCATGTTCCGATTCCACAGAATCGTTAAGTTGTCACTAGACGTGATGTCGTACAAATCTAAATTATATTTGTACAAGACAAAAACGTGCACGATTGATGATTTTAAAACTATCAAGCATCATAAAATTGAATACACAACATATGAAAAAAATAGTTCTTTATTAATCATTTGCAGCAGAGTACATTAACTCAATACATTTGAATATCGTCTCGACATACATATTCATGAAATAAACAAAATGACTCACAAGCTAGCATGAAATAATATTTTTCTTCCATACAACATGCCCCTTTATTACATCGAAACCAAAATGCCTTCAAAAGAAACAACTTCAAAATACTTTTAAAATAAAGACCTTTGAGTCACTTTCGGAGTCTCCTACTTTCTTTGTGCACACACGTTATTTGCAACATTGTGGAGAAATGGGTCAGTACATTGAAGAATAAACTGTGAGCGAAACCAAACCAACTCACCTAAACCGATATTGCAATAATGTAAAGTATGTCATTTATTAAATTATCTTTCTATGAGGGACTAGGGTCAATTTACAGTTCATAATCAATGAAAAAAAATGAAAGCAAGAAACATATATCATATCACTTATAAGTGATTTTTTTTACCAACAACCGATTTGTCCTTCCTTGCATAAAGTCGGATTAATATCTCGTGCGTGAAGCACCTTCCACATAATTTTTCCTAAGTCGATTTTGTTTCGGTTGTAATATCCCGCTCCGTACGGTGCATTATGCTGAGTCGTTGACTCGAAGAGTCGTGTTGACCCGATTAAGCATCGATGCGAATCGATATAAGAGTTACCTTGTCCTGAGAAACGCATCGAATCGGATCGATGCAAGTGTTAAGTTGGCCTGAGAGAAAGCATTGAGTCGGCTCGAAGATTCTAAGAAATTGAATCGACGCAAGACATTAGTCCGATTCGACTAGTATTGATTTTAGTTGGTTTCATGTGCAGGCTATATGTTTACGCTGAAATATAAGAGGTCGACATTTTTCCTTATTTGCAATAGTGTCCACAAAACCAAATTGTCGCCTTGCTATGGATTGAAGTATAGGCACGGTAGGCCAAATCGCTTGGATAGCTCAACGTAGCGCGAAGTGTTCGAATGGCTAAGTTAGAAGAGTTGGACGTGCAACGAAGTTATGAAATCGAGCCGCATCGCTTTGGCGAAATGACAAGACGTATCGACTTAAGGTGGGGGGGGGGACCTTGACTTCTCTTTCATACTCTTTCATGCCTAAGTAAAAATACATCGTTATATGTTAAGTTAACCAATCGAGACCACGGGCGTGGCTCGATCGAAGAGACGAACATAGTGCGTATTGAACACTAGATAGAGCAATTGAAATATAACGTACATAAAATGTACGAGTCGCTATTGAACATTGAATATCGCAAAGGCGAGCACCTCGGTGCACAAGCCATAAGGACATGGGATAACTGTATCGACAAGTGCCTCAACGCATGAGTCATTCTGTGCTCCCGCGCACGAGTTAGTATGCTAGAACATTGAAAGACTATATCGGCACGAGTGCCTTAGTGCACGAGCTATAGAATATTAAATACCCTATCGAGACATGCCTTAATTGCACGAGTCGGAGGAAAGTGTCACGATCCGATCCCAAATTGTTGGATCGAATCGGATCATGTCCAGCCTGCACCATTGTGAGACAGCGGCAGTAAGCTGTTCTATATGCAGTTGTTCACAACAACATTTATACATTTGTCACAACTTGAATATACGAAAATTTTAAAAACTTTTTATTCAACATTTGAAAAGTACAACTGGAAATGAAAGTACTGAAATAAAATACTGAATTCAAATCAACAAACTCCAAATACAATGAAACTAGATAACTAGAAAGCAACTAGCTAGACAGTCGACTCATCAGGCTCCGGTTCTGTGTCCTCCAAGGGGGACTCTGGCAACACCACAGGATACAATACCGGGTCATAGTAGCTATTGAACAATAGCTCAGCATCATCAACATCACCTATGGGGGAGATCCAGTCAGGAAAGGAGCAAGTACGAGTACATAATCCGACATTCTAAGTAATAATGGAAAGATACAATTTTAAACAGTTGAAATACTTTGAACAATATTTTTCAGTAATTTTCAGCAATTCAATATTTGAAACGATGTGATTTGAATAGGTAACGTCTATGACCGGCTTGGGTTGTACAATAGCATCCTAGCGATGCAATACGGCCTATCCTCGTGTGTAAGAGGGGTAAGCTCGCGCAATAATACAATATGTGGGTTTGGCCATAAACGCTACACTACTCCCCCAATATCTCCACAATCAATAATTGAATCAAGGAGAGAGTTCCGTGTAGCAATGTGGTTTAAGCATGCAATCATGACAATTACTAAATAAAATGCAAGAAAACATAACCGTAACTTGCCTTTGTTTGTATGACTGGTTTGGGATGTCAGTGCCGAAAAGGAAGTCAAGTACGTCCTCAAAATCCTACAGTTGAGAATTCTTGACTTAGAATCATAGATGAGCCAAATCTAGGTGTGCTAGTTGCAATTTCTAGAAACAGACCCTAGTCAGGTTTTAAATTATTTAATTAATCTAACGAAATCTGTCTAACGTCGTAAACTATATTTGTTATCAATTTATGGAATAACCGATTATTGATTTATTGGAAAAAATAGCAATTATACTTTATTTAGCAAAACTTTGTATTTATAATAATATATATAAAACTAACTTTCTTTAAATGATAAAATTATAGACTTGTTAACTTACTAGTAATTTATCCATTTTAATTAAATGTGAGAAATCCTTATTAATTTTATACAAAATAATTAATAACCAATTTTATTATGCGCCTAGCTACGCTAACAACAAAACTCAGAAAATAAAGTAGAAAGTCTACACTACACAATACATGGCCACAGAAAAATAAAGAAAACTGGGCTTATTCCCTTACAACAAATTAATTAATTTAATATAAAAAAACTGAGGCGAGCTCTGAATGTCGTGAAGCGGTCCAGTCAGGAGGCTGAAGCCCTGCACCCAAAATACTAGAGGCCAGTAACTAGTTCTAAAAATAAAACATAATATAAATTAAATATAATTTTGCAGAAAACGGACATCTCAGACTTGGTCATGCAATCTCACGTTGCTGGCTTACGCCTCAACGTACAGGAAATCCTGTAGCGTTTGCGTTTCGTCGAGGCTCATCCGACCGATATGGTCGTCGCCTAACAGGGGATACAAAATCTCACAAAACCGCATTTAAAGCCAAAACCAACTTTGTAAATCGTTTGCAAAGACCGAATTTGAAAATAGATTTTAATTTAATAAACTTAATTAAATAATATCATTTTGAAATTCTTTACTGAAAATTTGGACAACATCTCCTCTGTAACTAGGACAATCTAGCCATGATGCGATACAATACCCACACCAACAACAACCCAAAGACTTTCCAAAGCCAAGGAATTAGTCCACAAAACCAAGCCAAACCAAAGCTAATGAATTACTAATAAAATAATTCACAGAACCAATAAACGGGATTTAATGAAGTAACAATAATTCACAGGTTCTTAAAGCAAAATTCGAGAACACACAGAATACCAAGGGAACAACCAAAGGATACACCTAGGGAAACAATCCACGAGCACAAATCCGAGTAGAGCTCGGATGTCGCATCCCCTAACGCAAATAAACTAAAGTCGATCCCCGGAACGGGGTCGGGACCGCGTCATCATTGACTGGGAGGGACGAACTACTATGATTAACAGAATTTACCCAATATCCGTTGGTCGGGGAGCCGCGGGATAAACTCGAGAATGTTGGAACAACGTCCAGATCTGTGCGCGGAGAGCGGACAGCGGGCCGGGTCGCAAGGAACGCGCTGGACAGCGTCCGAACAACGAACAGTGCCCGGGGACAGCGGGTCGGACAGATTCGGTCGTGGATGGGATAGGGCACAGCAGATCGGGCGGCGCACGGAACACCGGCCCGGGTTGAAGTGGCCGGTCGGCCTGGGCGGACGACGACAAAGCGGTCGGGGCTCGGAATGAGCCGGAGGCACAGCGACATGCGACCGACGGGGCGGCACACGGGGCAGCGCCGAACGGGGTCGGGGGTGCTGGAAGGGTGCGGCCGGTGGGACAGTGCCGAGTGGGGCTACGGGACACGATGGAACGGCGGAGGGCGGCCGAGCGGGGCGAGGTCCGCGGACGGGGCGCACGAGACAGGGCGGCCGGCGGTCGGACGGTCGCGGATGGGGGCGGACGCACGGTACGGAGCCGAGCGGGTCGACCGGGCGTGGATGGAGCTTTGGGAGAGGGGGATCTGGAGTGGAAGTGAGTGGATAAAGTGGAGTGGAAAATGGTGTGTGCTGGTGATTGTGGTTGTGATGGTGGTGATGAGTTTTTATTTGAAGAATAAAGAAAGAGAGTAGAGTAGCTGTGGAGGAGAGAATGCTGAGGAGAAGGAGTAGGAGTAGAGGGCTGAGTCGTGGGGGCCGGGTCGTGGGGAGCTGGTCCACGTGTGGGGGAAAGAAAATAGTTTTTTTTAATAACTCATATTAAACCAACCTATATATATATATATATATATATATATATATATATATATATATATATATATATATATATATATATATATATATATATATATATATAAATGGATTTAATTTCAGGTTTTAATGGAGAAACCAAGGGTGAGTTCGAAAAATGGGGTCTGGTGTCCGGACTCGGGGTCGGACCCTGGGCACGGGATCGGGACAGGCCACAATCAAAAATTCCATAATTAATTTTAAAAATAATATTTTTCTGATCCGACTATAATAATAATAATAATAGTAATAATAATAATAATAATACTAAGACTAAGATTAAGCTACAGATAAATAAAATCCAACAATTAATTATTCTAAAAATTTTGGGTTTCACAACCTTCCCTCCTTAGAGAATTTCGTCCTCGAAATTAAAGGCAGGGTTGGGGGTTGCCTCAAGTTTCAAACAGATATGGATACTGCTCTTGCATCTTATCTTCTCGCTCCCAGGTAGACTCGCCTGGGGAGTTGTGTCGCCACATAACTCTGACTATCGGCGTCACAGAGTTCCTGGTTCTTTTCTCTTCTCTGTCCAATATTGCCACTGGCTTCTCTGGCACTGTGAGGCTGGGTCCAATTTCCAGCTCCGAATGGTCCAAGATGTGGCTCGGGTCCGGAATGTAGCGTCTCAGCTGCGAAACGTGAAAGACGTTGTGGACGCCTTCGAGACTTGGGGGTAGAGCCACCCGATAAGCTACTTCTCCAATCCTGTTTAGTACTTCAAAAGGACCGATATACCTGGGACTTAGCTTTCCCGCTCTGCCGAAACGGATGGTTCCTCTGGTAGGGGAGATCTTTACGAACACACTGTCACCTTCTTCAAACTCCAACGGCCGTCGGCGGCTATCTGCCCAATATTTCTGTCTGTCATGGGCAATCCTGAGCTTGTCCCTAATCATCTTTACCTTCTCTGCCGCATCGGTCACCATTTCAGGTCCAAGCAATACCCTTTCTCCTACGTCGTCCCAAGCAAGTGGGGTGCGACAACGACGTCCATATAGTGCCTCGAACGGAGTCATACCGATGCTAGCTTGGTAGCTGTTGTTGTAAGAGAACTCTACCAAGTGCAAATGGTCTTCCCAAGACCCTCCAAATTCTAATACGCAAGATCTCAGCATGTCTTCTAGCGTCTGGATTGTTCTCTCCGATTGTCCGTCAGTCTGGGGATGGTAGGCGGTGCTGAACTTCAGTTGTATTCCCAAACTGTCGTGCAAGCTCTTTCAGAAGTGAGAGGTGAATCTGGTATCGCTGTCAGATATGATACTTACCGAAACTCCATGAATCCGGTAGATGTGCCGCATGTACAGTGCCGCCAACTTCTCGGTGGATAGACCCACCTTGAAAGAAATAAAGTGGGCTGACTTCGTCAGTCGGTCCACGATAACCCAAATGGCATCCTTCCCTCCTTGGGATCGAGGCAGTCCTGACACAAAGTCCATCGTTATGTGCTCCCATTTCCACTCCGGGATGTCTAGCAGTTGTAACAGTCCTGCTGGTCTCTGTCTGCTAGCTTTTACTTGTTGACAAATTAAACATCTAGCTACATACCTGGATACGTCCTTCTTCATTCCGTACCACCACTCTATAGTACGCATATACCGATACATTTTGTTAGCTCCTGGATGTATGAAATACTGCGACTGGTGCGCTTCTTGCATCAACTCGTTTCTCAGTTCGTCAATTGGTACGCAAAGCCTCGTACCGTGCTTCAGTGCTCCGTCGTTGGCGATTGAGAATCCTTCAAGTGTTCCTGCCATCACTTGATCTCTGAGCTTACAAAGCATCTCGTCTTGGAATTGTGTCTCCTTAACTCTGTCCATCAAACTTGAACGCACTTGCAACTGCATCATTGATAAATCAGCTCCTGGTACAATGGCTTCTCTTTCCTGTTTCTTTATTTCTTCTTCGGGTAGTACAATCTCCAGTCCAAGCTTTTCCATATCTTCCAGCAAATGTCGCTCCTTGGTTAAGAACATTGTCATCGGGTATCGACTAAGTGCATCTGCAACAACATTAGCCTTACCCGGATGATACAACAGGTTGATGTCGAAATCCTTCATCAGCTCCAGCCATCGTCTCTGTCGCATGTTCAGCTCCTTCTGAGTGAAAACATATTTAAGAATTTTGTGGTCTGTAAATATTTCCACTCTCTCTCCATAAAGGTAGTGCTTCCACAGCTTCAATGCAAATATAACCGCTGCAAGCTCCAAATCATGCGTGGGATAGTTCTTCTCATGAGTCCGTAATTGTCTAGATGCGTAAGCAATTACTTTCCCGTGTTGTTGAAGAACACAGCCCAATCCTTTACCGGAAGCATCACTATAAATTAAGAAACCGCCGGTACCTGAGGGTAGCACAAGTATCGGCACCGTTGTAAGTCTCTTCTTTAGTTCCTCAAATGCTGACTGGCAAGCTTCAAACCAAACAAATTCTTCGTTCTTCCTGGTGAGCTCCGTCATCGGCTCAGCAATCCTGGAGAAATCGTTTATAAATTTCCGGTAGTAGCCAGCTAAGCCCAAGAAGCTTCTGATTTCTGCAACTGAACTTGGTGCAGTCCACTTCTCAATAGCAGCTATCTTCATTGGATCTACCGAAATTCCTTCTCCTGTGACAACATGGCCTAGAAAATCCACTTTGTCTAAGAAGAATTCGCATTTAGATAGCTTACCATAGAGCTTCTCCTTCCTTAAAGTTCCCAGAACTTTTCCCAGGTGCTCTTCATGCTCTTCTTCAGTCTTCGAGCAGATCAGCATGTCATCGATGAAGACAACAACAAACTGATCCAAATATTCATGGTAGACCTTGTTCATAAGGTTCATAAATACTGCAGGGGCATTCATCAGTCCAAACGGCATGACCAAAAATTTGTATTGTCCATATTTGGTGTTAAACGCCGTCTTTGGAATATCCTCCTTCCTGACCTTGATTTGATGGTAGCCAGACCTGAGATCTATCTTCGAAAATACCTTAGCTCCACTCAGTTGATCAAACAGGTCATCGATCCGGGGCAGAGGGTACTTGTTCTTGATGGTGATGTTGTTCAGCGCCCGGTAATCAATGCACATCCGCACGGTTCTATCTTTCTTAGGCACGAACAAAACTGGCGCTCCCCATGGTGAAGCTCCATCTCTGATAAATCTTTGGGCCTTCAGTTCGTCAATCTGGTCCTTCATCTCCTTTTGCCTCCTTGGGGTTGACTCTGTAGCATCCCCGAAAAATAGGAGAAGAGCTGGGAACTAGGTCGATGGTGAATTCCACACCTCGGTCTGACGGTAATCCTGGAAGACTATCTGGAAAGATGTCCATGAATTCTGCTGTGATAGGGTGAGGAGGCCCGGGTTCTTCGGTGATAGAGGAGTAGGTAACACTCTTCATGTCTTCCGGAGCTCGAGAGATTTCAAACTCCGGTTCTCCTGGTGGGCTGAAGATTACACATCCTCTGTGACAATCTATCAGCACATGCTGCATGTAATGCCCCGCTCCGCACGGCGCATTACGCTGAAGCGTTGACTCAACGAGTCACGTTGACGCAAAGGAAATGTATCGATGCAAAATGATACGCGAGCTAAGTTGTCCCGAGCAACGCATCGGACTAAGTCGATGCGAAGAGTTGCCTTGTCCCTAAGAATGCATCGAGTGAATCGATGCGAAGCGCCGCGTTGCCCCGAAGGATGAGTGCATTGAATCGGCTCGAAGATTCTAAGAAATCGAATCGACCAAGGCGCAAGTCCAAATCGAAGCAAGTATTGATTTTAGTTGGTTTCGTGTGCAGGTCATACTTTGACGGGAAAATATTAGAGGTCGATCTTTTGCAATATTTAGTAAGGGGTCCGCGAAATCAAGTCGTCGCCTTGCGACGGGCTAAGACTTGGGCATGCTAAGGCGAATTGGGCGTATAACTCAACGAAGCACGAAGTGCTCGAATGGCTAAGTCAGGAGAGTGGCCGTGCAACAAAGTTAGGGAATCGAGCCGCACCGGCTCGGCGAAATGACGAAGGCGTATCGACTCAAGGTGGGAGGATTGACTTCTTTTTACTCCTTCATTCGATAAGTCAAATATATCATTTGTATGCTAAAAGTTAACCTATCGACGCCACGGGCGTGGTCCGATCGGAGATAAAACATAGTGTGAGTCGAACACTAAGTCAGAACAATTGAATTAAAACGTGCATCCTATGCACGAGTCGCTATGGAACATTGGATATCGCTAAGGCGAGCGCCTCGGTGCGTAAGCCGCAAGAACATGGGATAACTGTACTCGGCGAGTGCCTTAGTGCACGAACCATACCGTGCCTTCAAGCACGAGTTAGAACGGCTAGAACATTGAAAGACAATAGGCGAGCGCCCTAGCGCGCAAGCCCCGAACATTGAATGCTAAGTTATAGAACATGGGAATATGGTCGAAACGTGCCTACGTGCACGTGAGAATAAAAGATGGCTTCGTTGCGAGAGAATACAGTTGTGGCATAAATGTGGCAGAACTGTCGGCTATGACATGGTGCCTCGAAAGATGTTCGAGATCTTCGGGTCGTTCAGTTGACGAGCATTGAGTTGAGGCACGATGCCATTGAACCATTGAAACGAAGCAAGAAACGTAAGAACACAGAAAGTTAACAAAAGAGACGCGAGATGATAAGTCTGAGTCTCGGACTCAAGACTATGTTTGGTTGTTTGAAAATGATGGCTTGAAAAATAGGGCGTTGCATGGTCGAATGGGATGGACTTGAGATAATTGCGATGATATCTTCCGTGCACGGAACGTTCCCTCCGAACGGGTGCGCCGGGGCACCGGGACCGTTCGGCCTAGGAGGGATATAATCTTTGATAGGCGCACATCTGCGAATCGTCCGATTAGCACTCGGTCGTAAATGTGAGAAGCCGCAAATGATGGTAGGCACGCGGTAAGTTTCGGTTGTTGGGATTGCAACCCAACCCGTGAAACGCCGGGCTACCCAAATTCGAGAGAGAAAAGAAGGAGAGAAAAGAAAGTAAGGAAAATGAAAGAGAAACTCCTTTAGTCCATTCCGGCGCGGATACGCCCACGACCTTCATATAGTTAAGGAACGATGGGTTGAAAGTGTAGGCGCGAATGCGTCCCGCATATAGATCCTACTTAGAGATGCACTTATAACATGACAGGGAAGAAATGGGGCGTATTCACCTTGCGTCAGTGCAAGGGACGCAAGGGCGAGTGCGTCGACTTGGTAAGTCGTGCCACGAATCAAACACGAGCTTGCTTGCTTGCTTGTACATTCAATTCGATAATATGATGCTATGCTAACATGCTTTACGTTTTTGAAGATGCCATGAAATTGACCCTAAGGAGAACATAGCAAGATCATAAGCTAAGTTGCATGATTCAACATAAAAATTAAAATGTCGGTTTGGAAAGATGATCTTTGCTTCAGTACATGCGAAGACGAACGTACTGATCCCCCACCAGCTTCATGCAGGGTGCAGGGAATGGATTGCTCGCGACAAAGCGTTGCTTGAACGTGTTAAGGCTTGGAATGCCGAAGCGCATTAAAGCGTGCTATCGCATTGACGCTCGGACTACGCAGCTGGATTGATGCGGCCGAGATATAGAAGGCATGATGTATGGAACGGAGAAATCCTTTGTGGGCAAGAGAGAACCTGAGTGTTGTAGCCAAATCTGGCATATATTGTTAGGCTATCGAAAGCCATTGTAACCTCAGTTTCGGATATCAATAAAGAGAATTGTTTTGTATACTCTGTTTCCTTTCGTTGTTAATATCGATATCAAAAGATAACCATTTGAGAACTTGTCATCTTGCCTTGCACGAGCGCAACTTCAGGCTCGTGCGGCATCACGCCCCCTGCGAGGACGATGATTCGGGTGATTCCGGGTCGGGGCGTGACAAATTGGTATCAGAGCTCTAGGCTCAATTTCCTCTGGACGCTTGTTTCATTTCAGTTCGAAAAGTTGCCCACCACCACTTGATATCACTCTTGACTCTACTCGATGCCGTACTGGATGTTCCATACAATAAGTCTAATACAAATCATGAAATTTTGCCGCATGTGTTTTGGAAATTTCATGATGTTTGCTAAGAAAGTCGCGAAGGGTATATTGCATTGAATGCAAACGAGCCGTAAGAATGTTAGTTGCTGCAAGCGCAACAAATTGTGGAATACGATTTGAGATATTGTGGCAATGTAACATGTCGAATGAGAAATAAAATCGTGCACGAGGTGCAGCGAGTTAATGTGATTATGCGTTAAAATGAAAGTGAAAAGCGATAGCCAATACCGATGTGTTAAACGGATTGTGCATTGACTTGTAAAGTCGAGAGTAATTCGTTGCACGAGGTGCGGTAAATGTCGGAAATGATCGTTGCACGATGTGCAACGCGTATTGAACGTAGAAATCATTGCACGTGGTGCAACGCATATCAAATTAATCGTTGCACGAAGTGCGAAGGAAATTGGAAATGAATCGTTATGCAAAGTGAAATGAAAGTGTCGGAAATAAATCGTAGCACGATGTGCAACGCGTGTCGGAACTAAAATTTGTTGCACGGGGTGCAACGCATATCCAAATAAATTGTTGCACGAGATGCAACGTAAGGAAGGTATCGAAAGAATTAAAATTGTAAATCGATAGAACGAATCGTTCGGTTGCGCACCAAACTTATGTTGGCAAACGAGAACATTGACCGAATCGTGTCGGGTTTTGATAGAATCAAAGTTACGGTTGTGATCAAGCACGATCACTGCGGAAATCGTAAGTCGGAAGAGATTGTCGGTTTGTACTAAGTATAGTACGAGGGAAATGGCTTGATTTCCGAGTGGTATATGCCATACCACGTAGGCGATGAATGACTCGATTCCGAGTGGTATATGGTATAGCACTTGTGCGATAAATTTCATCGACGCGTTGTGAGAATTGCGGAAAGTTTGTCCGCAACGGACGGGGGAGTACCGAGACTCGATTGAAAATTTGTATGACGGTATGTTGATGCAAGTGTTCTTCGAAATTCGGTTGGGACGATAAGGCGAGACTCGTATCGATGAACGATACGTTGGACGAAAGTTATAAGTTGGTCGGACGACCGAGACTTGCGAATTGATTTTGCCTTGATGCAATAATCGGATCGACGGGAAGGGAAAATTTGAACTTATAAATGAGTCGCACGACTTGCGATCTCAGTAGAAACGTTGGGCGAGACGAATCGAATCGTACGACTTGCGATCTCGATAGAAATGTTGGGCGATGTGAATTGTAATCGTATCGTACGATGTGCGATTTCGGTAAGAAAGTTGGTTGACGCGAGTAATCGTGCCTAAGAAATAGTTGGTTACGCTACGGCGACACTCATTTGAGTACGACTGGAAAACACGCGAAACTTAGAGGGCATGATCGTATAACTCGAGGGCACGATGTTGGATAATCGGTAACTCGGTTACGCGATCAAAGTATAGCGGGATGCGGCGAATCGGAGAACGAGTAGATGCGTATGGAAAAGTTGTTGCGAACTTGGATGTATGCAAGGCGAGTTAAGTTGACGTTGAAACAGATTCAAAGTTGACCCTTACGTTATCGAAATGGATACGGCGTATCGAGATCGATACGTAAGGAAACGTAAGCGATGTGAGAATGCAAAATGGAGTGCACCTTGCGCTATCAAAATTTTGTGAGTAAGGATTCGAGAATGAACGAACTTGGTTGATCGTAAATTTTGTGATTGATCAAGGACGAGACTATAAGTCATCGACGATTTGCTCGATGCGTATAGCAACTCGTGTGTCGACCCGCAAATAAGATGGACTCGAACTTAATACGAGTAGATGCATCGCGAATAGCAGAATCATTGACGGTAGGGCATGACTTGCCTCGGAGGATAGTTGCGCATCAGTTGCGCCGATAGAAATGGTTGTGTCCGAAATTGGGTATTCGCATAGAATCGTCGGAACGTGATTTGGCTCCGAAATAAGATATAGCATGGTTCGTATTAAACTGTCCTTCGTTAATGATCCACAATTATCGAGCGTAGCTTCGGGGCAGCTGACCCTAGAAGACTTGACCGCCAAATCAAATTGAATACTGCAGACCGTAAGATGACCCATGCGATATCGCATATGGGATTGCACCGATAACAAATATAACACGGTGCATGTTGATGATAAGTCTAGGCGATTGCGAGGAACGTGCTATGCGCGAGAGGGAACGATAAGGGAATGGCTTACGAGTCATGTCGTTAGATCCGGATTCACCTTGCAATTGAGCTTGCGTGAATCGAAATTATGTTCAATGTTGCGAGACGGATAAGTTGGGAATTTGGCTAGTGATTTCCTACTCATTAGGAAATTGAATGTAAAGACGCGTCGTTAAGACATTCGTGTCAAGGCGATCGTTGCCTTGAGCACCATCGCCTTGATGTAAACTTTCGTGTCGGATAGATTGTGGCCTTTGTGCAATGTCAATTTAAACTTGCGTCGGGAGAATCTAAGCACGGTGCCTTGGAAAGTAACCTAGCGGGCGTAGCCCTGAATGTTGATGCATTTGCAAGTCAACAAGGAGAATCGTATCGAGACAAGTTGCGAGCGAGACTTCGAAAATAGTTGGATAGCGACTTCGAACGCAAGGCGTTGCGGAGACTCGTTGTGATTGGATGCGCGACGGCTTGACACAATGCGTAGAATTGATAGTCCCGGTGAATCATACGAAACGAGGAAGGCGATTTTGAATCGCGTCGCGTGCAGTGACTTTATTGAATGAATCACGTATGTATTGAATATACGTACGCGATGAAATTTCGAGAACGGTTGCTAAGGATAAGTCCGATCGAGAGTACGAGATGGCAAGCATAGGATTGAAATTTACCTGTCAGCTTTGTTCTAATTTGCTACGACTGGGCTTGGTCGAAATACATATATCTTCGGGACGCCTTGAATATAGGTACGAATCCAAATCGAGTTGTATACAAAAATTTAAATCGAGCTGCAGGGAAGACTATGAAATGTTAGTGAAAAGCTTGCGAGATATTATGAAATCGAACAACATTGGTGGGGCGAGATCGTGAAACGATCTATAAAACACTTAGTCGGAGTGTTGGTTTTGGTTCGAGGACGAACCTTGTTTTGAGTGGTATATTCTGTAATGCCCCGCTCCGCACGGCGCATTACGCTGAAGCGTTGACTCAACGAGTCGCGTTGACGCAAAGGAAATGTATCGATGCAAAATGATACGCGAGCTAAGTTGTCCCGAGCAACGCATCGGACTAAGTCGATGCGAAGAGTTGCCTTGTCCCTAAGAATGCATCGAGTGAATCGATGCGAAGCGCCGCGTTGCCCCGAAGGATGAGTGCATTGAATCGGCTCGAAGATTCTAAGAAATCGAATCGACCAAGGCGCAAGTCCAAATCGAAGCAAGTATTGATTTTAGTTGGTTTCGTGTGCAGGTCATACTTTGACGGGAAAATATTAGAGGTCGATCTTTTGCAATATTTAGTAAGGGGTCCGCGAAATCAAGTCGTCGCCTTGCGACGGGCTAAGACTTGGGCATGCTAAGGCGAATTGGGCGTATAACTCAACGAAGCACGAAGTGCTCGAATGGCTAAGTCAGGAGAGTGGCCGTGCAACAAAGTTAGGGAATCGAGCCGCACCGGCTCGGCGAAATGACGAAGGCGTATCGACTCAAGGTGGGAGGATTGACTTCTTTTTACTCCTTCATTCGATAAGTCAAATATATCATTTGTATGCTAAAAGTTAACCTATCGACGCCACGGGCGTGGTCCGATCGGAGATAAAACATAGTGTGAGTCGAACACTAAGTCAGAACAATTGAATTAAAACGTGCATCCTATGCACGAGTCGCTATGGAACATTGGATATCGCTAAGGCGAGCGCCTCGGTGCGTAAGCCGCAAGAACATGGGATAACTGTACTCGGCGAGTGCCTTAGTGCACGAACCATACCGTGCCTTCAAGCACGAGTTAGAACGGCTAGAACATTGAAAGACAATAGGCGAGCGCCCTAGCGCGCAAGCCCCGAACATTGAATGCTAAGTTATAGAACATGGGAATATGGTCGAAACGTGCCTACGTGCACGTGAGAATAAAAGATGGCTTCGTTGCGAGAGAATACAGTTGTGGCATAAATGTGGCAGAACTGTCGGCTATGACATGGTGCCTCGAAAGATGTTCGAGATCTTCGGGTCGTTCAGTTGACGAGCATTGAGTTGAGGCACGATGCCATTGAACCATTGAAACGAAGCAAGAAACGTAAGAACACAGAAAGTTAACAAAAGAGACGCGAGATGATAAGTCTGAGTCTCGGACTCAAGACTATGTTTGGTTGTTTGAAAATGATGGCTTGAAAAATAGGGCGTTGCATGGTCGAATGGGATGGACTTGAGATAATTGCGATGATATCTTCCGTGCACGGAACGTTCCCTCCGAACGGGTGCGCCGGGGCACCGGGACCGTTCGGCCTAGGAGGGATATAATCTTTGATAGGCGCACATCTGCGAATCGTCCGATTAGCACTCGGTCGTAAATGTGAGAAGCCGCAAATGATGGTAGGCACGCGGTAAGTTTCGGTTGTTGGGATTGCAACCCAACCCGTGAAACGCCGGGCTACCCAAATTCGAGAGAGAAAAGAAGGAGAGAAAAGAAAGTAAGGAAAATGAAAGAGAAACTCCTTTAGTCCATTCCGGCGCGGATACGCCCACGACCTTCATATAGTTAAGGAACGATGGGTTGAAAGTGTAGGCGCGAATGCGTCCCGCATATAGATCCTACTTAGAGATGCACTTATAACATGACAGGAAAGAAATGGGGCGTATTCACCTTGCGTCAGTGCAAGGGACGCAAGGGCGAGTGCGTCGACTTGGTAAGTCGCGCCACGAATCAAACACGAGCTTGCTTGCTTGCTTGTACATTCAATTCGATAATATGATGCTATGCTAACATGCTTTACGTTTTCGAAGATGCCATGAAATTGACCCTAAGGAGAACATAGCAAGATCATAAGCTAAGTTGCATGATTCAACATAAAGATTAAAATGTCGGTTTGGAAAGATGATCTTTGCTTCAGTACATGCGAGGACGAACGTACTGATCCCCCACCAGCTTCATGCAGGGTGCAGGGAATGGATTGCTCGCGACGAAGCGTTGCTTGAACGTGTTAAGGCTTGGAATGCCGAAGCGCATTAAAGCGTGCTATCGCATTGATGCTCGGACTACGCAGCTGGATTGATGCGGCCGAGATATAGAAGGCATGATGTATGGAACGGAGAAATCCTTTGTGGGCAAGAGAGAACCTGAGTGTTGTAGCCAAATCTGGCATATATTGTTAGGCTATCGAAAGCCATTGTAACCTCAGTTTCGGATATCAATAAAGAGAATTGTTTTGTATACTCTGTTTCCTTTCGTTGTTAATATCGATATCAAAAGATAACCATTTGAGAACTTGTCATCTTGCCTTGCACGAGCGCAACTTCAGGCTCGTGCGGCATCACGCCCCCTGCAAGGACGATGATTCGGGTGATTCCGGGTCGGGGCGTGACACTGCACACTTAACCAGTCCATCACTAGGACTATATTATAGTTGGGTAAGGGTATCACAAGTAAGGGTGCTAAGAATTTGTGGCCTGAGATAGTTATGGGGAAGTTACATGTCTCGGTGATGGGTATGGGTCCACCACCGGTCAAAACTTTACATATTATCTTGCTAAATCCCGTAACTAAGTGGTGTGCAGAAATGAACTTTGATGATATAAAGCTGTGTGATGCACCCGAATCAAATAATGCTAGAGCAGGATGTGAAAACACATAAATGGAACCTGTGATGACATCAGCAGTGGGTTCCTGCTCTGGTTTTTGTTCGTCTGCTGCTAGGGCAAAAGCTTTTCCGGTCTTCTGCTGATGTTTCCCGAACCGTTGTTGCTGAGTGGGTAGAGGAGCTCTTTGCTGAGTTGCTCCGGTCCGGGTGAATGCTGTGGGGCAGTCCTTTACTTGGTGGGTGGCAGACCTACTAACTAGGCAGTATTCCAGTTTCTTCCTGCAGATGTTCGCCTGATGTCCTGGCCTTTTGCAGAAGTCACAGACAGGGATCTGCTTCTGAGGCGCTCTGTCACTGGTCCTTGCCTGATGGTGTTGCTGCTGGTGGAGAGAAGGCCTGTTGTTGTTGTGGTTGGGCCTCTTCTGGTTACCCTGGAAGTTGCTAGTTCCAGGATACTCCCTTTTTGAATAAGAAGGCTGGATCTTCTCCACATCCTGAGCTCGTTCAGAATCTTCTCGTATGTCTTGGCGCCGCCTGCGATCATAGGGGTGCAAATATCTTCTATTAGTCCATACCTGAATCTCTTAGCACGATCCGCGGGGTCAGTAACCAAGTTCTTGGCAAAGCTGCTAAGTCGGCCGAACTCTGTCGCATACTCTCCAACCGTCATGTTTTCTTGCTTCAGATCCTAGAACTGTCTTTCCATCTCCCGCAACTCTGATGTTGGGAAGAACTTCCTGCGGAACAACCTCTTGAAGGTGTCCCAATCAAGCTGCTTGTCCTGGAGTCGGGGTTCATTCCGATACTAGGTGCTTGCTATATCTCGCAGCTGGAGTCCTTCTGCTTCGACATGGAGGTCGTCGGGTGGTCGAGCGACGCTGAGGAGATGCTCCATGCTGTCGAGCCATTCGTCGGCATAGATGATTCCCTCGGTTCCCTTGAAGGGTCGAGGATCCTGCTTCTTAAAGTTCTCGATAGTGCTGACCTTCACATAATAATATGTCTCCTATTAATTTGAATGGTCTTAATGATACATAAATTAACTCTTAGAGTTATGTTTACCTTAGCAGGCCTTGGTTCTGATTGAGCTGCTACTCCTCTCTCGAGGGCAGCCATAGCCACGTTGTGGGCATTCTCTATGCCTTCTCTCATGATCGTGGTCTGCTCACGATGGGCTTCAGCTTGGGCTACGGTCTGTAGCGCCCCGCTTTCGATAGGCGACGGAACTTCATAATATGCTAGCGCCTAGTCAGATTGGCCGGGAACTTAGATGGCCATCTGACTCGATCGCTAAGCTTGGTAAACGTTAACGCCTTGCGGCATCGATTCAAATCGATTTGGACGAAAGTTACGAGAATCGATCCAACTAATGGAACGACTTCTGTTGGAATAAGTCCTAGATGCAGCGGGCTGCATCTCAGCGAGTGAGCTCTCTATAAGAGTCCCTTCGACGGGACCGGACCGCTGTATGGTTTTCTTGGAGCTTTGCCGCTGGGCTTGATTGAAGTGCTTTCGCATCGTTTTCATGGATACAATTACAAATTTTGATGCAAGGGGAAAAGAAGGAAATCTAACAAAGTATTGATGCATTGCAGGAGCTCGCGTAACTAAGGATTGACGTTGTATAGCGCTTCGACGACCTGCACAAAGCAAAGTGATCGGTGGGTGATTCGGCCCCTTCTTTTCTACTCTGTCCCGCAAACTTATTCCTTGCTTCGAATTCATTCAAATCGAACGATGCCAAGTTAATTGCATGCCAATCCACTAAGTCCAAGAACTCGGGAAAACGTATAAATTTAGAGTAATTCACTCTGAAAATACAAGTCTATCACATAAACCAGAAAGTTTAAGGTTCTAGTAAAAAGATAGACTATTTCAAGTGCTGCAAAATATTATGAAACGTCGATCGTGGGTTATGATGCCTCGGACAATTTGGTGCCTACGGGACGCTAAATCGGGAGTACGACTTGGGGAAAAAAAATGAATCGTTGCATAAGTTGGAGGAAATGATAATGCCGTTCAATACTGTCCGCGCTATACAAAACTGTTGCATATGTTAAACTGTTCACGCATTGGCATGGTCATGGACAGCTTGTGCACAAGTTGATATTTTTTCTCGAATCGATATCCGGGGCATCGGAATCGAATCGACCTAGGGGGAATGAATAATCGTGCTTCGGCACTGATGCATTGCGGGACCGTCAGTCAGGCTTGCAACCTAGACTGAGCGGGCCGAAATGCCGTTGAGATAGTCCCACGTGATGTGTAACATCAATGACCGCATATAAGATAGTAGCATGCTCACCTATTGTCTTATGCAGGTGTGAATATTATCTCTGTTTTTATGCAGGGACGAGCACGGCCGTGGTAAAAAATATGATATACTGCTATGGTTCACTGTATGCTTTATTACGTAAAGATGGCTATCGAATATGAACTGAATTCATTTAGTTCTAATAGAAAGACAACTCTAAAGCATGCCTACCCTAACAATCAGAGTCGGTTTAGACGAGTGGGTTCGTCTCGTCCACTTAGCAAGTGTGCTAATCCCATTCCCCCAATTTCTCCAGGTGCGACGGGTGCGCTCAACTAAACTGGAGCTGAAGTACGAAGAGGCATTTTGAAGCTCTTCCTATGCTGAAGTATTTTGAAGCCAATTCAAGTCGACGGCTTATGTATAATGGGGCGAATGTATGGGACGGCAAGCGTTAGTTCAGGCAACTTGTCGAATTGTATTTCCTTATGTTTTCAATCAATGTAGCCGCAACGACATCCAATGTAAATTACGACTTGCACTTCGTTGCAAGCTATGAATGAAAAGCATTTCTATCTTTCTATACTGTGCCTTATATTCTGATGTGATTTGTGAAGTTTCGACTTGTCCTATTTATATCAAAATCAAAAGATAATCATTTGAGAACTTGTCATCTTGCCTTGCACGAGTGCAACTCCAGGCTCGTGCGACATCACGCCTTAGCGAGGACGATCGAATCGGCAAAGTAACACCGGAGACGAACGGTTTGTCGACTCAGGGTGTGACAAATTGGTATCAGAGCTCAGTTATGTTTCCTCGGATTTTCGAAAGATGTTTCATTATTGGAATGTCCGTTGCGATGGCTCGATTGAATGCTTGTCGGCATGTTGCATGAAATAAAAGTTCCATACAGGTAAGCCCGTAGATATTTTTGAAAAATACTAACGGGTTTACTCTGTTTTGTAGGAATGACTAATAAAAGGAACAATCCCGCCCCAACCCAAACTGTAGATAGTACGTCGAGCACAAAAAGTACTGAGCCTAGCAAGACGACTATGCAGAAGATGCTACAGTTGATGGAACTGCAGCAGCAGCAGCTGCAGACACAATTCAAAACCCAATTCGAGGCGCAACAAAAACAGATGAATGCCCTGACTCAGATAGTGAGCAGAATGCTGGCAATACCAAGACGACGGACGAAGAGACCGAGGAAAAGTAAGGCAACCAAGAAGAAAACGAGAAAGAAGAGACTCAACCACAAATGATAGATTCTTCTTCCTTGTTCAAGGCAAAGGAGTTCTGCAAGATGAATCCACCGAAGTTCAACGGCCGAGCGGAGCCTGATGTGATCGTGGGATGGCTCGCGGAGATGGAGGACCTGTTTAATCTGCTTAGCATCGAAGGGTCCCAGCGGGTAACTTGTGCGGCGTTACAGCTGCAACTAAGGACGTATGACTGGTGGGCCGCTAAAAAGCAGGAAATCTATGAAGCCGATACGGACGCCACGATTTCCTGGAAAATATTCAAACAAGCCTTTCTCGAACAGTATGTTCCTCGCGCTGTCCGTCAACAAAAAGAAGACGAGTTCATGACGCTGCGACAGGGAAATATGTCTGTCGGCGATTATGATTCGAGCTTCTCAAAGCTGGCGAAGTTTGCCGGCGCCTTCCTGCCCAACAAGGAAGCCTGGTGTGAACGCTTCCAACAAGGCCTAAATGACGAACTGCGAAGGGACGTCATGAATCAAAGGTACCGAATATACCGTGAATCCTATAATGCCGCTCTTGATAGCGAGCGCATCTTTGGCCGTATGTCGAGTAGAGGCATCCGTAACCACTTCAACAAGCGTCCTAACGATGCCGGCTCCGGGAGATCGGAAATAACAAAGCGTCCGAACAGATTCGATGATCGAGGCCATGGCAGTCAACACTGCACCAGGTGCGGTAGACGTGGGCACCGAACCGTCGACTGCGTCACGAGATCTTGCTACAAGTGTGGCGAGGTAGGCCATATAGTTACATATTGCCCGCACAAAGGTCCGAATTAACACAACCCACCGAGGAATGTCCCGAATCCGCATAAAGCGCCGATACTGCAAGGCGCGAATGCGGTGCCTGTCAACCATCAGAACCAACGCCACAGAGCTCAAGGCCGAGTTTATGCCTTAACTCGGGACGAGACACTTGCGTCCGATACGGTTGTAACAGGTATATTACTCTACAAAGATATACCTGCTCGAGTATTATTCGATTCGGGTGCGACGCATAGCTTTATATCTGCTGATTTTACGAAAGAAAATAAAATAACCATGCAATCATTAGATATAAATATTAGCGTTAGCACTCCGTCGGGAGTCGATATGCCTGCGAACTTTATTTGTAGGGATGGCCACATTTGCATCGGAGGAAGATATCTATCCTTGGATGTCGTCGTACTAGACATCAAAGATTACGATATAATCCTGGGCATGGATTGGTTGGGCGCTTGTCGTGCAACGATCGAGTGCACGGAGAAAAGAGTAGTGTTTCGTCTTCCTGGCGAGACAGAATTCTCATATTCGTGCGGTACGGTCTCGAAGGCAGCAATGATGGTGTCGGCAATCTCGGCAAGGCGTATGCTGCGTTCCGACTGTGCGAGATACTTGGCATCAGTTCGAGACACGCGGAAGGATAATACAAACACGCAGACTGATGTTGTGGCAGATTTTCCTGACGTTTTTCCTGACGAGATGTCTGGGATGCCGCCGGATCGAGAAATTGAATTCAGCATCGACACCTTTCCGGATACACGGCCGATATCCAAGGTGCCTTACCGAATGGCTCCAGCAGAACTGAAAAAACTGAAAGTGCAATTACAAGAGTTGCTAGACCGCGGATTTAATCGCCCTAGCGTCTCTCCGTGGGGAGCTCCCGTACTGTTCGTGAAGAAGAAAGATGGGTCGTTGCGGCTATGCATCGACTATCGAGAACTCAACAAGGCGACCGTGCGAAATAAGTATCCTTTGCCGCAAATCGACGACTTGTTTGACCAACTGCAAGGCACGGCAATATTTTCAAAAATTGATCTTCGTTCAGGCTATCATCAGTTGAAGATCAAGTCCGACGACATATCGAAGTCTGCCTTCCGCACTCGATATGGTCATTACGAATTCCTCGTCATGCCGTTCGGTTTGACTAATGCCCCTGCCGCGTTCATGGATCTGATGAACCGAGTCTTCCGACCTCAAATAGATAAATTTGTAGTCGTATTCATCGATGATATCCTTGTCTACTCAAAGAATCGGGAAGAGCACGCGGAACATTTGAAGACGGTGCTGCAGATTCTGCATGAAAACAAATTGTACGCCAAGCAGAGTAAGTGCGAGTTCTGGATGAGTAGCGTGACATTCCTCGGGCACGTAATATCTGCCGAAGGTGTCGCGGTGGACCCAAAGAAGATTGATACGGTGGTGGATTGGAAATGACCTGCCTCGGCTAGCGACATTCGGAGTTTCCTTGGCTTAGCGGGCTACTACCGTCGATTCGTGCGAAGCTTTTCAAAACTAGCATCGCCTCTGACTCGCCTCACCCAGAAGGGAGTAGTATTTGAATGGAGCGACGACTGTGAATCCAGCTTCCAAGAGTTGAAGCAACGGCTCGTCTCAGCTCCAATCCTTGCACTTCCAGACGGTCCAGAAGGCTTTCAGATATTCAGCGATGCGTCGGGAACTGGCCTCGGGTGCGTACTCATGCAGAGAGACAAAGTCATCTCCTACGCTTCACGGCAGTTGAAGCAGCACAAGAAAAACTACCCAACACACGACCTAGAATTGGCGGCGATCGTCTATTCATTGAAGTTATGGCGGCACTACCTCTATGGTGTAGCATGCAGAATCTACACAGATCACAAAAGCCTGAAGTACTTATTTACACAACGGGAACTCAACCTACGACAGCGACGTTGGCTCGAACTCATAAAAGATTACGAGCTAACGATCGAGTATACACCGGGCAAGGGAAACGTGGTGGCCGACACACTCAGCAGAATGTTTATGGGAACACTGGCCATAAACAAGGAGATAAAGCGAGACCTTGAAGCGATGGGTATCGAACTCGGAATTGAGTATCGACACCTGCACCTAGCTCAACTGAAGTTAGGATCGAGCCTGCTTAGCAAAATAAAGACCGCACAGGGGGACGACTCATTCCTGAAGAAAATGCGCGAGCTGATTTCAACGGAAAGGGCGACTGACTTTGCGGAAGACGGAGACGGGATGATGCGACTAAAGGGAAGGCTCTGCATTCCTGAAACTGCCGAACTCAGAAAAGAAATTCTGACGGAGACGTACTATGCAAAGTACTCGTTACATCCTGGAAGCACCAAGATGTACAAGGACTTGCGCACAAACTTTTGGTGGCACGGCATGAAGAAAGACGTGGCTACGTTCGTATCGCAATGCATGGCGTGTCAGCAGGTGAAGGCGGAACACCAACGGCCAGGCGGCGAGCTGCAGAGTATCCCCATTCCCGAGTGGAAGTGGGACAATATCTCGATGGATTTCATTGTAGGATTTTCGAAGATGCCGCGGGGGAATGACGCGATTTGGGTCATTATTGATAGATTGACCAAGTCGGCTCACTTCATCGCAATTAAAGTAGGATGGAGCGTCGATCGGTTAGCACAAATCTACGTCGATGAGATTGTTCGACTGCACGGGGTACCGGCCTCTATAATTTTGGACAGAGACGGGCGATTCCTATCGCATTTCTGGACGAGCCTCCAAGCGGCGATGGGGACCAAACTGAACTTTAGTTCGGCGTACCATCCCCAAACAGACGGTCAGACAGAGAGGGTAAATCAGATCTTAGAAGATATGTTGCGTCTGTGTGCGATCGACCTAAAGACTAGTTGGGATACGCATTTGCCGCTTGCGGAGTTTGCGTATAACAATAGTTATCAGTCGAGCATTCAGATGGCTCCATACGAAGCGCTCTACGGGAGGAAGTACCGTTCACCGATATGCTGGGATGAAGTCGGAGAGCGACAAGTGCTTGGACCGGAACTGGTGGAGCAGGCCGTCGAAAAGGTCCGCTTGATTCGAGATAGACTCCGCATCGCGCAAAGTCGACAAAAGAGCTACGCAGATCTTCGTCGACGTCCGCTAGAGTTCTTGGTCGGGGACCATGTGTTTCTGAAAGTAACGCCCATGTGTGGTGTGATGCAGTTCGGCGTTAAAGGCAAGTTGAGCCCGAGATTTGTAGGCCCCTTCGAGATCATTGAGCGAGTTACGACGGTTGCTTATCGGATCGCACTACCTCCTGCCTTAGCTGATGTGCACGATGTTTTCCACGTTTCACAACTACGAAAATACGTGCACGATCCAAGTCATGTGGTTAGCTTCGATCAGTTGGAGCTACGTACTGACTTGTCGTACTCGGAGGAGCCTATTCAAATTTTGGACCGGAAGGAAAAGGTGCTGCGAAATCGGTCGATGTCCTTGGTCCGCGTGCTTTGGCGGAACCATTCAGTCGAGGAGTCGACGTAGGAGATGGATGCGGAGATAAAAGAGAAGTACCCCACGTTGTTTGTCTAAATTAAGGTCAGACCCTTGTTCTTAAGTTTCGGGACGAAACTTTTTTTTAGTGGTATATTATGTAGCGCCCCGCTTTCGATAGGCGACGGAACTTCATAATATGCTAGCGCCGAGTCAGATCGGTCGGGAACTTAGATGGCCATCTGACTCGATCGCTAAGCTTGGTAAACGTTAACACCTTGCGACATCGATTCAAATCGATTTGGACGAAAGTTACGAGAATCGATCCAACTAATGGAACGACTTCTGTTGGAATAAGTCCTAGATGCAGCAGGCTGCGTCTCGGCGAGTGAGCTCTCTATAAGAGTCCCTTCGACGGGACCGGACCGCTGTATGGTTTTCTTGGAGCTTTGCCGCTGGGCTTGATTGAAGTGCTTTCACGTCGTTTTCATGGATGCAATTACAAATTTCGATGCAAGGGGAAAAGAAGGAAATCTAACAAAGTGTTGATGCATTGCAGGAGCTCGCGTAACTAAGGATTGACGTTGCGTAGCGCTTCGACGACCTGCAAAAAACAAAGTGATCGGTGGGTGATTCGGCCCCTTCTTTTCTACTCTGTCCCGCAAACTTATTCCTTGCTTCGAATTCATTCAAATCGAACGATGCCAAGTTAATTGCATGCCAATCCACTAAGTCCAAGAACTCGGGAAAACGTATAAATTTAGAGTAATTCACTCTGAAAATACAAGTCTATCACATAAACCAGAAAGTTTAAGGTTCTAGTAAAAAGATAGACTATTTCAAGTGCTGCAAAATATTATGAAATGTCGATCGTGGGTTATGATGCCTCGGACAATTTGGTGCCTACGGGACGCTAAATCGGGAGTACGACTTGGGGAAAAAAATGAATCGTTGCATAAGTTGGGGGAAATGATAATGCCGTTCAATACTGTTCGCGCTATACAAAACTGTTACATATGTTAAACTGTTCACGCATTGGCATGGTCATGGACAGCTTGTAAACAAGTTGATATTTTTTCTCAAATCGATATCCGGGGCATCGGAATCGAATCGACCTAGGGGGAATGAATAATCGTGCTTCGGCACTGATGCATTGCGGGACCGTCAGTCAGGCTTGCAACCTAGACTGAGCGGGCCGAAATACCGTTGAGATAGTCCCACGTGATGTGTAACATCAATGACCGCATATAAGATAGTAGCATGCTCACCTATTGTCTTATGCAGGTGTGAATATTATCTCTGTTTTTATGCAGGGACGAGCACGGCTGTGGTAAGAAATATGATATACTGCTATGGTTCACTGTATGCTTTATTACGCAAAGATGGCTATCGAATATGAACTGAATTCATTTAGTTCTAATAGAAAGACAACTCTAAAGCATGCCTACCCTAACAATCAGAGTCGGTTTAGACGAGTGGGTTCGTCTCGTCCTCTTAGCAAGTGTGCTAATCCCATTCCCCCAATTTCTCCAGGTGCGACGGGTGCGCTCAACTAAACTGGAGCTGAAGTACTGAGAGGCGTTTTGAAGCTCTTCCTATGCTGAAGTATTTTAAAGCCAATTCAAGTCGACGGCTTATGTATAAAGGGGCGAATGTATGGGACGGCAAGCGTTAGTTCAGGCAACTTGTCGAATTGTATTTCCTTATGTTTTCAATCAATGTAGCCGTAATGGCATCCAATGTAAATTACGACTTGCACTTCGTTGCAAGCTATGAATGAAAAGCATTTCTATCTTCCTATACTGCGCCTTATATTCTGATGTGATTTGTGAAGTTTCGACTTGGCATATTTATATCAAAATCAAAAGATAACCATTTGAGAACTTGTCATCTTGCCTTGCACGAGCGCAACTCCAGGCTCGTGCGGCATCACGCCTTAGCGAGGACGATCGAATCGGCAAAGTAACACCGGGGACGAACGGTTTGTCGACTCAGGGCGTGACACGGTCTGTTCGCGATGAGCTTCAGCTTGGGCTCTCTGGGCCTCCAGTACTTCTCGTAGCAGGCCTATGAGCTCGGTGGGGTCCACCGGTACTGGTGGGACAGCTGGTGCGGGCACTACGCAGGGCACTGCGGATCAGTTCGGGGAAGTGCAGGTTCTGCCGTTTGTGCTGTAGTAGCGTAAACGGGGTGGGGTGCTGGTGCAGCGTGGGGATGGTCAGTCAGCTGCAAAGGAGGAGGGTCCCAGCGTGCTTGAGGAGGTGGGGTGTGATTGGTAGATGACACCTGTAAGCCCCTGTTTTTCAAATTCTAGTTAAATTAGTGTTAATTAAATTTTAATGTCATTTATAGCCTTAAAATAATTATTAGGATTTTTAGAAATTTTTCTAGAATGTTTAAATAATTTTTAAATGAGTTTTATATATTAAAATATTAATTTGCAATTTTCTAAAATATTTTAATTGACTTTTGCAATTAATTAGATTGTTTTAATATCGTTTTGCAAATTCTAAATTGTTATGTGCAAATTTTATTTGCACATAAGCTGTGCGGGATGGGTTATGCAAATTCCTATTTGCAACTACCCTCTGTTAGGACCTAACTGTAATATCCTAATCTACGAGGGCCTAAACGCCAAACCTAATCTACCCACTCCCCCGACGACCCGGCTGACCGACGACCGCCAGCGCACCCTGCCCCCGCCATTTCCGGCCAGCCCGACCGCCTTAGCCCCCCTATAAAAACCCCCACAGACCCTCCGACCCATCCACCACCACCACGACGCACCACCACCGACCACCGTCCTGTTCTTCCCCTTTTTCCCCAAACCCTAACCCTAACTCCGACAACACCCCACCACCGCCTTACCAACCGCCGTCGTCAGTCGCCACCACCGCCATTCGACGCGTCGCAACGAGCCACGCCCAGCGCCACCGGAGCGCCGCCATCCCGACGTCTCCTCCGTCCGCCAGCCCCTTCGAAAACACCCTCAACCGTCGGACACGTGAGTAACAGGACCCGAATCGTGTCGTGCGTGTCTCGTTTTCACATACGAGACTCGCCAGGACACGACGAACTTAGTGCTGTGCTCGGACACACGAGACTGAGCTCGTACGTGTCGTGCATAGCATGGACACGTGGATACCTGTGTCCTTAACTGTCTGGACACAGGACCGATATTTTATTTTTTTTATATATAATGTAAACCTAAACAGAAATAAAACTAAACTAAACCTAACCCCTAATACAACCCTCGGGCTGACCCCCTGGCCAGCCCGACCTAATCTAAATCCCCCCCCCCCGCGGGCAGTGGCCCGAGCTCGAGCTGTGCTGCTGCTGTTTCTTTTTCTCTTCCTTTTCCTTTTTCTTTTTTTTTTTTTTCTTTTTTGTTTTTTTATATAATTATATATATATGTATACATATATTTATATATATATATGTATTATTATACATACTATTTTATGTATATATATATGCTGTTTATATATATATATATATATATATATATATATATATATATATATATATATATATATATATATATATATATATATATATATATATATATATATATATATATATATATGTATGTATATATTTTCTTGTGTGTATATTTTCATGGTTAGTAAATATTATATATATATATATATTTTCATGTGTATATATATATTATTATGTATACACTTTATAATTAAATATTTCCTTATATATATATAAACATATTTGTATATATATATATATACTTTATAAATTAAGTATTTTTCTTATAAATATATATATATGTACTTTTAAACACATGTATGTATATTTTCACTATGCATAATTTTACCATATTAAAACAATAATATTTATTTTGCACTATTACCAAATTGTATTTTAGTGTATTTAAATTACTGCAACCATTTGGTATCCAAGCCTAGCATGGGTATTTGGGCCCAAATATGTTTCACACATTCAAGACCTGTACAAGTCATATTGGACTTGATTCATGGCCTTGGGTCCTGTATTTGAACTTTGGTTCAAGTTATATACATAGACAAAATACGCAGATAATTAATTATTTAATTTTAATTGTGTGCAATGCTGTTTTTGGATTTCTAAAAATACTTAGAGTACTGTTAAAATTCTGGAAAAATAGTATTTAGATACTATGTTAAGTTAGCTAATTTAGTATATTTTTTATAGTATTTAATTTACTGTTTTGCCACTAGTTTGGCATATGAAACCAAAACTCATTTTCTGTATACGTAGGAAAACTGATTTTTATAAAATACTTGTACTGGTTAATAAATTCCAGAAAAATTATAATAAATTTCTATGATTAACATGGATCACTTTAGTACTTTACTTTAAGTAAAACTAGGCTTTTTGTCTACTTCAAAAATTGTTAGAACGCAATGGTCTTTTGATTTATTTATTGATTAATTACGACTTGTAGCTTTTTGTGTTATTTTGAGTTTTAGCCGTGTTGAACCCCACCCCTCACTAGTGTAAAGACCCTAGAAAGTTAGTTAAAGTAGTGTGTCACCACACATTGGTCTCCTATGCCAAAATCATTATTTTGGCTAGGTGCCCAGTCACAAGTCGTGTTTCACTAATTAGTGTCCTTGTATTTTAGCTTAGTGTAAAAGCTAAGTTATTGTATTTACTTCTACAGTGACGAGTTACCGGACATCCATAGCACTGTTATCGCAGCTTGTTTCGTTTTGCTTTGCTAGAGGCAAGTACTTTCTACGAACTTTACATACTGCTATAAACCATAAAACTGTGAATCACCAACCATGTTAAATGCTGATCCTTGGGATAGCAAGTTAGAACTTTACATGTTGTATTACTTTCAGTCTCTACCATGTTTATACCGTATTTTATATCTCTCACATGTTTAAATAACGGGTTAAGGGAAAACTGCTAGTAGTGTACGTGATCATGACCCCCTTCTCCGTATGTATTTACCGAGCACCGTTATATTCTATATGTATCTGTGTCGTATGTCTGGTCCCGCGTTTGTGTATGGATATACACCGATGCCGTTATGTGTACGTATGTGCACATCAGAAAATTGATATGTACCGCTGTACATCCTGATTACCTATTGACTGATCACTCACCTACTACAGTTTTAAACTTTAAAATGTATATCTATTGCCATGATAAAATGTACCTAAAACTGAACCAACATGATATGTCATTTCCTTTTCATCATATGATCAGTATTATATGTTTGTTAGATTTAGTACTTGCTCCCGTCCTGACAGGATAACGTTATAGGTGTCCTTACTGAGGAGGAGTTACTCTGCGACACATACTATGGAGATACTGCCGAGGACCCGGCTTTGCTTTACGAGGATGTTCCTGCGGGAAACCTCGCCTAGTTGTCTTTTGCTTTAGACTTTTGAGAGTAGACATGTATTAGACTATATATTTTGTAACTGGACATGTATCCAGTTTTACATTTCAGTTCACTTGTACTTGGACATTTTACTATATACGACGACTTTTGTGTTTGGAGCATTTATGATTCTTCTTCACTTATAGAACTGTTAGCACATTTAGTCTTATCCTGTTGTCTTTAGAACAGCTTACTACATTTTATCTCAACGTAGGCTGGGCATGACTCGGCCTGGCCCAACAATTTGGGTAGCGGGTCGTGACATGTTTTTAGTGGTGGCCCATGCAGGTCCTGACTAAACTGTTTGGTTACGTTATTGTACCAAGCATGCCTGCAATTAGGAACTTAAGGTAATTAGACAACATTAGGAATAACGCTTAGAACACCTAGAGGAATGCTAGAATTGCAACATAGGAAATACATCACATGTTTGCTGTTATAATTAGATTTCCTTGCATATGATTACTTACCTTAAATAAGTCCTTATAAGTCTTTTTATGTATAATTTAGATGGTGCTTACTCGTTCATCCCAGTATGTTACCCCCGAGAATGGGGCCCTCCTTATCCAGTCAGCTGACCAGTCGACTGATACACCTCCACCTACCACATTCCCCCACTCCACAAATCCACAAACCCAGATACCACAACCACCTTCCACATCACAGGCCCAGCAGGACCCGATACTTCCACCACCCCCTATCACTATACCCACCCAGGCTTCCGTCACACTCGACGAAAACCAACTGCTCATACTGATTCAGGGGTTCCTAACAACCCATCAGGAGCAGACTACCCTACTCCGCCAGAGCATGAAGCGTTCTGAGGGAAGTCCCGTGGTCCCACCACATGTAGAGCCACGGCAGAGAGCGGGGACGATCAAGGACTTCATGGGTCTGAATCCCAAGGAGTTCTCAGGGACTGAGGGCATAGTAGTAGCTGATGACTGGCTAGATTCGGTAGAGAGGAAGCTCCTGGGAGTTAGGATATCGGATGACCTCCAGGTCGAGGCAGCGGGATTTCTGTTGATAGACTTAGCAGGAGTCTGGTTCCGGAATGAGCCGTTGTTTGCGAGAGGTAAAGCCACTTGGGATCAGTTCAAGACCCAGTTCAAGAAGAAATTCTTCTCGACCACTGCTAGAGTAGCCATGGGGCTACGATTCCAGAACATCCAGCAGGGGAACCGTTCTGTTGATGACTATGCGGCAGAGTTTAGTCGCCTGAGCCGTTTTGCTCCTAGTCTGGTTGCAGATCCAGAGGAGATGACCCGTAGATTTTGCCATGGTTTAGTTCCAGACATTGGCATCCTTATAGTGGCGAACGGTACGACTGACTACTACCAGAGCATAGAGTTGGCCCGGAGCATCGAGGAGCATCTTCTGTCATGCAAGAGGCCGGCTTCTGTACATCATGAGGGACCGTCCAAGCGTCAGGCTTTCCAGCAGAGAGCACCGACGCCGCCCCAGCAGACTTACCGTCTCCCTATATCACATCACTCGACCCCGCCAGTTAGAGCTCCGGGACCCCGACAGCAGCCGAAGGGAGGTTTTTGTGCATTCTGCAAGAGGGTAGGCCACGACGCTTCCATCTGCAGGAAGAAGTTGGGGCAGTGTTTGGCTTGTGGGTCTGCCACCCATCAGCTTCGAGAGTGCCCAGTAGCGAAGACTAGAGGACCACTCCCGACTCAGCAGCAGAGGTTCGGGCAGCATCTGCAGCAGCAGAAGGGACCTCAGGGGAGGGTTTATAGTCTAGCCATTGAGCCGGAGCCGGAGCAGGTTTCAGAGCCCGATTACTTAGCTGACGTCATCACAGATCATATTTATTTGCATACTTTTCTAGCTCTATGCTTGTTTGATTCTGGTACATCTCATAGCTTCCTGTCATTAGAGTTTATGCATGAACATCACTTAGTATCTACACCTACTGCGGAGATTAGTAGAGTAATGACGAAAGGAGGACCAGTGCCCATTAGAGCTAGCTATAGATGCTCTATTATGATAGCCGGGAGAGAGTTTGAGGGGCGATTCTTTGTGATGCCACTCCCCGGTTATGATATCATATTGGGGATGGACTGGCTTAGCTATGCCCATGCATCTATAGATTGTCATGAGGGTAGTATTTTGTTCAGTCCCCCAGGCACAGCACCATTCAGTGTCAGGAGGACAGGGCCGGAGATCAGCCTAGAGCCGAACTGTTGTGCGACAGTTGGGGACGCAGCACCACCACACCCTATCATTAGGGAGTTTATGGATGTATTCCCAGAGGATCTTCCAGGACTTCCGCCTGACAGAGATGTGGAGTTCACTATAGATTTAGTGTCGGGTTCATCACCCGTATCCCGGGCTTGCTATAGAGTGAATCCCAAGGAGGTCATAGAGATGAAAGAGCAGATTGATGACCTGTTAAAAAAGAGTTTCATTCGATCCAGTGCTTCTCCATGGGAAGCACCAGTGCTCTTTGTGCCTAAGAAGGATGGTACAGTCCGGTTATGTATTGACTACCGGGCCTTGAATGCCATCACCATCAAGAACAAATATCCTCTGCCCAGGATAGATGATTTGTTCGACCAGTTGTGTGGGGCGAAGGTATTTTCCAGGATAGACTTGAGATTCGGGTACCACCAGGTGAAGGTTAGGCCAGCAGACATCCAGAAGACGACGTTCAACACGAAGTACGGGCAGTATGAGTTTCTGGTGATGCCATTTGGTCTCACAAATGCGCCAGCTATCTTTATGTACTTGATGAATAAGACATTTCACTAGTATCTAGATAAGTTCGTCGTAGTGTTTATCGACGACATCCTGATATACTCGAAGACGCCAGAGGAGCATGCAGAGCACTTACGGATAGTTTTGGGGATTCTGAGGCAGGAGAGATTGTTTGCCAAATTGTCGAAGTACGAGTTCTTTTTAGACCGAGTGGAGTTTCTCGGCCATGTAGTCACTGGAGATGGAATCTCGGTGGATCCCAAGAAGATTGCTGCAGTTGAGACGTGGAAGGCTCCGACGTCAGTTTCAGAGATCAGAAGCTTTCTGGGTTTAGCCGGCTATTATAGAAAGTTCGTCCAGGACTTTGCTAGGATAGCTGAACCCATGACGAAGCTGACGCGGAAGGACGCAGAGTACATTTGGTCAGAGGACTGCCAGACAGCGTTTGAGGAGCTGAAGAGGAGGCTGACGACCGCTCCAGTTCTGACTTTACCTTCAGGTTCTGGAGGTTTCACCATATACAGTGATGCTTCTGGAAAGGGGCTAGGATGTGTCCTACAGCAGCATGGGAAAGTGATTGCTTATGCATCTAGGCAATTACGGACTCATGAGCGAAATTATCGTACCCATGACCTCGAGTTAGCTGCGGTGATCTTTGCACTCAAGTTATGGAAACATTACTTATACGGAGAGCGTGTGGAGATCTTTACTGACCACAAAAGCTTGAAGTATGTGTTCACGCAGAAAGAGCTGAACATGAGGCAAAGACGATGGTTGGAGTTGATAAAGGACTTCGACATCGATTTACAGTATCACCCTGGGAAGGCAAATGTGGTGGCGGATGCGCTGAGCAGACATCCGATGGCATGGTACATGATGATTGATCGGTATTTGCGGGAGGATCTGGAGAAGCTCGGTATTGAGCTAGTTCGGCCAGGATCAGTGATACAGATGATGGCGCTTGATATTCAGTCAGGTTTGATGGAGCAGATCCGGGAGGCACAGTCTACAGATGAGAGCCTTCGCAAACTTCGACCCCAGGCGTTAGCTAGATTGCTGGATGACTTCACTATAGCAGAGGATGGATCCTTGAGGTATGGCAGCCGATTGTGCATGCCGAAGGAAGAGCTAGTAGAGGCAGTCTTGCAGGAGGTGCACCGATCGAGATATTCTATTCACCCTGGTGCTAACAAGATGTATCGTGACTTGCGAAAATATCTTTGGTGGCACGGAATGAAGAGGGATGTATCACGTTTTATCTCGAGATGCCTAGTTTGCCAGCAGGTCAAGGCGGAGCGCCAGAGGCCAGCTGGTTTGTTGCAGCCGTTACCCATTCCCGAGTGGAAGTGGGAACATATTATGATGGACTTCGTTTCAGGGCTTCCTTGTTCCCAAGGAGGGAAGGATGCCATCTGGGTCATCGTAGACAGGCTGACGAAGTGTGCGCACTTCATACCCTTCAAGGTGGGGCTTTCTACCGAGAAGTTGGCAGAGCTATACATGCAGCAGATAGTTCGCCTACACGGAGTGTCGGTGAGCATCGTGTCAGACAGAGACAGCAGATTCACATCCCACTACTGGAGGAGCTTGCAGGAGGAGTTGGGCAGTAGGCTCAAGTTCAGTACGGCGTACCACCCACAGACAGATGGGCAGTCCGAGAGGATGATACAGACACTGGAGGATATGCTGAGGACCTGCGTGCTGGACTTCAGAGGATTATGGGAGAGCCATCTGCACTTGGTAGATTTTTCATACAACAACAGCTACCAGGCCAGTATTGGTATGTCTCCTTTCGAGGCGCTATATGGACGACGATGCCGCACACCGCTCTTTTGGGATGATGTCGGAGACAGAGTTATGCTTGGGCCAGAGATGATCACGGATGCAGCATAGAAAGTCGGGATGATCAGAGACAGGCTCAGAGTAGCTCAGGATAGACAGAAACACTGGGCTGATGCTAGTCGCAGGCCGATAGAGTTCACAGACGGTGATATTGTGCTAGTGAAGATATCACCTACTAGAGGGACGATCCGGTTCGGACGAGGAGGGAAGCTGAGCCCCAGATACATCGGGCCATTCGAGATACTTGGCCGGATCGGAGAGGTAGCTTACAGGTTGCACTTCCACCCAACCTAGCAGGAGTTCACGATGTCTTTCACGTATCTCAGCTGAGGAGATATGTTCCAGACCCCAGTCATGTGCTAGATTATTCCGAGTTGGAGGTCGGACCGAGCCTTACAGTTTCTGAGCAGTCAGTGGAGATATTAGACAGGAGAGAGAAGAGGCTGAGGAACAAGGTTATACCCCTAGTATGAGTAGCTTGGAGCCGTCACTCCCCAGGTGAATCTACTTGGGAGAGGGAGTCGGACATGAGGGAGAGATACCCTTACTTGTTCGATCCAACCGCTGCGAGGGAACCACCCGTTCCCGCTTGATACCTTAGAGGTTAGTTTTGATCGCAGCCTTAGTTATTTTGTTGCATTGCTTGCTATGTTAGAATATTGTCGGGTCTTCAATCCTTGTGAATTTCGAGGACGAAATTTTTTCAAGAAGGAAAGACTTGTAAGCCCCTGTTTTTCAAATTCTAGTTAAATTAGTGTTAATTAAATTTTAATGTCATTTATAGCCCTAAAATAATTGTTAGGATTTTTAGGAATTTTTCTAGAATTTTTAAATAATTTTTAAATGAGTTTTATATATTAAAATATTAATTTGTAATTTTCTAAAATGTTTTAATTGACTTTTGCAATTAATTAGATTGTTTTAGTATCGTTTTGCAAATTCTAAATTGTTATGTGCAAATTTTATTTGCACATAAGCTGTGCGGGATGGGTTATGCAAATTCCTATTTGCAACTACCCTCTGTTAGGACCTAACTGTAATATCCTAATCTACGAGGGCCTAAACGCCAAACCTAATCTACCCATTCCCCCGACGACCCGGCTGACCGACGACCGCCAGCGCGCCCTGCCCCCGCCATTTCCGGCCAGCCCGACCGCCTTAGCCCCCCTATAAAAACCCCCACAGACCCCCCGACTCATCCACCACCACCACGATGCACCACCACCGACCACCGCCCTGTTCTTCCCCTTTTTCCCCAAACCCTAACCCTAAATCCGGCAACACCCCACCACCGCCTCACCAACCGCCGTCGTCAGTCGCCACCACCGCCATTCGACACACCACGACGAGCCACGCCCAGCGCCACCGGAGCGCCGTCGTCCCGACGTCTCCTCCGCCCGCCAGCCCCTTCGAAAACACTCTCAACCGTCGGACACGTGAGTAACGGGACCCGAATCGTGTCGTGCGTGTCTCGTTTTCACACACGAGACTCGCCAGGACACGACGAACTTAGTGCTGTGCTCGGACACACGAGACTGAGCTCGTACGTGTCGTGCATAGCATGGACACGTGGATACCTGTGTCCTTAACTGTCTGGACACAGGACCGATATTTTATTTTTTATATATAATGTAAACCTAAACAGAAATAAAACTAAACTAAACCTAACCCCTAACACAACCCTCAGGCTGACCCCCTGGCCAGCCCGACCTAATCTAAATCCCCCCCCTCGCGCGCAGTGGCCCGAGCTCGAGCTGTGCTGCTGCTGTTTCTATTTCTTTTTCTTTTTCTTTTTCTTTTCCTTTTTTTTTTTCTTTTTCTTTTTGTTTTTTTATATAATTATATATATATATATATATATATATATATATATATATATATATTTTTGTTTTTATATACATATATTTTTTTTTTATATATTTTGTTTTTTATATTTTTTATATAATTATATATATATGTATACATATATTTATATATATATATATATATATATATATATATATATATAATATATATATATATATATATATATATGTATTATTATACATAAAAATATATATATATATATATATATATATATATATATATATGTATTATTATACATACTATTTTATGTATATATATATATATATATATATATATATATATATGCTATTTTTATATATATAATATAAATATAAATATAAATATAAATATAAATATATATATATATATATATATATATATATATATATATATATATATATATATATATATATATATATATATATATACTTCATTTTAGTACTTTATAAATATATATATGTATGTATGTATATATGTATTTATGTACATATATGTATATATTTTCTTGTGTGTATATTTTTATGGTTAGTAAATATTATATATATATATTTTCATGTGTATATATATTATTATGTATACACTTTATAATTAAATATTTCCTTATATATATATACATATTTGTATATATATATATACTTTATAAATTAAGTATTTTTCTTATAAATATATATATATGTACTTTTAAACACATGTATGTATATTTTCACTATGCATAATTTTACCATATTAAAATAATAATATTTATTTTGTACTATTACCAAATTGTATTTTAGTGTATTTAAATTACTGCAACCATTTGGTGTCCAAGCATAGCATGGATATTTGGGCCCAAATGTGTTTCACACATTCAAGACCTGTACAAGTCATATTGGACTTGATTCATGGCCTTCCTGTATTTGAACTTTGGTTCAAATTATATACATGGACAAAATACGCAGATAATTAATTATTTAATTTCAATTGTGTGCAATGCTGTTTTTGGATTTCTAAAAATACTTAGAGTACTGGTAAAATTCTGGAAAAATAGTATTTAGATACTATGTTAAGTTAGCTAATTTAGTATAATTTTTATAGTGTTTAATTTACTGTTTTGCCACTAGTTTGGCATATGAAACCAAAACTCATTTTCTGTATACGTAGAAAAACTAATTTTTATAAAATACTTGTACTGGTTAATAAATTCCAGAAAAATTATAATAAATTTCTATGATTAACAAGGATCACTTTAGTACTTTACTTTAAGTAAAACTAGGCTTTTTGTCTACTTCAAAAATTGTTAGAACACAATGGTCTTTTGATTTATTTATTGATTAATTATGACTTGTAGCTTTTTGTGTTATTTTGAGTTTTAGCCGTGTTGAACCCCACCCCTCACTAGTGTAAAGACCCTAGAAAGTTAGTTAAAGTAGTGTGTCACCCCACATTGGTCTCCTATGCCAAAGTCATCATTTTGGCTAGGTGCCCAGTCACAAGTCGTGTTTCACCAATTAGTGTCCTAGTGTTTTAACTTAGTATAAAAGCTAAGTTATTGTATTTACTTCTACAGTGACGAGTTACCGGACATCCATAGCACTGTTATTGCAGCTTGTTTCGTTTTGCTTTGCTAGAGGCAAGTACTTTCTACGAACTTTACATACTGCTATAAACCATAAAACTGTGAATCACCAACCATGTTAAATGCTGATCCTTGGGGTAGCAAGTTAGAACTTTACATGTTGTATTACTTTCAGTCTCTACCATGTTTATACCGTATTTCATATCTCTCATATGTTTAAATAACGGGTTAAGGGGAAACTGCTAGTAGTGTACGTGATCATGACCCCCTTCTCCGTATGTATTTACCGAGCACCGTTACATTCTATATGTATCTGTGTCGTATGTCTGGTCCCGCGTTTGTGTATGGATATACACCGATGCCGTTATGTGTACGTATGTGCACATCAGAAAATTGATATGTACCGCTGTACATCCTGATTACCTATTGACTGATCACTCACCTACTACAGTTTTAAACTTTAAAATATATATCTATTGCCATGATAAAATGTACCTAAAACTGAACCAACATGATATGTCATTTCCTTTTCATCACATGATCAGTATTATATGTTTGTTAGATTTAGTACTTGCTCCCGTCCTGACAGGATAACGTTGTAGGTGTCCTTACTGAGGAGGAGTTACTCTGCGACACATACTATGGAGATACTGCCGAGGACCCTGTAGTGCCCCGACCCGCAAGATGTCTTATGTTGGATGGTTGGTTCGATGAAGCCTTGTTGGACTTGGGATTATGCGAAGGATCGCTTGGAAGACTATGCGATCGTGGCGGGAATCGTCCTATGAATGTGAGTAGTGTTGAACCCTTCAAAGATCCTTTAGCTTCACGCTTAAAATAAGGATGAGTATGCTATGTTTCTAGTTGAGTTTGTTCAATAACACCTTGCATAGAATTTGGAAAGATAATGAAAGATAATAATCACATGAACGTAAACTGGTGTGGCTAGATGAATTGTATGCTTGTACACTGTTGCGATGAATTACATGACAGGTGATGGCAAAGTCCCAAATACTCGGGCGGTGAGTATATTGAGCTTTGGCTCAATGAATAAATGGTAAAACAGATGCTAAGACCCAAGAATTGGGCAGTGAGTATGCTTAAATTGTATTCAAATGAATGAATGCTAAACAGATGCTAAGTCACAGGAATTGGGCGGTGAGTACATCGAGTTTGGTTGGAAAGATGTTTGGTATCAAAGATGTGGCAAGGCATTGGATAACAACATTCTATTATCCTGTCGCCGATGTAGAATGTTGATTACGCCAAGACCCTGGATTGGGCAGATGATAATGTGAGCATTGGCTCAAGGCAAGATGGCTAGATGGCAAGATGGCAATACGAATGAGAATGATGGTTTTGCTTAGTTTTCCTTATCATGCATTATATGTTTTCTTCTTAGATAAGTTGCATATAGTTGCATGGTCATGGACAACTTGTCGACAAGGTGGTTTCTCGAACGGTATTCCTGGGCCATGGAACCCGGTTCGTCCTAGGGGAAACCAATGCCGAAGTAGTGGCAGTACTGAAGTAGTAGCACGGTATACAGGACTTACAGTGGGGCTAGCTACCTGCACTGGCAAGGGCGCTGTATACCTGTAAGACGGTCTAGGATGGCGTGTCGCCAGTGACCTTCATATAGATAGGTCAGGTGCTAATGATGTCTTATGCAGGCAGAGTAAGTTATTACTCAAATACAGGGAAGGATGTCGGCTGTTGGTAAGAATCACCTGAACGGTGATATTCATATTGAATCATGATATTGTTTCTAACAATGTCTTGTGCAGGCAGAGTAAGTATTATAAATGTACAGGGATGGCTACACGACCGTGGGTAAGAATCACCAAAGGGTGATAACAGTATACTTTAAATTATGTTGGCTATGAGATTTGTATGCTTTACTTCTTGTCGGCTATAACATGAAATTGACCCTAAGGCAACAAGAAAGACCACTGTTAAAAATGTTCTGTAACATGACTACTTAGTGCTGTCTTCTTAGGTGAGTTGGGCCAGCACCGCTCGCCAGTACATTGATGATGTACTGACCCACGTTGTGGGCAATATTACAGGTGTTTGCTTGGGGGAAATCCTGTGAATCAGTGCTTGGCATCGATGAATCGGATGGGTGTGCAGAAGCTCTTCTTGCAAGACGATGTCTTCTGCTATATGGGACATAATGTATGGAACATGGGAACTCAGTTGTACCAGTGAGATTGTAGCCATATTTGGCCAGTTCATTGTAAAGAAGTCGGTATATTCATTGTAGCCTAAAGGACAAGTTTGTACATTCAGTTGGCTATTCAAAAGTCTTGTAAACAGTTGTAAACTCTGTATTCCGCTGCGAGTCTTGTAATCAGTTATAAACTCTGTATTCCGCTGTAAGTCTTGTAATCTATTTTGATTATCAATAAAGAGATACATTTCTATATAAATTGTGTGACTTCAATTTATCTGCTTGGTTCCGCTGCGTTGTCGATGTTTTCTGAGAATTACCAGGAACTGTAATGGTTTTGCCTTGTACAAGTGCAATCTAGACTTGTACGGCATCACGCCCAGTGGCTAGTTTTCGATCCTCCGAGATCGGGGCGTGACATAATGGTATCAGAGCACGGCTTTACGTCCTTGGATTCCTATTTGATTTGTTTCGAATCAATGTTGCTACTAAGATGATTCTAAGCTGCTTCCGCGATGATTCAAAGATTGCTTCTGTGATTATTCAAAGTTGCTTCCGCGGTGAATCAAAGTTGCTTCCGCGAATACTCAAAGTTGCTTCCGCGATGAAATCAAATTTGCCTCTATGATGATTCATAGTGCTTCTGCGATTACTCTGTATTGCTTCCAAACTATTCTATGTTGTACCCTTGACTGAAAGTCCGTTGATCATTCTAACCTCTCACTGGGTGTTCTATACAATAAGTCTAAATATGTGGGCTGTGATATGTGTGCTTTGTCGAATTTCTAAAAGATACCAAAAAGAATAACAATGATGCGATGCGTAAGTTTGTGATGTATGTTGGATGTCTTATGTGTGGGATTCTTTGAATCGATTGTTATGCAGCAATCGACAGTGGGTGATGGCATGGTATGTTGGAACAGAATGTGCATGGATTTCAGTGAATGGGAATCGACAGAATCTTGATTTGATATTTGTGGTCAGCATAACCACTGCATGATGGATTGTCCATATTGGACGTTGGTCTGATGTGAGAAAATATTGTATTGGGAATGGCTTGAGCTCTGAGTGGTATATTGTGTATACCCTCGTAGTGATAAGATGTCCCTTGACCCTTGATGTGTCTATGATTTTGTGATTGCTTTACCTATAAGGTAGTGGGTGGTATCGAATCGTAGCTGAGCTTACGATTGATACATGTTGGCTAGGCGTGTTCCTTGATTGTTAAGTTGGATGACCCGTTGTGAGATTTTGATGTGTTCAGATGAACCATCGCTAGACCTTGTCGGTTAGCATTAAGTTGGGTAATAAGAGAATTGAGAATATGAAATGATGCCTTGGTTGGGAATGAAATGAGTTTCGGATTCAAGCGAGTACTTGAATCAGTTGGATAAAAGGATTGTAGGCTTGGTAATGATAGTGTGGTGTTGCTATTGAAAGATTTTGTGAGAACAACTATGGACCGAATTTTGAATGATGTTGGAATTGAGTGAAAGAAATTGCATGTTGGATATCGATAGAATTGATGGTGATGTTAGATGCTTATCAGGATGCTGCGAATGATTTAGACGATGCAGAGAGAGTTGCATCAATGACCAAAAAGTTAGAGAATGGGTACTTGTCCCTTGATGCATGAAAGAGTAGATGTCCCTTATGAGAGTCGAATGGCTGAGATACAAATAAGTATCGAGGTGCAGCGATATGTAATAGACCATGTCGGTAGATGATGTTGTCGCTTGAATAACAAGTTTGGTGGAATATAGAATTGTTGGATTATGACTTAGCTAATGAGTTATGTTATGTCCGCTAAGATGACCGATGCATGAATGCTAGATGATTGGTGCTATAGAGATTGGATCAGTGCATGAATAGTAAATCTTCTTATGGAATCACAAGGAGATGATACAAAATAAATATTGATGGTTAACGTGAATTGCTAAGAGATGACCGTGTTGGTGCTAGAAATTTATAATGATGCCTCGGAAGAAATATGATTGTTTAGTTGCCTTATTTTGTTGGTTAAGAGAGTACAGACCATATCGATGATCTAAGAATATGGGAAATAAATATGTCGCGAAGAGACCGTAGGAAAGAGATCATAAGTGATAAACTATTGAGATAGCAATGTCGGATGATGACTCGAAATAGTTGACCCGATTGAGTAGACAATTTGAGTACGATATGAGGATACAAGTTGGATCGAACAGATGCTATGTCTATGCAAATGGAAATTGAAAGTTGAATATTCTATTGAGGAGTTTTATATGATAGCTTCGAGATTGACCCATAGATTGTTGGCTAGTTGCCTAGATTGTCGGTTGGTTGCCTAGATTGTTGGCTAGTTGCCTAGATTGTCGGTTGGTTACCTAGATTGTTGGCTAGTTGCCTAGATTGTCGGTTGGTTGCCTAGATTGTTGGCTGGTTGCCTAGAGTGTCGGTTTGTTGCCTAGATTGTTGGTTGCTTGATTAAGTCTTAGATTGGTTGGCTATGTTCTTCAGTTGTCCGTGTTGGGTATAAGTTCATAAGATTGGGGTGGTGTCCCATGTCCCTAAGTTGGTCGGACCATAGAGTTGCCCTATGTTGAGAATTGGTTGCCTCTAAGATAAGAGATAAGTATGTCCCTGATAGCTACTCATCTCATATGGGTTAGCTGAATATCTGGTTTAGCTTAGATTAGCTGACCGTAGAGACTTGATTGTATGCTAAGTTGACTATTGGAAAACCGTAGGATGTCCCTATTGGTGTTGCGTGAGTATAGTTGGAATGAATAAGATGTGTTGGAAGGTAGGCTTTGGAATGGAATAGATATTTAGGAAATTTTGATGTTATAATGTTGGATGGGATGACGGATCATGTTGGTTTCGAAAATTGAGTTGCCTTGGTTGAAATGTTAGGAATTGTTAGAACTGGTTGGATTGGTTGATTGATATTGAGCTGCAAAAATTGTTGGTAGTGCTTTGAGATAGTTGGAATAATTTCATTGATCGGATCAAGATTGAGGATAAGTGTAATGACGGAATTGGATAGTGCATGTAGCCGAGATCGGCGAATGTGAATATGAATGACCCTCAGAATTAATATTGCTGGAATATGATAGTTGCCTATGCGAGAGGATAAATATGTGGGCTTGATCAATACGAGAAAATGTTGGAGTACAGCAAGAAATATTGCTAGAGTGAAATTATGGTACAATTTGAAGGATGGTACGATTTGGAAGATGGATCATGATTGGGAAATTTACAAGTTGCAAACAATATGTATGGATGCGAACGATGATGAGTACAAGATTTGACCGACGAGAATCGGGGTATCGAAATAAAATGTGGCAATAGGATTTATCAACTTTGGTGGCATGGATGACAATGAACTTGAAAGGAATACTTGACATATCTAAGTCCGAATACTTTGGAAAATATTGGATCGGTTGAGGAAAATGTCTTGATTTGAATTAACAACATCTATTGTGTTATCAATTGGTTGGAGTATCGAATAAACAAAGTAGGATTATACGAGATGCTCAAAAAGAATTACTGATGTTCGAAAAGGAAGGTACACCGTAGCTCGTTCGTTTTCTCTATCACTGAACTTGGCTGAAGTACATGTATTTCGGGGACGCCTAAAATATGTGTATGATTCCGACTAAGTGGTATGCTAAATTCAAACGAAGCCACGGGAAGGATTATCATGTGCTAAGGAGTTGCACGAGTGTCGGAGGAAAGATCAAAGATGGTAAACTATGTTGAATCAATTGGGATATTGTGACGAAATGGTACATTACTTGAAATCAATCGAGAGATTGCGGAGAAATATTAGATGGTGCAAAGTTAATCGTTGAGAAGTTTCATGAAGAGTTGGTTGAAATTTTGGGGATGAGTTTTGTTTTAAGTTTCGAGGACGAAACTTTTTCTGGGTGGTATATATTGTAGTGCCCCGACCCGCAAGATGCCTTATGTTGGATGGTTGGTTCGATGAAGCCTTGTTGGACTTGGGATTATGCGAAGGATCGCTTGGAAGACTATACGATCGTGGCGGGAATCGTCCTATGAATGTGAGTAGTGTTGAACCCTTCAAAGATCCTTTAGCTTCACGCTTAAAATAAGGATGAGTATGCTATGTTTCTAGTTGAGTTTGTTCAATAACACCTTGCATGAAATTTGGAAAGATAATGAAAGATAATAATCACATGAACGTAAACTGGTGTGGCTAGATGAATTGTATACTTGTACACTGTTACGATGAATTACATGACAGGTGATGGCAAAGTCCCAAATACTTGGGCGGTGAGTATATTGAGCTTTGGCTCAATGAATAAATGGTAAAACAGATGCTAAGACCCAAGAATTGGGCAGTGAGTATGCTTAAATTGCATTCAAATGAATGAATGCTAAACAGATGCTAAGTCCCAGGAATTGGGCGGTGAGTACATCGAGTTTGGTTGGAAAGATGTTTGGTATCAAAGATGTGGCAAGGCATTGGGTAACAACATTCTATTATCCTGTCGCCGATGTAGAATGTTGATTACGCCAAGACCCTGGATTGGGCAGATGATAATGTGAGCATTGGCTCAAGGCAAGATGGCTAGATGGCAAGATGGCAATACGAATGAGAATGATGGTTTTGCTTAGTTTTCCTTATCATGCATTATATGTTTTCTTCTTAGATAAGTTGCATATAGTTGCATGGTCATGGACAACTTGTCGACAAGGTGGTTTCTCGAACGGTATTCCTGGGCCATGGAACCCGGTTCGTCCTAGGGGAAACCAATGCCGAAGTAGTGGCAGTGCTGAAGTAGTAGCACGGTATACAGGACTTGCAGTGGGGCTAGCTACCTGTACTGGCAAGGGCGCTGTATACCTGTAAGACGGTCCAGGATGGCGTGTCGCCAGTGACCTTCATATAGATAGGTCAGGTGCTAATGATGTCTTATGCAGGCAGAGTAAGTTATTACTCAAATACAGGGAAGGATGTCGGCTGTTGGTAAGAATCACCTGAACGGTGATATTCATATTGAATCATGATATTGTTTCTAACAATGTCTTGTGCAGGCAGAGTAAGTATTATAAATGTACAGGGATGGCTACACGACCGTGGGTAAGAATCACCAAAGGGTGATAACAGTATACTTTAAATTATGTTGGCTATGAGATTTGCATGCTTTACTTCTTGTCGGCTATAACATGAAATTGACCCTAAGGCAACAAGAAAGACCACTGTTAATAATATTATGTAACATGATTACTTAGTGCTGTCTTCTTAGGTGAGTTGGGCCAGCACCACTCGCCAGTACATTGATGATGTACTGACCCACGTTGTGGGCAATATTACAGGTGTTTGTTTGGGGGAAATCCTGTGAATCAGTGCTTGGCATCGATGAATCGGATGGGTGTGCAGAAGCTCTTCTTGCAAGAAGATGTCTTCTGCTATACGGGACATAATGTATGGAACATGGGAACTCAGTTGTACCAGTGAGATTGTAGCCATATTTGGCCAGTTCATTGTAAAGAAGTCGGTATATTCATTGTAGCCTAAAGGGCAAGTTTGTACATTCAGTTGGCTATTCAAAAGTCTTGTAAACAGTTGTAAACTCTGTATTCCGCTGCGAGTCTTGTAATCAGTTGTAAACTCTGTATTCCGCTGTAAGTCTTGTAATCTATTTTGATTATCAATAAAGAGATACATTTCTATATAAATTGTGTGACTTCAATTTATCTGCTTGGTTCCGCTGCGTTGTCGATGTTTTCTGAGAATTACCAGGAACTGTAATGGTTTTGCCTTGTACAAGTGCAATCTAGACTTGTACGGCATCACGCCCAGTAGCTAGTTTTCGATCCTCTGGGATCGGGGCGTGACAGACCCGGCTTTGCTTTACGAGGATGTTCCTGCGGGAAACCTCGTCTAGTTGTCTTTTGCTTTAGACTTTTGAGAGTAGACATGTATTAGTGTCACGACCCGTTACCCAAATTGTTGGGCCGGGCCGAGCCATGTCCAGCCTACGCTTGCTAAATCGTAGTAAGCTGTTCTAAGAATAGACAATAAAGGATCTAAGCTACTAACAGTTCTAAAATCACATTTAAATGTTCATCACAACACAGCATCTATAAGCGAAGGTAACATAAGCACAGACTTAATAATACATAACCAAAGTATCTAACTGGAGACAAAGTCCAGTATCCAAATATAAGTACAGACCAAAATCTAAGTCTCAAAACACATGAAAATAACTAAGCAAGGTTCCCCGCTGGGGCCTCTTCTGGAGCTAAGGCCAGGTCCTCAATGCAGTACCATAATATGTAACACATAGCATTTTCTTCTCGAAAAGTATACCTACAACGTTATCCTGTCAGGACGGAAGCAAGTACAACCTCTACAACTAAAGTACTGAACATATAATGAAAGAGATGTACAACAAGAAACATGGTGTGATGAGTCTATAAAACAGGAAATACTAGAAACATTGCCTCATGGTATAACTGGGATCACAATATCATAGTAATACAGGGAACATGGCATATCTGGAATCATGGTATATCTCATAATCTATCATGGCAAGGATACATATGTCATAAAGACAGATGTATATGTAATCTTTAAAACTGTAGCAGGTACGTGATCGGTCAATAGATGTACAATGTACTGAGGCACAATGTAAATAAAATGTACATACGTACAAGTGAAAACAAGCGATAGATGTATATACGTACAAATACAGCTGGTGCGCCTACGACAAGGTATACATAAAATGTCAACCTTGCTCGGTACGTACGTACGAGTAAGGGGACATGATCACGTACTCAACTATCAGTTTTCCCATAACCCATATTCTAAACATGTAAGAGATATGAGAACAGTAAAAGCATGTGAAAGATACCGGGAGCGGTATAAGCATGACAGGTACTGGGAGCCGTATGAAACATGTGAATACTCCGAGTAGTATAAAGCATAGTGAAACATGTACTGAGAACCAATAAGAAGCATGTGAAGATATGATAACTGTCCTAAGCATGGCAAGTACTGAAAGTAATACAACATGTGAAGATATAGCTTGCTACCTCAAGAATCAATATTTTAACAGGGTTAATACATGTTCTAGCATTTAAAAGACAGTAAATGAGTCTGTAGATGTACTTGCCTCGAGAAAAGCAAGAATACTAGTGCGAAATATAGATGCCTGGTGTCCTGTCAATAATGATATACAACTCAGTTCTAAGCTATGTTCAATAATACTCTAGTGGTGTGACACGACTCCCAACTAGATACTAGCCAAGTGGAGACCTAGCATAAAAGTCTAATGTGAAGTGCCACTATACACAAACTAACTCTCTAGGGTCTTTATACTAGTGCGGGGTGAGGTCCAATACTATAACAACTCAAATCAACGCAAAACTTGCAAGTTGTAACTACTCAATAAATAAATCAAACGGTACACTAAGTTCCAATAATTTTAGAGATAGACAAAAAGCTTAAATATATATAAAATAAAGTACCAAAATAATCCTTGTTAATTATAGAAATTTATACTAATTTTTCTGGGATTTATAAACCCTCATAAATATTTATTAAAAATCAGCAAACATAAATATACTGAAAATGAGTTCTGTTTTCCTATTTTTATAAAATACCAAAAGTACTTATTAAATGCTAAAAAAAATTATAATAAATTAGCTAAATTAACATAATATTTAAATACCATTTTTCCAATATTTTTACAGTAATTAAAATATATATAAAAAATTCAAAACCAGAAAGTAACAATATCTAGAAAAATAATTAATTATAAATTAAGGATAATACATAATCAAAATCTACAGATGTTGTCGGATGATAAAATAAATATCACCAACGTGTCCAGAACGGTCAAATTAGCTAGGATAGCCTACCCATAAGTCCAATTTGGACACAGGGGCAAAGCGGTAATTTTGGGTTAAAATAATGTCCACCGTTGGACATACTTTGCACCGAAAAGCGTGTCGGGATAGAAGTCTACAAAACCTAGCAAATTATATGTCCACGAATTCAGAATGATGATACGAACCCAACGGTATGTCCGAAATAGGATTCCGATGTGCCGATCTCAAAATGATACGTTGACGCGACACTTGGTATCCGGTTTGCACCGAAATGCGTGCCGGAGCAAATGTCTTCAAAATTCAGCAAATTATATGTCAACGAGTCCAGAATGACGATACGAACTCAACGGTATATCCGGAATTGGATTCCGATGAGCCGATCTCAAAGTGACCCGTTGACTCGAAAAGTGGGACCCGCTTTGCACCGAAATGCGTGCCAGGGCCCACGTTCTCCAAATCAAGCAAATTTTATATGAAAACATGCCAGAACGACGCTACCAGTCTACTGGTGGTGTCAGAAATTGAATCCGGAGTCCCGGGTTCAAAAATGGAATTTAACGAGTGCGATTTAAAGAATTCGGACGGCCAACTTTGGCGTCGAATTCAACCAACCAAACGTGCTTAAAATGAAACAAAATATAAAGGAGACAGGAAGATGGTTATACCAGCTGTGCACCGGAACTGACGGTGCGCAAAACGGAGCTGCGACGGCGAAGTTACGAGCTGACGAAGTCGGCTCCACGAAACTGTCCAAAAATAGTTCAATTTAAAGTGTCAACTTGGTGGCCAGTTTTGAGGTATCAAACGACAAAATTAACGGACGAAAATTGACAGGAGTGAAGATGGATATACCGAGATTGCGATGGAGCAAAAAGTTCACCGATCCAATGGTCAGATCTCCCGAAAAACGTGCGCGAAGTTGCTGCGACGGAGTGCCATTTCCGAGTTCAAAACTCGCGCGTCACGACGGGATTTTGACGTAAACGCACGAATAGCCTATTCGGCGCGTCGGAGAAGGTGGCGATGGACTCGGGGTGGCTCGCCGGAGTGCGCACGGCCAGGGGGTGGTCCTCGCGGTGGTGGGCCGGCCACGGGGTGGTGCACGGCGGCGGCAGCGCGCGTTTGCGCGCGCGCGTGCATGCCCGCGGCTGCTGCCGCTGGCGCAGCTGCTGCTGCGGCCGCTGGTCGAGGGCTCGCCGGCCTGGTGTGGCGGCTTCCCGACGGGGTTACGGCGGCGGAGTGGTGGTGAAGGGGATGGTGAAGGTGGTGGTGGTGGTGTTGGTGTGTGGTTGTGTTGTAGATGATGATGATGGTGATGGTAATGGTGGTGTTGGTGTGTGGAGGAGGAGGAGGAAGGAGAGGCTGGTAGAGAAGGAGCTCTGGAGGAGGAGAGGAGGGGAGTTCGGCATGGGGCTGTGTCGGGAAGGAGGAGGAGTGCTCTGTGTGTGTGTTGTGTTTAAAAGAGAGTGATGGATATATATATATATATATATATATATATATATATATATATATATATATGTATATATATATATATATATATGTATATATATATATAAGATATTTCTAGATATTTAATAAAGTAGAGGGAGGAAGAGATATTTTCAAAAATAGGAAAAATAGGAAAATTAAGCGGGGTATTTGAGCAGTCATGAGAAGGCAACCTGGAGCTTGGGTTTGGGTTCGGTCGAGCCGGGTCGGGTCAAAATCGAACCGGGGGCAATAATTGAATTAAAATATGTATTTATGATCACGGGAAAATAAATAATATACGGGGACTCCAATAAATGGGACACAAGTTGCAGGCGGGGAGTAGGCTTCATATGGGCCACGTCCATACTTCGGGTTGACAGGTTGGGTCGATGTCGGGTCCCGAAATTAAATTGGAAAATAAATCAGGTTTCACGGTAGAAAATAAATCGGCCTAAATTGACCCGAAAGTTGTGCGAAAGAAATGGAGCACAAAATGGAGTGTCTGAGTGGGACACGAAGGTCATGGATGAAGAGCGTCTCGAGTAGATCATTCATGAGAAGTTGGTTCTGAGAAAATGACTGGTCTGGTGCTCCTAAATTAAAAGCCACGGTAACGTACAAACGACGATCAAAAATAAAAGTGGGAATAATTATTGAATGATTAATCGGTCTAAGTTGACCCGAACTTGCGCGATACAAAAAGAGCACAAGGGAACGAATTCAAGTGGGATAGGATATATCAAAACGAAGATAATCTTGTCTACTTCAAAACTCGTGAAGAGAGTTTACAGAGATTGGCATCCCTGACGCTCCAGAAGTCAAAGTTACGGAAAGGCACATAAATGATCAAAACAATTAAATAAATAAAATATTTATCGATAATAATTCACTCAGAAAAATAAAAATAAACCCTGAAATTCAGGGGGCTTACAATTAGACTATATATTTTGTAACTGGACATGTATCCAGTTTTACATTTCAGTTCACTTGTACTTGGACATTTTACTATATACGACGACTTTTGTGTTTGGAGCATTTATGATTCTTCTTCACTTATAGAACTGTTAGCACATTTAGTCTTATCCTGTTGTCTTTAGAACAGCTTACTACGTTTTATCTCAACGTAGGCTGGGCATGACTCGGCCTGGCCCAACAATTTGGGTAGCGGGTCGTGACAACACCTCATCTTCAGCAGGGCCGGAGCGGGTGGTCTTTCCTTTGGCCATACTCTGGAAGGTTTAGGATGCAATACATAAGTAAGGTATCCTACCAGTCTATAATCAAACAAAAATACTTACTAATAGTATATGCCGGTCCTATGTTGTGACAAATTAATGTTCTAGTGTTCTAATTATTTCTAGATATGTTTACCTAAGTTGTTGTTCCACGACCTGCATGGGCCACCACTAAAAATATGTCACGACCCGATCCCAAATTGTTGGGTCGAATCGGATCATGCCCAGCCTGCACCGTTGTGAGACGGCGGCAGTAAGCTGTTCTATATGCAGGTGTTCACAACAACATTTATACATTTGTCACAACTTGAATATACGGAAATTTTAAAAACTTTTTATTCAACAATTGAAAAGTACAACTGGAAATAAAAGTACTGAAATAAAATACTGAATTCAAATCAACAAACTCCAAATATAATAAAACTAGATAACTAGAAAGCAACTAGCTAGACAGTCGGCTCATCAGCCTCCGGTTCTGTGTCCTCCAAGGGGGACTCTGGCAACACCACATGATACAATACCGGGTCATAGTAGCTATTGAACAATAGCTCAGCATCATCAACATCACCTATGGGGGGGATCCAGTCAGGAAAGGAGCAAGTACGAGTACATAATCCGACATTCTAAGTAATAATAGAAAGATGCAATTTTAAACAGTTGAAATACTTTGAACAATATTTTTTAGCAATTTTCAGTAATTTAATATTTGAAACAATGTGATTTGAATAGGTAACGTCTATGACCGGCTTGGGTTGTACAATAGCATCCTAGCGATGCGATACGGCCTATCCCCGTGTATAAGAGGGGTAAGCTCGCGCAATAATACAATATGTGGGTTTGGCCATAAACGCTACACTACTCCCCCAATATTCCCACAATCAATAATTGAACTCAAGGAGAGAGTTCCGTATAGCAATGTGGTTTAAGCATGCAATCATGAAAATTACTAAATAAAATACAAGAAAATATAACCGTAACTTGCCTTTGTTTGTATGACTGGTTTGGGATGTCAGTGCCGGAAAGGAAGTCAAGTACGTCCTCGAAATCCTACAGTTGAGAATCCTTGACTTAGAATTATAGATGAGCCAAATCTAGGTGTGCTAGTTGCAATTTCTAGAAACAGACCCTAGTCATGTTTTAAATTATTTAATTAATCTAACGAAATCCGTCTAATATCGTAAACTATATTGGTTATCAATTTATGGAATAACCGATTACTGATTTATTGGGGAAAATAGCAATTACACTTTATTTAGCAAAACTTTGTATTTTTAATAATATATATATAAAACTAACTTTCTTTAAATGATAAAATCATAGACTTGTTAACTTACTAGTAATTTATCCATTTTAATTAAATGTGAGAAATCATTATTAATTTTATACAAAATAATTAATAACCAATTTTTATTATGCGCCTAGCTAAGCCAACAACAAAACCCAGAAAATAAAGTAGAAAGTCTACACTACACAATACATGGCCACAAAAAATAAAGAAAATTGGGCTTATGCCCTTACAACAAACTAATTAATTTAATATAAAAAAAACCGAGGCGAGCTCTGAATGCCGTGAAGCGGTCCAGTCAGGAGGCCAAAGCCCTGCACCCAAAATACTAGAGGCCAGTAACTAGTTCTAAAAATAAAACATAATATAAATTAAAAATAATTTTGCAGAAAACGGGCGTCTCAGACTTGGTCATGCAATCTCACGTTGCTGGCTTACGCCTCAACGTACAGGAAATCCTGTAGCGTTTGCGTTTCGCCGAGGCTCATCCGACCGATATGGTCGTCGCCTAACAGGGGATACAAAATCTCACAAAACCATATTTAAAGCCAACAAAACCAACTTTGTAAATCGTTTGCAAAGACCGGATTTGAAAATAGATTTTAATTTAATGAACTTAATTAAATAATATCATTTTGAAATTCTTTACTGAAAATTTGGGCAGCATCTCCTCTGTAACTAGGACAATCTAGCCACGAGGCGATACAACACCCACACCAACAACAACCCAAAGACTTTCCAAAGCCTAGGAATTAGTCCACAGAACCAAGCCAAACCAAAGCTAATGAATTACTAATAAAATAATTCACAGAACCTATAAACGGGATTTAATGAAGTAACAATAATTCACAGGTTCTAAAAGCCAAACCCGAGAACACACAGAACACCAAGGGAACAACCAAAGGATACACCTAGGGAAACAATCCACAAGCACAAATCCGAGTAGAGCTCGGATGTCGCATCCCCTAACGTAATTAAACTAAAGCCGATCCCCGGAACGGGGTCGGGACCGCATCATCATTGACTGGGAGGGACGAACTACTATGATTAACAAAATTTACCCAATATCCGTTGGTCGGAGAGCCGTGGGATAAACTCGAGAATGTTGGAACAGCGTCCAGATCCGTGCGCGGAGAGCAGACAGCGGGCCGGGTCGCAAGGAACGTGCTGGACAGCGTCCGAACAGTGAACAGTGCCCGGGGACAGTGGGTCGGACAGATTCGATCGTGGACGAGCTAGGGCACAACGGCTCGGGCGGCGCACGGGACACCGACCTCAGGTCGAAGTGGCCGGTCGGCCTGGGCGGACGACGACAAAACGGTCGGGGCTCGGGATCAGCCGGGGGCACAACGACATACGGCCGACGGGGCGGCGCACGGGGCAGCGCTGAACGGGGTCGGGGGTGGTGGAAGGGTACGGTCGGTGGGACAGTGCCGAGTGGGGCTGCGGGACACGATGGAACGGCAGAGGGCGGCCGAGCGGGGCGAGGTCCGCGGACGGGGCGCACGAGACAGTGCGGCCGGCGGTCGGACGGCCGCGGATGGGGGCGAACGCACGGCACGGAGTCGAGCGGGTCGACCGGGCGTGGATGGGGCTTGGGGAGAGGGGGATCTGGAGTGGAAGTGAGTGGATAAACAGGAGTGGAAAATGGTGTGTGCTGGTGATTGTGGTTGTGATGGTGGTGATGAGTTTTTATTTGAAGAATAAAGAAAGAGAGTAGAGTAGCTGTAGAGGAGAGAATGCTGAGGAGAAGGAGTAGGAGTAAAGGGCTGAGTCGTGGGGGCTGGGCCGTGGGGAGCTGGTCCACGTGTGGGGGAAAGAAAATATTTTTTTTTAATAACTCATATTAAACCAACCTATATAAAATATATATATATATATATATATATATATATATATATATATATATATATATATATATATATATATATATATATATATATATATATATAAATGGATTTAATTTCAGGTTTTAATGGAGAAACCAAGGGTGAGTTCGAAAAACGGGATCTGGTGTCCGGACTCGGGGTCGGACCCTGGGCACGGGATTGGGACAGGCCACAATCAAAAATCCCATAATTAATTTTAAAAACAATATTTTCCTGATCCGACTATAATAATAATAATAATAATAATAATAATAATAATAATAATAATAATAATAATAATACTAAGACTAAGATTACGCTACAGATAAATAAAATCCAACAATTAATAATTCTAGAAATTTTGGGTTTCACAGGAAGGAACATACATTGAACACTAAGGCATAGAACATTGAATTACGGTATCGAGGTGTGCATCGCATGCACGACTCGAAGAATAGAGAACAATCGTGTCAAGGCGTGCGTACGTGCACGAGAATGATAAAAGATGGCTTCGTTGCGAAGAGAACAGTTGTGGTATGAACGTGACTAAACTGTCGGATGTGGCATAATGCCTCGAAAATGTTCAGGACCTTCGGGTCGTTCATTTGACGAATATTTAGTTGGGACATGATGCCATTGAACCTTGAAACGATGTATAGAATGCGATAACATAGAAAGTTAAGGTGAGAAATATGAGATGATACGAAGTTTGAGTCGCGGACTCAAGATATGTTTGGTTGTTTGAATAAGACGCACATTGCATGGTCGAATGGACTTGAGATATTGCCTGTGCACAGGCTGTAGTAATTTTTCTCGAACGAGTTATATTTGCCGGAGCACCGGGACCGTTCAGCCTAGGAGGGATGAATAATCATTGTTGGTGCACATATTTTGGGTATTACTTGCGATCTGCTACTGATGTAATAAGCCACAATTGATGGTAGGTTCGGCGTCCTTCAGATATTGGGCCAGGAAACCCGTACGAAGAGGATGCCGGGTTATCCAGTTTGAGAAAAGAAAAGAAAAGAAAAGAAAAGAAAAGATAAACAAATTAGTCCATTCCGGTGCAGATACGCCAATGACCTTCATATAGTTAAGGAACGGTGGACCGAAAGTGCAGAAACACAGAGTTCCTGCATAGAGCACTTATAACATGACATGAAAGGAATTAGGTGTATTCAGCTTACGACGGTGCAAGGGCGAGTGCGTCAATTTTGGTAAGAAGTCACGAAACAACACAAGATTGCTATTACTTTCCTGTTTGCTTATACAAATCGAAATAACATGCTTGCCATGATAACATGCTTACTACTTTCGAATATGTCATGAAACAGATCCTAAGGAGAACATAGAAAGATAACTAAAATGTATGTTGCATGAATCAGTTACATAACAAATGTCTGTTTTGTTAAAGTGGGTCTTTGATTAGTACAGCGAGGATGAAAGTACTAATCCTCCACTAGTTTGCTAGCAGGTTCAGGGAATGGTCTGCTCACGGTAGAGCTTTGCTTGATCACGCTGAGGCATGAAATACTGTAGCGTTTGAAGCGTGCGATCGCATTGACGCTCGGACTTTCAACAGGATTGATGCGGCTGAGATATAGAAGGCATGATGTATGAACGGTAAAATCCTTTGTGGGCAAGAGAGAACCTAAGTGTTGTAGCCAATCTGGCAAATTCAGTTGGACTATTAAAAGTCTTTGTAATCACAGTTCATTTATCAATAAAGAGAATTGTTTCATATACTCTGTTTTCTTCCATTGCTAATATCAAATCAAAGATAACCATTTGAGAACTTGTCATCTTGCCTTGTACAAGTGTAACTCCAGACTCGTACGACATCACGCCCTAGCGAGGACGATGATTCGGATAAATCGATGCGAGGACGAGCAATTTTTTGGGTCGGGATGTAAAAAATTGGTATCAGAGCTCTAGGCTCAATTTCCTCATGACGCTTGTTTCGTTTCAATTCCAAAGAGTTGTCCACCACCAATCAAATCACTCTAAACTCTACTTGATGCTGCACTGGATGTTCCATACAATAAGTCTAACACAAATCGTGTAATTTTGCCGCATACGTTTTGAAAATTACATGATGTTTGCTAATGAAGTCGCGAAATATTTGTTGCATTGAGTGCAACAAACCGTAAAATAATTGTTATTGCAAGCGCAACAAGTCGCGAGATGTGAATTGAGATGTTTGTTGCTGCAAGTGCAACAAGTTGAAAAATATGAATCAAAATGTTTGTTGTTTCAATGCTACCGTCGATATGAGAAATATTGGTTGCATCGATATATTGAAAGTCGTAAAATGTTGCGGTATCAAATGCAACGAGTTGTGAATGATACATTGCAATGAACGTAAAAGTTGATATCGAATGCGTTGAACGAATTCGAGCATTACCTTTGAATGTCAAAAGTAAATGGTTGCACAAGGTGCAACGGATATCAGGATTAAATCGTTGCACAAAGTGCAACAGAAGTTGGAAATAAATTGTTGCACGAGGTACAACGGATGTCAGAAAATAAATCGTTGTACGAGATACAACGGACAAAACTGAAATCATAAATCGATAGAAAAGAATCATTAGGTTGCGTACCGAACTTGTGTTGGCAAATGAAAATATTGGCCGAGTCGGATCGAATTTTGATTAATCAAAAAGTTACGATTGTGATCGGCATAATCACTGCGGAAATCGTAAGTTGGAATAAACAGTTGGCTCATACCGAGTATGATGCGAGAGAAATAGCTTGATTTTCGAGTGGTATATGCCATACCACATATGTGATGAATGACTCGATTCTGAGTGGTATATGCTATACCACATGTGCGATGGATTCCATTGACACATTGCGTAAATTATGGAAGGTTTGTCCACAACGGACGAGAGAGTACCGAGACTCGATTTGAAATTTGTATGACGGTATGTTGATGCAAGTGTTCTTCGATAACCGGTTGGAACGATAGGACGGAGGACTCGTATCAATGAATGATACGTCGGACAAAAATTTGTAAGTCGATCGAACGACCGAGACTAACGAAATGATTATGCCTTAAAGCAATAATCGTATCGACAGGATAGGAAACTTGGACTTTTAAACGAGTCGCACAACTTACGATCTTGATAGAAATGTTGGGCGAGGCGAATCGTAATCGAATCGCACGATTTACGATCTCGATAGAAATATTGGGTGATACAAATTATAATCAGATCGTACAATATACGACTTCGGTGAAGAGTTGGTTAATGCGGGTAAATAGTGCCTAAGAGATAGTTGGTTATGTTACGGCGAAACTCATTTGAGTACGACTGAAACACACAAAACTTAGAGGGTGTGATCGTATAACTCGAGGTTCGATGTTGGATAATTGGTAACTCGGTTACGCGATCAAAGTATAGCAGGATACGACGAATCAGAAAATGAGTTTATGCATATGGAAAAGTTTCTAGTGAACTTGGATGTATGCAATACGAACTAAAGTCGACGTTGATGCAGATTCAAAGTTGATCCTCGTGTTATCGAAATTGATATGACCTATCGAAATTGATACGCGAGAAAACGTAAGCACGATTTGAGAATACAAAATGGGGTATGCCTACTATATTGGAATTTTTGAAAATAACAATACGAAAGTGTCGAACTGGTTGATCGTAAACTTTATGATTGATCTGGGCGAGACTATAAAGTCATCGACGATTATTTTGATGCGTATCGCATCTCGGATGTCGACCGTGGGTAGATAGACTCGAACTCAATACGAGTAGATGTTTCGTAAAATATGAAATTATTGACGGTAGTGCATGACTTTACTCGAAGGATAGTTGTATCTCAATTGCACAAATAGAAATGGTTTTGTCCAAATTTGGGTAGTCGTATATAAATCGTCGGAACGTGATTTGGCTCCGAAATAATATAGCATGGTTCGTAGTAACTGTCCTTCATTAATGATCCACAATTACCGAGCGTAGCTTCGGGGCAGCTGACCTTAGAAGACTTGACCGTAAAATCAAATTAAATGTTGCAGAACCGTAAGATGACCCATGCGATGTCGCATATGAAATTACATCGATAACAAATATAATGTGGTGCATGCTGATGATAAGTCTAGGCGATTTTGAGAATCGTGCTATGTATGAGCGCGAGCGGTAAGAGAATGACTTACGAGTTTTGTCGTTAGATTTGGATTCACCTTACAATTGAGTTGCGTGAATCGAACTTATATTCGAAGTTACGAGGCGGACAAGTTAGGAATTTGGCTAGTGAACTCTTACTCGTTAGGAATCGAACGTAAGACACATCGTAGAGACTTTGAGTCAAAGAGATTGTTGTCTTGAGCATAGTCGCCTCGAGTAAACTTTTGTGTCGGATAGATTGTGGCCTTTGTGCAATGTTAATTTAAAGTTGCGTCGAAAGAACCTAAGCACGGTGTCTGGGTAAGTCACCTAGTGGACGTAGCCCTGAGTTTTGTTGCATTTGCAAGTCAACAAAATAAATTTATCGAGATAAGTTGCATAGCCAGACTTAAAAAATAGTTGGACAGCAATTTCGAACGCAAGGCGTTGCGGAGGATCGTTGCGATCGGATGTGCGACGGCTCGACGCGACGCATAGAATTGATGGTCCATACAAAACTTACGAAATAAGATTACAATTTTGAATTGCATCACATACAGTGACTTCATTGAATGAATCATGTATGTATCAAATATACAAATGCGATAAAATTTCGAGAACAGTCGCTAAAAGATAAATTCGATCGGGAGTACAAGATGGCAAACATAGGATTAAAATTTACCTGTGAGCTTTGTTCCAATTTTCTGCCACTGGACTTGGCTAACATACATATATTTTTAGGACGCCTTGAATAGATGTACGATCCAAATCAAGTTGTATACTGAATTCAAATTGAGCTGCAGGAAAGACTGAAAGTTAATGAAAGCTTGCATGAGTGTTTGAAATGGAACAACGATAGTTGGCGAGATCGTGAAACGATCTAGAGAAACACTTGAAATTGAGTGTTTGTTTCAGTTCGAGAACAAACCTTATTTTGAGTTGTGTATTATATAATACCCCGCTCCTCACAATGCATAATGCTGAGTCGTTGACTCAAAGAGTCGCGTTGACCCGATTAAGTATCGATGTGAATCGATACAAGAGTTATCTTGTCCCGAGAAATGCATCGAGTCGGATCGATGCAAGTGTTAAGTTGGCCTGAGAGAAAGCATTGAGTCAGCTCGAAGATTCTAAGAAATCGAATCGACGCAAGGCATTAGTCTGATTCGGACAAGTATTAATTTTAGTTGGTTTCGTGTGCAGACTATACATTTACGTTGAAATATAAGACATCGACATTTTATCTTATTTGCAATGATGTCCGCAAAACAAAATTGTCGCCTTGCTACGGACTAAAGTATAGGCACGGTAGGCCAAATCGCTTGGATAACTCAACTTAGCACAAAGTGTTCGAATGACTAAGTCAGAAGAGTTGGCCGTACAATAAAGTTATGAAATCGAGCCGCATCGGCTCGACGAAACGACAAGACATATCGGCTGAAGGTGGGGAAGACTTTGACTTGTCTTTCCTACTCCTGTATGCCTAAGTAAAAATATATCGTTGTATGCTAACTTAACCTATCAAAACCATGGGCGTGGCTCGATCGAAGAAACGAACATTGTCATGCCCTGATTCATAGAGTCATTTATTCACATATTTTATCTCTTGGAATCGATCGTCCTCGCTTGGGCGTGATGCCGTACAAGTCTGGTATTGCACTTGTACAAGGCAAAGATGGTACATAATCGATTATTCTTCAAATAGGAACACATCGCAGCGGCAGAAGCAGATAAATTGAATTTAATGAGGACAATCTCTCTTATTGAATAGAAGTACATCACTTCTTTATAGCAGCGGAGAAAAAGAGTAACTTGAAGCCACACAGAGATATGTAGAACTTTATTCTTTTTATTGATAATTGAAGAAGAGTACAAGACTTGTATTGAAGTACAATGATTGCAGCACATCTCACTTTACATTGGAAACCAACTGAACAATGCTATACAGCTTACATTTGATATTTGGATACATTGGATTACCACTCGATATACTGACTTGGCTCACAATCTCACTGATACAACTGATTACAATCTTCCATACATTATGCCCTTTATAAACAGAAGACATCATCTTGTACAAGGAGAGCTTCTGTATGCCCAACAAATCTTCGATGCCGCGGGACCAATCAAGCCAATCTTCGTGTGTAGAACATTCCAAGCACGAGCACCTGCCCACAAAATGTGGGTCAGCACATCATCTATGTACTGGCGAGCAGAATCCAACCCACTCGCATAAACCAACATTAAAGTGATCATTTAAGCAAGCATTTCTTAGGGTGATCTTTCTACTTGGGGCCTAACATCAGTTTACAGTTCATGGGCAATAATTATAGTAAAGCATGTAAACATATTCTTAGTAGCATTCTTGTGGACATATCATTTATCATTCTTGGTGTTATCATGCAAAGGCATCATTGAGGCATACTAGGTGTAATCATGAAAAGGCATCATTGAGGCATCGTTAACATTAACATTTTTAAACATGTTATAACAGTTCTCACTTCAAGCATCACTTAGCATGTATGTTGTGTTTGAGCAATGATTATAGCAAGGCATCTTTCTAGCATACTAAATGGAACATGTTAAGCAGGCAAGTTAAACCAACTTATACAATATCACAATTATGTGATTTCTTACCGATAGCCGACTCCTCGTACCTGTATCAATTACAGGTTATCTGATATACTTACTCTGCCTGCACAAAACATTCATTAGCATGCATCCTGACTACATGGTCACTGGTGTTGTTAAACCATATGGACTCTTCTCATTTTATTTCATTTTAAGATAATGCGGTCAGCATAGTAGGTGGCGAGCCTCTATGCCATCCCGCCTTATCCGTGCTCCCATAGCACTCATCATTATTTCCTCCTAGGCCGAATCGGTCCCCAGGGCCCTAGGAACCGTTCGAGAAAATTATTACTCAAACCTTGTATACAAGTTGTCCATGACCATGCGAATACGTGTCCGACTCGATTATGAACAAAATCGCATGGTAAAATATATTAAGGAAAGTAAAGGCAACAGTGCATCATTAGTCATATTCAATGACTTATTTATTTCGTCATTACCATCATTTCATTTGGTGATCTCAACGATCCCAGCTTTATCATATCTCATTCATTGCTTCATTGCAATGTATCTCATATCATTCCTTTCTTAAGAGAAACTTAACATACATTCATTTCTTATAAGGGACAGGTAGCATTTCATATTCTTGTAACAGTTATAGAGAGAGTACATGATTCTAGTGTTTCATTCAGTTCATTGGGTCGATAGCACCGCCAGTTCACTTCTTATTCTATCATTCACAAGGCATCTCATTAATCAAATGTTTTATCGTTTCAGCAGCATTAAGCATAAGGAACAAGGTTATCAATTCAATCTCAGGCATCGAATCACATTAGCAGTTCAATGTGTTGTACATTTTAATAATTCTCAGCAAAAGCATCTCTATTATTCAGCAACTAACATATGGGACATTTAGGGGCAGTTTATAGCATTTCAATACTTCATCTATTAAGCATGAAGGAGTAAGGAGGAGGAAGGACAGTTCCACTCACCCAAAATTCTACTAAGCGTAGCTCCACCAGCGAGCTACGTTTCAATACCCATTCCGTCTAGCCAGCTAAGAGAGACTGCATCAGTCTCAATTCTTCTCATTTCCTATATAAGTCACGGTCCAATATTCTGATCCCATCCAATAAGCCAACCAAATACCTCGTACGGAGCGGGGCATTACATAATATACCACTCAGAAAAAGTTTTGTCCTCGAAACTTAAGGAACAAGTCTTCCACAAGATTCACTTAATCACCATGAGTTTACTCATTCAGCTTCAAATCAATATTCATTTCAGCCCACTCGGTCATTTCAAAATATATATCCAACTGTACCATTTAAATCCATCAACGATTCGATCTGTCTATCTCTTTTTCAATTACTTGTAACTTCTCATTGATTCACTAACATTTTCCTTGCATTCTATCTTGGTCGCAATACATCACTTCATTTGGATCTATACACATATTTTAGGCGTCCCCAAAATATATACATTTCAGCCAAATTTCGTACTAGTGCGATAAATTCTTCCCATAATGTTATCTCAGTCGCAACCAATCACTTCGGCTGGATCTATACACATATTTTAGGCGTCCCCAAAATATATGTACTTCAGCCAACTTCCATGTTAGTGCGATTCGATCAGCCACAATATAATTCACTTTTCTAAATCCGACTTAGCATCCTTTCATTTGACTTATTGCTTTATTTATTTTGCCACAATCAGTATCTTCCCGGCCATAATATTTAATATCAGGGACAACTTGGTTAAGTTTTATACCCAAGCATAACATTTCTAACATTCGATCAAGGGTCTAACTTAGAGCCAACCATATCAAGAGTTCACAACATGCAATCATATTCCTTCCCAAATCCAACAATATTTTTTACCGAGGCAACTCATCTTTTCTATAAGACACAATCCGACGTCACCCACTATCGATTACCCGAGTCAGGGTATAATTCTATACAACAGTCAAGGTTAACTTAGCTACCCGACTATAGGTACACTCAAGCCTTACCTTACGGTTGCAATTCCCACTTATAGCCGACATATAATCCTCAAGGGTCAAACATCTCTTAAGGCTCAAGTTGAAGCATACATTCCCCTTAGGTCAATACTCATTATCGTTGTCTCTCATTCAATGCCACAAGGTCATCCTATGGGTCTCCAATGGTCACCTATTATTCAGTCAGTCTCTAAGGTTAGCTACACTGATAGCTAAACTTAATCGTTCAGGTGACTTCCCTAGAGTGGACGGCTACTAGGGTTATACTAGTTTCTTATTCTTAAGGCCAACAAGCAACCAACAGTTCTAAGGAACTCTACCCAAACCTATGGGTTTTAACTCAGTCTGAATAACTAATCGCCATTGTTGGTTATGCCAACAATTGGTCATGCAGCCCACAGTTTCTAGGGTCAAGTCTATCTATCTAGTGTCTTCCTCAAGGAATAATTCCCACAGAGGCTCACTCTAGACTTACCCAACGATCGACTAAGATCGATCTATCAACATTACGGTCAAATTCCAACCCGACATACGATTCTCATCGTTCTAATAATCCATCAAGTAAATTCCCAATGATCCATATTTCTATTCAAATTCTTTTGTACCCACACGAACCCATAAGCCAATGCTAACTATTCAAGGGTCATCGATTCCGATAGTCTTAACATAATTATGGAATCATACTATTCGGTCCGTATGACAGAGTCAAACCACTAAGTCATAAGCCAACAATCTATATCCCAACCAACAATCACCTATACCGACATTATCCAACATGTTTGCAATTTCTCGTTTTCATTTGTTTCTCAATCATCAACTATCTTACGGCATTCTTAATCTCATGCAGTAATGGTCAAGTAGTTCATCCCATTCAATCCGACAATTTATGTATCACTTAACCATCCTCTAGGCAACAACAGTATTCTGAGTCACTACTTGTTATTTTTCTAGTACAATTCAATTCTTCAGTATCATGCATCTATGCAATGACTATCCTTTGGTGATCTAGATGGATTGACATCTATTACACCTTAGGATCAAGGCACAGATTTCTAATATCCCTTTGATTCACCGACAATATTTTTAAACTTTCAGCTTAGCAACCAACTTTGTATTAGCCACATTTGATTTGTATCCAACCAATCGAAGTCAACATTCAGATGTTCTAAGCCACAATATTCTCTAGCCAAGTCTATTTACCCGTAGCATACTAACTGTCTTACTAGCTCGAGTCATCACTCAACTAAATAATTTCTAACCAAGCCAACCGTTATCATTTCTACAATCTCGCTACCCAACATAGCATCACTGTCAGGGGACACTCGAGTCATCTAGCAATAATACATGACCCCCAGCTAAGTCTCGGCACTACCCAGTACCCACAGATAGTCTCATTGCTATTCTATGGAAAGGTTAACATACATCTCGTTTTGAGGTGGTAGAGGCAATATACCACTCAGAAACGAAGCCATCCTTAAACAATACCAACTCAATCCATTCCGGACATTCGTGATCTATAATGGTCACAACACTTAGCCAACATCTCGGGGTCTCAATATCATAAGCCAACATTCTTAGGTCTCGAAAGTACTAGCGAGCACATATGTGTCAACTCACTAGTTCTGCTGAACTCATCCATCAATTATTCATTCCCAAATCTTTTTGCATCACATGCAATTCTCAACTTGTTACAGCATACCCAGCCACTTTTCTATATTTCTACATTTCTAACAGCATTCACAATATAGCATACTATAGCATCGAGTCATTGTTGGGTTATTTGTGTCCAAACCAACAACAATCATTCTTTCAGGGGCATCACAATGTATATAGACTTATTGTATGGAACATCCAGTGAGCAGCCAAGAGGGTCAATAATCTTTCAGACACGAACAACATAGGATGATTACAGAACAACAACAATATAATCGCGGAAGCAATCTTTGATTTAATCGCGGAAGCAACGTTGAGTGATCGCGGAAGCAACTTTGGTCAATCATCGATGCAACTTTGATTTGAAACGAACCAAAGAAGAGACCAAGGACGTAAAGTCGTGCTTTGATACCAATTTGTCACGCCCCGATTCATAGAGTCATTTATTCATATATTTTATCTCTTGGAATCGATCGTCCTCGCTTGGGCGTGATGCCGTACAAGTCTGGTATTGCACTTGTACAAGGCAAAGATGGTACATAATCGATTATTCTTCAAATAGGAACACATCGCAGCGACAGAAGCAGATAAATTGAATTTAATGAGGACAATCTCTCTTATTGAATAGAAGTACATCACTTCTTTATAACAGCAGAAAAAAGCGTAACTTGAAGCCACACAGAGATATGTAGAACTTTATTCTCTTTATTGATAATTGAAGAAGAGTACAAGACTTGTATTGAAGTACAATGATTACAGCACATCTCACTTTACATTGGAAACCAACTGAACAATGCTATACAGCTTACATTTGATATTTGGATACATTGGATTACCACTCGATATACTGACTTGGCTCACAATCTCACTGATACAACTGATTACAATCTTCCATACATTATGCCCTTTATAAATAGAAGACATCATCTTGTACAAGGAGAGCTTCTGTATGCCCAACAAATCTTCGATGCCGCGGGACCAATCAAGCCAATCTTCGTGTGTAGAACATTCCAAGCACGAGCACCTGCCCACAAAACGTGGGTCAGCACATCATCTATGTACTGGCGAGCAGAATCCAACCCACTCGCATAAACCAACATTAAAGTGATCATTTAAGAAAGCATTTCTTAGGGTGATCTTTCTACTTGGGGCCTAACATCAGTTTACAGTTCATGGGCAATAATCAGAGTGAAGCATGTAAACATATTCTTAGTAGCATTCATGTGGACATATCATTTATCATTCTTGGTGTTATCATGCAAAGGCATCATTGAGGCATACTAGGTGTAATCATGAAAAGGCATCATTGAGGCATCGTTAACATTAACATTTTTAAACATGTTATAACAGTTCTCACTTCAAGCATCACTTAGCATGTATGTTGTGTTTGAGCAATGATTATAGCAAGGCATCTTTCTAGCATACTAAATGGAACATGTTAAGCAGGCAAGTTAAACCAACTTATACAATATCATAATTATGTGATTTCTTACCGATAGCCGACTCCTCGTACCTGTATCAATTACAGGTTATCTGATATACTTACTCTGCCTGCACAAAACATTCATTAGCATGTATCCTGACTACATGGTCACTGGTGTTGTTAAACCATATGGACCCTTCTCATTTCATTTCATTTTAAGATAATACGGTCAGCATAGTAGGTGGCGAGCCTCTATGCCACCCCGCCTTATCCGTGCTCCCATAGCACTCATCATTATTTCCTCCTAGGCCGAATCGGTCCCCAGGGCCCTAGGAACCGTTCGAGGAAATTATTACTCAAACCTTGTATACAAGTTGTCCATGACCATGCGAATACGTGTCCGACTCGATTGTGAACAAAATTGCATGGTAAAATATATTAAGGAAAGTAAAGGCAACAGTGCATCATTAGTCATATTCAATGACTTATTCATTTCGTCATTACCATCATTTCATTTGGTGATCTCAACGATCCCAGCTTTATCATATCTCATTCATTGCTTCATTGCAATGTATCTCATATCATTCCTTTCTTAAGAGGAACTTAACATACATTCATTTCTTATAAGGAACAGGTAGCATTTCATATTCTTGTAACAGTTATAGAGAGAGTACATGATTCTAGTGTTTCATTCAGTTCATTGGGTCGATAGCACCGCCAGTTCACTTCTTATTCTATCATTCACAAGACATCTCATTAATCAAGTGTTTTATCGTTTCAGCAGCATTAAGCATAAGGAACAAGGTTATCAATTCAATCTCAGGCATCGAATCACATTAGCAGTTCAATGTGTTATACATTTCAATAATTCTCAGCAAAAGCATCTCTATTATTCAGCAACTAACATATGGGACATTTAGGGGCAGTTCATAGCATTTCAATACTTCATCTATTAAGCGTGAAGGAGTAAAAAGGAGGAAGGATAGTTCCACTCACCCAAAATTCTACTAAGCGTAGCTCCACCAGCGAGCTACGTTCCAATATCCATTCCGTCTAGCCAGCTAAGAGAGACTGCATCAGTCTCAATTCTTCTCATTCCCAACATAAGTCACGGTCCAATATTCTGATCCCATCCAATAAGCCAACCAAATACCTCATACGGAGCGGGACATTACAAACATAGTGCATGTCGAACACTAGATAGAACAATTGAAATAAAACGTACATAAAATGTACGAGTCGCTATTGAACATTGTATATCCAAAGGCGAGCGCCTCAGTGAACAAGCCATAAGAACATGGGATAACTGTATCGACAAGTGCCTTAACGCATGAGTCATTTCGTGCCCCCGTGTACGAGTTAGTATGCTAGAACATTAAAATACTATATCGGTACGAGTGCCTCAGTGCACGAGCTATAGAATATTGAATATCCTATCGAGGCGTGCCTCAATTGCACGAGTCGGAGGGAAGGAACATATATTGAACACTAAGTTATAGAACATGGAATTACGGTATCGAGGCGTGCATCGCATGCACGACTCGAAGAATAGAGAACAATCGTGTCAATACGTGCGTACGTGCACGAGAATCATAAAAGATGGCTTCGTTGCGAAGAGTGTTGGCATATTTATTTTGATAAGATTAACAACATCTATGTGGTTTAGTTTTCTCTATATTTCAGCAAACAGATATTCACTAAATCCTTCCAAAGCCTGCTAAGAGATCCTTTTATTCAAACTCCTCTTCAAATGGAAGTCTGATAAAGTCTCCTAAAAAATCAAGACTGAAGAAAAGACCAACGTACACTCAAAGACTGCTCTCAAATGTTCCAAGATTTTGAGTCTGTACAAGGCCTAGGATCTTCCATGTAACACCTAAGGCGGATGACAAAACGTAAGCCTTTCTTCTGTCTTTTCACTCAAAAATCAATGTCTACAGAAACGGCATACCGACGGTATACCGCAGTGTACCGACGATATACCGTTTCTGAGCAAGAAATATGTTCTGTGACAAAATTCGATACACCGACGGTATACCTCAGTGTACCGACGGTATACTATTTCTGAGCAAGAAATATGTTCTGTGACGAAATTCGACATGCCGACGGTTTACCATAGTGTACCGACGGTATACCTTTTCTGAGCAAGAAATATATTCTGTGACGAAACTCGGCATACCGACGGCAGACTACAGTATACCGGTGGTATACCTTTTTGTGAGCCAGAAATATGTTCTGTGACGAAAGTCGGTGTACTGACAGTATACCGCAACATACCGTCGGTATTCCGATCTCGATATTTTGAATTTTGAATGGATAAGATGCTAGCATTAAATGCTCCCAACGACTAGATTTATTACCGTTACTGTTCAGAACGGCATGCTAACGGAATATCGGTCCATACCGACGGTATTTCGTCAGCACTAAGTTTTGGAGCATTAAATGCTTTGTTCTCTTGGTTCTCTATAAAAAGTGATTGTGTCTTCTCCTTAAAGACTAACCACTTGAGCCATAAATTTTCTCAACAACCAAGAGCCCTCACCATTACTACTCTACCCAAAGCTTTCATTTGCCATCCAACCCAAAAGTGCTAGAGTATTAAAGAGGTGTAATTTTTGATCTTCAAGTGTTGTAGAAGATCAAAAGCCTCATTTCTCTTTGTGTTGAAGTTGACGAGCCTTCGTAAGAAAACTCGTGTGTAGAAGTTGGCGAGTTCTTTGGATTAAAGCTCGTGTTGAAGTTGGTGAGTTCTTCGGATCCAAACTCGTGTAGAAGTTGACGAGTCTTTGGATCCAAACTCGTGTGTAACTATTTACTCAAATAGTGAATTTAAGCTGGAGAGAGTTGATTTTTTCTCTCTCTCTCTCTCTCTCTCTCTCTCTCTTTTACTCTCGTTAAAATAGCTTTAAATTGTCAGTAATTATTTTATTACCCTATTTACCCCCCTCTAGGGTTCTACAAAGAGAACAGTTGTGGAATGAACGTGACGGAACTGTCGGATGTGATATAATTCTTCGAAAATATTCAGGACCTTCGGGTTGTTCGTTTGAGAAACATTTAGTTGGGACATGATGCCATTGAACCTTGAAACGAAGTATAGAATATGAGAACATAGAAAGTTAAGGTAAGAAATACGAGATGATACGAAGTTTGAGTCGCGGACTCAAGATATGTTTGGTTGTTTGAATAAGACGTGCGTTGCATGGTCGAATGGACTTGAGATATTGCCCGTGCACAGCGTGTGGTAATTTCCCTCGAACGAGTTATATTTGCCGGGGCACCAGCACCGTTCGGCATAGGAGGGGTGAATAATCATTGTTAGTGCACATCTTTTGGGTATGACTTGCGATCTGCTACTTATATGATAAGTCACAATTGATGGTAAGTTTGTCGTTCTTCGGATATTGGGCCAACAAACCCATACGAAAAGGACGCCGGGTTATCCAGTGTGAGAAAAGAAAAGAAAAGAAAAGATAAACAAATTAGTCCATTCCGACGCGAATACGCCAATGACCTTCATATAGTTAAGGAACGGTTGGCCGAAAGTGGAGGAACATAGAGCTCCTGCACAGAACATTTATAACATGACTGGGAAGGAATGAGATGTATGCACCTTGCGGCGATGCAAGGGCGAGTGCGTCAAAATTTGGTAAGAAGTCACGAAACAATACGAGATTGCTATTGGTTGCCTGTTTGTTTATACGAATCGAAATAACATGCTTGCCATGATAACATGCTTACTACTTTCGAATATGCCATGAAGCAGATCCTAAGGAGAACATAGAAAGATAACTAAATTGTATGTTGCATGAATCAATTACATAACAAATGTCGGTTTAGTTAAAGTGGGTCTTTGATCAGTACAGCGAGGACGAAAGTACTAATCCTCCACTAGTTTGCTAGCAGGTTCAGGGAATGGTCTGCTCGCGGTGGAGCTTCGCTTGATCACACTGAGGCATGGAATGTCATAGCGTTTGAAGCGTGCGATCGCATTGACGCTCAGACTTACAACATGATTGATGCGGCCGAGATATAGAAGGCATGATGTATGGAATGGTGAAATCCTTTGTGGGCAAGAGAGAACCTGAGTATTGTAGCCAATCTGGCAAATTTAGTTGGGCTATTGAAAGCCTTTGTAATCTCAGTTCATTTATCAATAAAGAGAATTGTTTCGTATACTCTGTTTTCTTCCGTTGCTAATATTAAATCAAAGATAACCATTTGAGAACTTGTCATCTTTCTTTGTACGAGTGCAACTTCGGACTCGTACGATATTACGCCCTAGCGAGGACGATGATTAGGATAAATCGATGCGTGGACGAGCGATTTTTTGGGTCGGAACGTGACACCAGTGTCCCGGATACCATTTAAAAAAAAATTAAACATTGTGCACAAATTGTCCCTGACCGTACAAATGCGTGGTCAGCTGTAAAATATATGGATAGTACAGAAAGTAAATAAAACAATGTAATTCGTATACTTGTATAATGAATCATATTACGCTATCTTATTTTACTTATAGTATTATTTCCATTGGTTATCTATTTGTCCCAAACCATTCCGGTTCCGTCGTGCCAAACCACATCTATACCACTTCCTTTACGAAGCTCGTACTATATAAATCTCGTGCAGATAGCACCTAACATTTACAGTTATTCAATGTTCCATTTTTTAGCATTACATCATTCATGTGCCTTTTTTTATCTATTATTTCTATTGGGCATCATCGATCTAAGAACGTTGTGAGGATACAATGAATTCTTTTCGTTAAGACATGAAGGAAAGAAAAGGATCAGAACCACCCAACGGTTAGAGAATTCACCGAGAAAAGGGGAATTGCTTTGCAATGATCAAGCCTCAATTATGCGTTCTCCTACAATGACACCAACATCTGATCAGTACGCTTCTTCTATTCTTCATTTATCTCGGAATTATCAGAATGAATACATAAATCGATCAAAACGGAGAATAAAAACAATCATCGAAAAGCAACACGAAAGTGCATTCATCAAAACAAAGAAGCGAAAACATCCAACAAAAACTTCAACAAAAAAAATATATATAATACTCTTATATAGAGCTCGTTCGTCAAGACGCAATCCACATCATTTGGATTCATTCCAACATAAGTCAATCTATGAATAAAAAATGTTATCTATACATTTGTCTCGATCGATTAGATGCTAAAGGTTTTTCCACTCAACACAGTTCCGACTGAGTCATACTAGCCACAAGTCCACACATAGAGTGCACCATCCGTAGCGGAGTATTACAAACATTGAACTATATCGCTAAGGCGAGAATGAAAAAATGTAGAGAAAAAGAGAAGAGAGAGATTGAAACGTTGAAAACTCTTGTATACTAGAGAGAATTTACAACTTCTTGGATGGCGAGGAACAAATGTGACCTCCCCCTTTATATAAACTCGGGGGTTTTCAAGAAACTTTTATATACTTACATAAAATATTTAAATGGTGAAAAAAAAAAATCTAGAACTTTGACAAACTTAGAAAAACCTTTGAGACTTCAAGATACTCCACCATATTCGGGAGAATTCTATAGTTATCTAGCTAAATCTTTTAGTTTGACATGAATTGTACAATATTGTAGCTGATGAAGATGATAGTTTAGCATTTCTCTGCTTTCTCTTCTCCTTCCGCACCACTATTTCTTCCCTCCACAATTTAGTATTCATCTCCTTCTATGTATATCACATCGACTTCACTTTACTTCTATCGATCTATCATAGCTCGACTCTTTCTTGCTTCTTCTCTTCTCCTATGGGGGTAAATGAAGTATTTTGAATGTGATATCGCCTTACAAAAGTAGCCTACGAGAATAACCTTTCTATAAATAAGCAAAAGACCAAAACCGTACATTAATTTTCAAAGTTCATCGGCTTGTACAACCAAGAAGAATGTACATATGTTGCAGTTGGAATAAGATTGAGCTTACTTTGTCAGTTGAGAGCAATTCTTACTCTGATACTTATATTTCTACTTTTCTTCGAAAGCATAAATCACAGAATAACTCAAATAATATGGTATGTATGCCTTTAGAGGGATGAAGAGCCCCCGCTGTAACCTCACGAGTTGTGAAAATTTTGAAATGCACTTTTGTGTATTTAGAAGGGAGACAAATATATAGCCACATGATTAATTCTACACCAGCAACGGTGTTCAAATTTCTATAAGAAAACTGTACATCTTTACACAAAATATCAATCTTCAGAAGCCAACTACTGTTAATTGCTGATTATGATGAAGAGAGAAAGAAGAGAGAGAGGCGCATCGACCACTGTTAATGGAGTTAAGCAATGCCCTCTCGACATCTTTCATGCTCCGTCTTTTAAGCAAATATATAACATTCTCCAAGAAGGCTGCATCACATGGCAACGTGATAGGACTATCGCCCGGTAAACCAAACACTTCTTCGGACATTCTCAATAGCTCTACAAAGATGCTGGTGCCGAGGAATTTCAATGGAACCATGAACCGTCTGCCCTCCACGGAGTACACGACAAAGTGACCCTTGTCCGCGACAGACGTGGTGGACGCATCTGATTTAGGAAATGACTTGGTTCTCGCCAATGAGATCCTCCTCCTCCCCATAGCGGCCATCCTCTGCCACTTCCTTGCCATCTCAAGAAGCCTCTTCGAGTTGAACATGGTTGCAATTTGATCCCGCACCAGGAGTTGTTTCTATGAGAATTGGGATTCTAGGCTTGTGGATGTTGTGTTCAAGAGCCACTGCGGTCCCTTACTTATATGGAAGAAATAATGCTTCATTGGCAGACTGTATCTATCTCTCTCTCGTTATGTTGGGTTGGAGAGTGATCAGCCATGTGAGCTGAGCAGACGAGACAATGTGTCTGATATCTCTGTCTTTGATTAGGTATCGGAAAATTGTCAATGGGAGTTGGACATTTTGGTGCAATGGTTTTATGTGGGTTAGACATTTCCTTCTGTTGTCCTAGGCAATCCATAGACATGTTGGTTCAGTTCAATGAATCTGCCAGTAGGTTCTTGAAAGAGAGATGTGACGGACCTGTGTGCCTCACATTTATGGTCTCTATCGAGCATCCACCGAACGATTAATTAGATGGATCCGCGGTGCTTGCAGAAGAAGATGGCACTGTCGACCACTTGGTCACTTGTAGGGTACCCTACATGAAAGAACTCCTCACCTTCCTCATCCACCAAGCACATGGTGTTCTCCCTCCCCGGACACCCAACAAACGTCGAGAAAGCTACTCCATGCTAGAATTATTAGCTAGTTTCAGAAGTAAAGGATCAAGGACTCGGTAGGTAATCCCTCCGAAGTGATTAGTGATTAAGCGCCGTCACTGTCATGGGCTACTAAGCACTAAGACATTTCCAACAAGTAATAAAGCACACAGATATCAGACACATTGTGTCGTCTACGCAGCACATGGTTAATGAGCGAGCGACAGTTTGTGTCAATTAAGCATTTGATGCTTGCATATAAGTAAGGGTTCACCGTGACCCTTGAACACGATATCTACAAGCCTAGAGTCCTAAAATTCACAGAAACAAAGTTCGTGAGCAAGCAAATTGCAACCATGGTGAATACAAAGAGGCTGCTTGAATTGGCAAGGAAGTGGCAGAGGATGGCTGCACTAGGGGCGTGGAGGATCTCACTGGCAAGAACCAAGTCATCTCCCAAATCAGATGTCTCCACCACATCGGTTGCGGACAAGGGTCACTTTATCGCGTACTCGGTAGAGGGGAGGCGGTTCATGATTCCATTGAAATTCCTCAGCCGTAGCGTCTTTGTAGAGCTACTGAGAATGTCGGAAGAAGTGTTTGGTCTACCGGGCGATTGTCCTATCATATTGCCTTGTGATGCAGACTTCTTGGAGAATGTTATATATTTGCTTAAAAGACGATGCAGGAAAGATGTTGAGAGGGCATTGCTCGGCTCCATTTCCGGTGGTCCATGCTCCTCCAGCTCTTTTTTCTCTCTTCATCATAATCAACAATTAGCAGTAGTTGGCTTCTGAAGATTGGTATTTTGTGTAAAGTACATGTGTATAGTTTATACCAAAATTTGGCACCCAGGAATGCGGTGGAAATTAATCACGACAATTTGATTTTTCTCTCCCTTTTCTTCTTTCTAATTGTGATGGAAAGATCTTGTTAAATACACAACATTGCATTGCACCGATCAAGTAGAACTAGCATCTCTTCATCCCTCTAGAAGCACGTATTTAACATGTTTTTAGAAATGCTATGTGATTTATGCTGTAATGAGTGTAAGAAGTAAATATTGCTGTGAATATCAAAGCTTATAGAGATAGGACATGAAATCTAATCATATGAAGTACATAGTAAAGGTTTCAAACCTCAATCATTGAACTTTTCGATTTTGGAACTTCTCAACCACGCTGAATCATTCCTGATCGAATACCTACTGTTATGTGTTACTAGAGCTAGGGCAAACACCTCCATTTCTTGCAAATTCCTAGAGAATAACTTTGTCACATATAAGCTTGATAATCTAAAGTTTTATTCAGTTTTAAAAAAAATTAACCCAAAAAGGAACAAACATGTTGAAATATAAAACTGTAAGTTCTGGTTAAGCTTTCTACTGGCCTTCCAGTTACGTATGAGTCATTTGATAGCCTGTTTTATAATATGAATGATCATCTCAGCTTGGCATGAATTTGAGGATTGATTGTTCTAGAAAGTTTATAAATTATCTTAGAATTCTTTCCTTTTACTGAAAGGTCGCATCACAGCGTTTCACTAAAAAGAGAACACAAAGCATACAAATTCCAAGATCTCACGGTCCCCAGTGTTAAAGTTCTTATCGTAGTAAAATTATCATGTTATAGATGATTTAATGGCGCGCACAGGCCTTTGTGTGTAAAATGTTTCATCTTTAGCACAATCCTCAGTCTAGGTTCTTTAGACGCATATAACAAACAGCAAGACCTAGAGTTTGCAGTTATGAACATACAGTAGGATTGTTGAAAATATTATCCTTGTATTAGTTGAAGTTAAGAAAATGCGAAAGACAATGAAGCAATCCCCAGTTTCAATGAGCGGCCATCATCTCATTGGGATGGCAATCTTGCAGTAAATGACCCCAGAACATTTGGTTCAATATGTCTCCATTTTTACTCGAGTCAGAATGAATTGAAGGGGTTGTATCTTGAAATTTAAAGCATCTTCAGGTCAGATAACCTGTGTGTACTCGCAGTGTTATGATACCCCAAGTAGAGAAGAAGATGCATTGTCGACCACTTGGTCACCATTGATGTTACCATACATGAAACAACTTATCTTTTCGTCGAACAAGGACATTATATTATTTCTCTACTATTAATTTAAGTTCTTAGTAGTTCTTGGGAGGGTCATGAAGAGAACAAGACTTTCTAATCTGACTTGGGATAGCAACGCATGGATGAGAGGGAATTATCCAGATCAAGATGGAGGTAGTATTTTGATGCTCGTAGTGGTCATTAATGTTACTTTTGGTTTTCTCTCTGTGTATTTTGGTTTTTGCAATATTGTAAGTAGTCTCTCCTAGGCTATGACAGGGGAGGCATCCCACCGATTCTCTCTCGAAAAATAGAAAAGGACTTAATAGTTAACCCCTCCAAAGTGATTCACCCTTAGGGTGCGTTTGATTGCAAGGTGGAAAATACGTGGAAAAGAAATTAATTCCATGGAATAATTTTTCTAGGAAAAAAATTTCATGGAATTTTAAAAAATTTTTATGGAAAACTTAATTTGGGTGTTTGATTGCCATTATTTTTCACGAAAAATAGTTATTTTCCATGGAAAATGATATTTTCCTATGCGTTCGACAAGTTTCATTTTCCACCATTTTAGATGAAAATATGGAAAATGATAGTTTTTTGGAAAATAATTCCATGGAAAATATAAGCTATCAAACACTACAATTGGTGGAAAATTTATGATGGAAATATTTTCCATGGAAAAAAAGCCCAATCAAACACAGCCTAAAGTGACATTTTTCAGAAGAAAATTTTATCTGAGTTTATTTCGTAGAGTTATAAAAGGCAGAACCACCATGAACTGGTTCTGCCGAAGTCTTTAATGTGTTATATCTTTTTGAGATAAAACGGTGGAAAATAAATCCTTGGGTGTTTCATTAATGGTAATTAAGGAACAAGTCACATAAGAAGATGGGTCATAGAGACCATATGTGTTATCCTCAGTAGCAGCAGATTATATTGTGAATGTGGACCAAAGTACTCGAGCATAGTTAGTTCACTTATGATAGGACTAATTTTTTACAACGTTCCTTGACTGATGAAGGCTACTCTTGTCTCGAAAACTAAGACCAAACTTAATATTCTTCATCATTTTTACAAATTGCAGCCTGATTCAGTTTTGATTATGAGAAAGTTTATGATGTTGAACTTTGAATCCTTTTGGTTATTACAATACAAATGCAACCGACAGAAGATGGACTAAATGAAACGGTGAGGAAATTGTGTAGACTGTTGGCTGTGCTTGCTTTTTTGAGCACACCCACATAATGGGCAAAAGCTCAACTTCTTCCTATTCACTTTAGTCCCACATCGGATTGGCAATGAAGAGGGATGTGTGTATATATTACCACTCCCTCTTTTGCTTCATTAAAAGTTGTGTGGGAGATCCATGGGCCATATGTGTGCGCCGCTGCCCGGCCCTGTTCGGCGTGTGACGGGTGCGGGTGCGTGCCTACATCTGTGGGTGCCGAATGGCCGATTCTCTTCGGGTTCGGGTTGTGAGATCCTAAAAACTTTTGCTCCTCTCAAAAAATTTTTGACCGTTACAATCATTTAATTTCGTAACGTTTACTATTCAAAATTACGTCTAGATAGATTGCATCAGGTTTTTACTTTGTAACGTTAAAATATTATTGTTCATTATTTCTGAACATTACAAAGAGCCACCATCAGCCTATATAAGTCTTTGCTTCTTTATCTTCCAGACACAGAAAATATTCTTCTCGAAATTCTCTAAAATTCTCGTCTCCTTCGTATTACTGCTGCTGTTCTTCGTTGCTCTGGACAGAGCTAAGTCGGGGTCATTCTCTCAGCGTCGTGTGCGGTAACGAGATTCCGGTAGAACGGGAATTTTACCACTAGGGACGTTCGGATTCAGTTTGCACATAGACCCGAACTAACTCTTAGGGCAGTGCTACGTGCGCGACTTCCCCGGAGGCCGGTAACAATTTAATATTTTATGTTCTTGCAGTTTTTTTTTTTCAAAGAAGAAAATCGAAGAATTTACAACATAGACATGATGTGTTGCTACCGCATACTAATGCATAGAAACCATCCTTGTAAAGCTCGAGTACTCTTGGTAACACTACCTACTTGTCTTTCCTTAACTGATCAATCTTGATAAGGTACTACAAAGTATCTGATCAGCAAATGGACAAGTCGATAGATTTAAATCAAGAGAAAGAATGCAACATATAAATCACAACTCCACTTGCATGAGTAACATATATTGTCGGCCTCATGCATTTCTTGGTACATTATTTGAAGGATGTACTGGTGGTTTAATTGAATGGACCCAACATGTCTACAGATTGCATGCCTAGGACGAAGGACAGAAATGCGACATGTCATCTAACTCACATGAATCACTTACAGATATCAGACACATCGTGTCGTCTACGCAGCACATGGCTAATCACTCTCCAACCGGACATAACGAGCATGCTACGGCTTGCCAAATAAGCATTATTGGCATTATTGCTGCATATAAACAAGGGGTCACCATAGCCATTTAACACAGCAATCCACAAAAGCCTAGAGTCCTAGTATTCATAGAAACAACTGTGTGCGCAACCAAATTGCAACAATGGTCAATACAAAGAGGCTTCTTGAGATGGCAAGTGGCAAAGGATGGCTGCGGTGGGGAAGAGGAGGATCTCGTTGGCAAGAACCAAGTCATTTCCCAAGTTGGATGCATCCTCCACATCGGTCGCGGACAAGGGTCACTTTATCGTTTACTCTGTAGAGGGGAGACGGTTCATGGTTCCCTTGACATTTCTAAGCAGCAACATCTTTGTAGAGCTACTGAGAATGTCCGAAGAAGCTTTTGGTTTTCCGGGTGATAGTCCTATCACATTGCCTTGTGATGCAGCATTTTTGGATAATCTTGTGTATCTGCTTAAAAGACAAGACATGTGTAGAAAATAATGGTTGAATTGATTTTATTGATGGACTACTTCACTACTTATAGGGAGTCTAGCTCCTCTACATACTACATATTCCGATGTGGGACTAAAAGTCCCTTATTGACTCTCAACACTCCCGCTCAAGATGGGCGATAGATATTGATCATCCCCATCTTGTTACATAGCTTCGACAGACTTAATGAACTAAGACCCTTAGTCAGACAGTCTGCAACTTGTTCTTCTGAGCGGACATGGTCAATCTTCAGTATCCCTTGTTCCAGCTTCTCCTCGATGAAGAATCGATCAATCTCGATGTGCTTCGTTCTGTCGTGCTGAATGGGATTGTTAGCTATACTTATTGCAGCTTGACTATCGCTCAGAAGACGTAATGGTGCTCCCTTGTCTAGCTTTAACTCTGTCAGCAATGCTTTCACCCACAGCAACTCTGACACTCCCAGAGCCATTGCTCTGTATTCTGCTTCAGCTATCGACCGTGCTACCACAGACTGTTTTTTGCTTCTCCATGAGACCAGATTTTCTCCTACAAAAATACAGTATCCCGTGGTAGACCTTCTGTCGTCTATGCAGCTCGTCCAGTCTGCATCACAGTATCCCTCAACTTCTATGCGTCCATTCTTCTTGAACCATAGCCCCTTTCCCGACGTTCCTTTCAGATACCTCAAGATCTGAAATACTGCTTCCATATGACCCTTTCTTGGATCATGCATATAGCGACTCACTACACTCACCGCGAATGAGATATCAGGTCGAGTGTGTCCCAGATAAATCAATCTCCCTACAAGTCTTTGATATCTTTCACGATCAACGGGCTCTCCTGCTTCTGCTCCCAACTTGTACTTCTGGTCAATTGGAGTGACCGCTGCTTTGCATCCCAGCATCCCTGTCTCCTTCAGCAGATCTAGTGTGTATTCTTTCTGTGAGAGAACAATTCCTCGTTCGCCTTCACACACCTCGATACCTAGAAAGTACCTCATCGCTCCTAAATCCTTCACTTCAAACTCCTTCGCGAGTTTTGATTTCAGCTTAGTGATCTCGACTTCATCATCACCTGTGATCACTATATCATCCACATATACAGCAAGTATAGTGATGTGGCCTCTTGCATGCTGGAGGAAGACCGTATGATCTGCATTGGTTTGACGGTATCCCATGCCTGTAACAACCTTTCTGAATCTGTCAAACCAGGCTCGAGGAGATTGCTTGAGCCCGTATAGTGACTTCTTCAGTTTACACACCTTTTCTTGCGACGTCCCTCCGTTTGATTCCGTCGCATAGCACCCAGGCGGGAGCTCCATGTATACTTCTTCTTGCAGGTTCCCATGAAGAAAGGCATTCTTCACATCTAGCTGGTACAGCTTCCACCCATAGTTCGCTGCAATGGAGACCAGAGTTCTCACGGTGCTCATTTTTGCTACTGGGGCAAATGTCTCATCATAGTCTATTCTATATGACTGTGTGAATCCTTTTGCAACCAACCTCGCCTTGTACCGCTCTACTTTTCCTTCTGGCGTCTCTTTCACTGTGTACACCCATTTACATCCCACAGCTTTCTTTCCTTTGGGTAATGGAACCAGCTCCCATGTCTTATTTTTCTCCAGTACCCCAAGTCCTTCCATCATTGCAGCTTTCCACCTTGGATCTTTCTTTGCTTCCTGCCAACACTTGGGCAACGAAGTCGAGTCTAACGATGCAATAAAGGCTCGATAATTCGAAGAAATGTTAGAATAAGACAAGAAGTTGGCAATGTCATGTTCGTAATCATCAAAACGAGCAGGAGCCTTACCCGCATTGATGCGAGAAGATCTCCTTAAGGAAGCAATAGGTGGTGGAGAGATCATACCATCCGAGTCGGAGAGATCCGCATCAGAATCCGAGTAATTCAGTGCGGGGGCAACATCTTCAGGTGTTGGAGCAGGAGTAGACGAGGGACTTGGTACAGTAGGCACAGGACACGGCATAGGCACAGTACTGGACTTCTGTTGACTCCTTCTGTAGACTTGGAGCTCATTTTCCCTTGTCTGCTGCTCTTCCTGCGTAACATATGGATCTTCTTCTTCATTTTCTGTATCTGAGTCACTATGCTCTCCCCCTTTCGTCCAGTTTTCTACAACCGGACACGGAACCGATCCGACGACCACATTTGGGCTTATTATCTTCCCCTCACATCTAACACCATCTGTGTTAGGCGTGTCACCAAATGCTGAACCTTCATCCGAACCATAGTATGGTTCGAGTTCTCTGAAAGTAACGTCCATGCTTACAAACATCTTTCGCTCGACTGGACTCCAACAGGCATAACCCTTCTGAGTCACCGTGTAACCGACGAAGACACATTTAACTGTCCTAGGATCCAATTTGCCAACGCCTGGCCGATTATCTTGGACAAAGCACACACATCCAAAGACTTTTGGTGGAACAGTGTATGTAGTTGTCCCAGTAAGCATTTCTAACGGTGTCTTCCAGTCCAATACTTGAGATGGCATTCTGTTGATAAGATAAGAGGCCGTCAATATAGCCTGCCCCCATAAGTATTTCGGGACATTCATAGCCAGCATCATCGTCCGTGCGACTTTCAGCAGGTGTCTGTTTTTTTGTTCTGCCACACCATTTTGGGCCGGAGTATAAGCACATGAAGTTTGATGAAGTATTCCATGAGTGGAAAAATACTCAGCAACCCGCTTATTAGTATACTCCGTCCCATTGTCTGACCGGAAACACTTAATTTTAGCTCCATATTGTGTTTCCACCCGTCGATGAAAGTCCTGAAAGGCCTCAAGTACGTCACTTTTATTCTTCATAAGGTAGACCCATGTCATGCGGGTATAACAGTCAATAAAGGTAACGAACCATCGAAAGCCGTTAATACCAGTTGTAGGACAAGGGCCCCATACGTTCGAATGTATCATGTCAAAAGTAGCTGAACTCCTATTTTCCGTGCTCACATACGAGCTTCTGGTATATTTTTCTAACTCACAAGCATTACAAAATAACTTCTCTTTATTAGCCCTTTGATATAAGGACGGATACATTCGACTAATAACTTTAAAAGAAGAATGACCGACACGCTGGTGGTGGAGTAGCAAGTCGGCTTCAACACTGCGACAGGAAGCTTCTGGTGGTGCATCTGCTACCAAGGATGCCAATGCGTTGTCCAGTCCAGTCCTGTCTAAATACCACAGCCCCTTAATGCCATGTGCCAGTCCCAAGTCGTCGTCCTGTCCCTTTCTCCTGAAAAGTCATCTGGGGAATGTCAAAGAAAATAGTACAGTTAAGATCAAGTATAATGGCACTAATGGATAGGAGATTGACAGGAAAAGACGGAGCATGTAGGACATTGGTTAGAGTGATGGAAGGGGTGCATGCGACAGTGCCTTTACCCATTATAGGGCTGGATGTACCATCAGCGGTCTGAATACTCTCCGGCAATGGTAGGTGAGTATATTCCTGAAATGCACCACGGGACCCCGTGACATGGCGAGATGCCCCAGAGTCCATAATCCATCCTGGCTGATGGATAGATGCAAGAGCACGTGCAGAATCATCGGTGCTGGTTTGGGCAAAGCAAGTGATGTAATCTCCCGAGATTGAAGACGCCCCAGGACTGGCGGCCGAACCCAGCTTTGTGCCTCGCAACTTCTCAAGGAACTCCCGCTCAAGCGGGGTTATTTCAGCCAGTTGATTCTCTCCCCCTTCCTCCGCCAGATTTGCTTTGTGTCCACCCCTTCTACCAGCATATCTCCCTCGACTACCACGTCGGCCTCCACGACCCCGTCCTCGATCAGTAGACTGATTACGCAAGGGTTTTGGACAAAATCAGATATAATGTCCGGAGTCACCACAATTGTGGCAAACACCACCCACAGATGGAGGTTGATTGAAGGCAGCAAGAGCAGAATTTTCAACCACGGCCTGCTCCCCCTGGTAGGAGCCCTTGTTAGGCATCAACTTCAGTCGAGCTTCTTCCTATGTCATGACGGCGATAGCTTCTTCCAAGGTCGGAAGCGTGGGTTGGGATAGGAGGATGTTCCGTCTCTGCTCAAATACAGGATGTAGTCCTTTCAGGAATTTCATCATACGCTGTCGCGAAATATAAGCCAGGAACGTCTGAAAGTACTTTGCGAACGCCGGTTCGACTTGTGCATCTTCCATCCCAAGAGGATCATAATGATCCAGATCAGACCAGTACTTCTTCAACAGGGCTGCATACTCAGAGATGGTACGTTCGTCTTGGGCCACCGATCGAGTTCATCTTGCAGTTGAAAGACCCGCATAGGATTGCCCGAGCCGGAGTACATATCTTTTAGAGTCCGCCATATATCAGCATCAGCCTCCATTGTCTCGACATTGCCCGATACCCGGTCGGTTAATGAGGCAGTCAACCACCCAGCCACTACGTTGTTGACAATCTTCCAAACAGCAAACTCCTTTGCGGAGGGATCGGCTGGCGCCTTGGCATGGCCAGTGACATAGCCAACCAAGCCACGTCCCTTCAGCGTTCGCATCGCCTGCTGCGACTACTTCAAGTAGTTGGACGTTCCTTCCAACTTCGTCTCCAGCTTCTCCAGCTTCCCCATTTTGTAAGGTGACGGATCCACATCAGTATGGATCACACGTGGGGTTGTCTCGGTTAATCTCTTTGATAAGATATCATCAACCAAGGCCTTTAACTCGTCGGCCGTCAGTTTGCCACTGATCGAATCCATGGCTTCAGCAATTGGGAACCCTATTCGTCGTCTTCTGCAACTGACCCAACTTCGTCGTCTTCGTCGTCTTCGTCGTCGTCGTCTACGTCGTCTTCTTCGACGCCAGAGACTTTACTAATGCGCTACTAACTTGGCCAGCACCGGCGCGCGCATGTAAAGTGAATACGTCAGGACACCAGAGAAGGCATGATCAGTCTCTGTATAGATCCCGATGTGAAGAAGGAATAACAAATAAAGCATTTGTTAGTTCCAAACGGCGTAAGCAAGGAACAGAGTCGGTGCAAATAAAGATTTGACAGCCATCTCTATTCGAAATACGCCTTCTTCTTTTTTTGGTTTTAAAAGCTAGGGTTAGGGTTTGATGGGGCTGCTAGGTCTAGGGTTAGGGTTTCCATGGCAAGAGAGAAAGAGGGAGGAGGGGGGGCGGTGTGCTGCTGTGGGGGGGGGGGGGCTGCTCTGCGGAAGGGTGCTGGTAGGGGGGAGGGGGGGCGGAATTGTGCTGCTGGAGTGGAGGGCGGCGTGCAGGAGAGGGGCTGGGAGAGGGGCGGCTTGGGAGGGGGGGGGGGGGGGGGGGGGCGGCTTGGAGGGGGGTGGGGAGGGGGGCGGCTTGGAGTAGAGGGGCTGGGAGAGGGGCGGCAGGGAGTGGGGGGCTGCTTGCAGGAGAGGGGCTGGGAGAGGGGCGGCTTGGGGGGGGCGGCTTGGGGAGTGGGGGAGACGGCTGGGAGAAGGGGGGGTCGGGGGGGGGGGGGGGGGGGGGCTGCTGATTCGGGGGGGGGGGGGTGGGATCGGCTAAATTTTTTTTTGTTTTGTGGAGAGAGAGAGAGAGAGAGAGAGAGAGAGTTATGGCTCTGATACCATGTAGAAAATAATGGTTGAATTGATTTTATTGATGGACTACTTCACTACTTATAGGGAGTCTAGCTCCTCTACATACTACATATTCCGATGTGGGACTAAAAGTCCCTTATTGACTCTCAACAACATGAAAGATGTAGAGAGAGCATTGCTTGGCTCCATCTCCAATGGTCGATGCTCATCCAGCTCTTTTTTCTCTTTTCACCAAAACCAACAATTAGCAGTAGTTGGCTTTTGAAGATTTGATATTTTGTGTAAATTACATGTCATGTACAGTTCTTACAGAAAATTTGGCACCCATTGTTGGTGAAGAATTAATCATGTGATTATAATTTTCCTTTCCCTTTTCTTCCATCTGATTTTTTATTTGAACTTTCCATAAGTTACACAGGAACACTTCCTCCCTCAAAAAACATATATTGCCATGTTATTTGAAAAGCTATGTGATTTGAAATATGTTTAACTGGCCAATATAGTTTGAATAAAAAAAAGTATGATTATAGTCTAACAGAGATTAATTATTAAAATGATATGAAGGTATTCTCGAAGAACAAGGTACTCAAAAGTTCAATACCTATTTCTGAGATAATCTGACTATACATTTATCTTCAGATAATGATCGGATCATACAATTTTTACCAAGTCTTATTTCTCATAGGAAGTATGTGGTTGGTAAACTTATCCCTATATGCCCAAGAATTAGGCACATTCAAAGCATTAGTAAAAATCAGTTTACATAATCTATTTTGCATTCAGATGCATAACAAATGAAGTCTCACAAACTTTAAGCACGCCTGGTTAAAAAATAATTCGACATCAAATATTCTACATCATGACATGCAAACTGCAGATAATTAAACCAAATGAAAGATACCTTTAGCTTTGTTCATGAGGACATGGGAAGTCTTGCCCACTCACCTGAAAGCAACATAATGCCACCGTTGGAAGTTTACAGTATACATCTTAACGTTTCTCATATCTTGCGTAAACGAGAGCCTCATGGTATTGGGAAGCCTTCTTTTTTGTCATCCTCCTTATATGTGTCCGTATTCGTGGAACGTAGGTGATCACTTAATTGTGCCTATCTAAAAATGTATGTATCCCATATGTGTATGATATTAATATTCGTGTTTTTAATTGTATTAGTGCAACATAAATCAACAACCATTAAAAAAAATCAAAATAAGTTTCAAGAAGAAACTCCTCTCCTCATTGTTTATGTTCTGTCAAATATTAGTTCTATCAAATATTGCTAGCACATCTACTTCTTGGAATGGTAGAATGAAAATAATTGTTCACTGCTTTGTATACCAAGCAATTGTCAAACACATCTCATCTGTTGGGTATGTTGCTTGTTGGAGCAACATCTAGTTGCCAATATGATTCAATAAAGGAGGGATATATTTTAGTCCCATGTAGGATATATAGGAGAAAGCACTCTCATTTGTTTAAAGTGTTAAACCCACTTTATTGGGTAAGTGGATTTTGTGGGGATGAGCTCAAGCCAATGTAATGCGAATTTTTGATACATTTATTAGTCCTTTCCTAATCCTTTTTTTTTATTGTTTTTATTATTTTTTGAGTTTGGTTGCTGGTTTTTCGTGGTCTCTATTCTATAGCAATTCTGTTACATGATTAGTGGCACGGAAATCATGTCCACGTTCCAGGAAACTTGATTAAAAATATATTTATATTTCATCTTCCTCCTCGAGAAATCTTCTGAGAATGAAAAAAGCCCAGTACCAAACTCTTCCCCAAATCTCCACCTCTGTCCATCTCCTCCATCGGACAAGGCTGTTGATTGTTTGTTGGATTCGTCACTGGGTGCATGGTAAAGCAGGTCACCGGATTTGTTGTATCTCGGAGGTAGATTGTCATTTCATGTTGCAATGTTCGTAGGGAAAAAATCTATTCTGAGGACATTGTTCATTCTCTAATGTATCTTGATTCTCTTGCTCTCTGTTCTTTAATTTCAGTTTATGCAATTTCCTCATTGTATGCTTTAGGTTAAAATTCCAACATTATCTTGCAAGCACATAGCACATTGCAGTTATCCCTATAAATATTGACAAAATGAATAGTATTTCAGGATTGTGAAATGGGAAAAGTTTCAGAGACCTGTCATCGACCTCATTTCTTGATGCCATATTATGTCAAGGAGTCACTGGCAGTTCAATTGAATGGACCCAACATGCCTACAGATTGCCGAGAACAAACAATGGAATTACCACCGGTAACCACGCAAATTCGTCTAACCCACATGAATCGATTGTTCCGAATTGTCTTACTCATATTAAGACATTTCCAAGAAATAATAAAAACACAGATAGCGGACACATCTTGACATCTACGCAGCACATGGATGAGCACTCTCCAACCGGACACAGTGAGAGCTACTGTTTGCCAATTAAGCATCATTGCTTTAATATAAGGGATCGCCATGGTCCTTGAGCACAACAATATCCACAAGCCTAAGACTCCAAACAGATGCGTAGTTTTAATATAAAGTTTGGCGCCATTGATGGTGTGGAGTAATTAATCATGTAATTATCTTCTTCTTCTTCTTCTTCTTTTTTTCCTTTCCTAATTCTTTCTTCTTTCTGATTGTGATGGCGAGAAAATGTGGAAATACACAACAGTAAATGATACTAACAGATGATGTGAAAGCAAATGAAGCATTCCCCCATGGTTTCAATTGAGAGAGGACGTCTACACATGGCCCCGGCAACCTTGCAGTAAATGATGCAAGAAGAACATTAGGTCCGGTCTGATGTCAGAGAGCGTGTAAAGAGGTTGGATCTTCGAAAGCATGGCCTCCTCGACCTTGTTGGTCTCTATCAAGCATCCATCTAAATTTTCCGGGCCCAAAGTGCTACGAGACCCCCCATGTACAAAAGAAGATGCATGCTCGTGTCGACCTAGCACATGGTTACAGCTTATCCATGGAGCAATGGACTGTCGAGAGAGTAACTCTTAATAATTCAACATCTTTCTTTAGCGATGTTCAAGCAACACACTGTTACGTACTGCAGATTATGTGGCCAACCAAAGATGTACTCAAGCAACAGTCAGTTCACTTACGACATGAAATTTTTATTTTTTTTGCAAATTGCAGCCTTAAAACAGTTCTCACTCATTCTGAGAAAATTTGTGATGTAAACTTTGGTATATTTTGGTAATTGTAATAAAATGCAACCGACATAAGTTGTAGCAAATGAAACAGTAAGGAAGCTGATCAGACCTGATGTGTTGCTACACATGCTAATGTCTATATATGACGATCCTTGTAAAGCATGATCGTACTCTTGAGAGCACTGTCTACTTGTCTTTCGATCAAGTGAGCAGTCTTCATGAAGTACTACCAAGCAAAAGAAGGCAACACACTCTAGTACATGTATGACCGATACATGCAATCAGGGCCGGCCCGGAGGGTTGGCTTGCCCTATCTTGGAGATAATTTTGGTTACCTCTTGACCCTTGTTGTCAGCTGGTCCTGGTGGTCATCCGTGACCCCGACCTTTGGTGGGATCATGCTGAACCTGGAGGGGTTGTCCTAGCAGAGGGGGGTTGTCCAAGCCCCAAGTCTTGTGCGGCTTACCCCGGGCCGGCCCTACATGCAATTCCATGGTGAATGCATATGGGCCCAGCAAAATTCAAATTTTTTCGAAAAGAAATTGGAGACAAGAAAACATGTGAAATCAGTATGCTTCTGTTTCCAGCCAGAAAAAATCAAAATCAAAATCAGTACTTCTATATTATTAAGTTCAGAAATTTCAAAGAACTAATCACTAGTCAGCCAGCCTCAATGCCTCATCCTTGTAGTCCTTGTACATCTATCAAATGTTGTTGGGATATCTATTCCTTGGAAAGAAAATTAATGTTGACAACTCACTTATAATCAATGTACAAGACAGCTAAATTCATAAAATCTTCCAATGATATTGCGTGCTCCCTCTTCAGCTCAACATTAGATAGCGACCGGTTTGCAGTAAAACCAATAAGTTTTTCTTATAAGAGAGACAAAATCGATAGTATATCAGGATTCAGGAATAGGAAAAGCTTCAAAGACCATACAATAGGCCTCATTTCTTGATACATTATTATTTCAAGGATATTGTACTGGCATTTTAATTGAATGGACCCAACATGTTTACATGGAAATGCCAATGGTAACTACTCATATTGTCTAACCAACATCAATCAAACGCTTCAAATGTCTCGCTCACATCAGGACATTTCCAAGAAGTAATAAAAAGCACAGATATCAGACACATTATCTCATCTACACAGCACATGGCCAATCACTCACCAAAACATATTGAGAGCTACAGTTTGCGAACGAAGAAATTTGATGCTTCCATATAAATAAGGGATCAGCTTGGATCTTGAACACAATATCACAAGCTAACTACAGTCCTAATACTCAGAGAAACAACTGTCTGCGCAATCAAATTGCAACCATGGTCAACACAAAGAGGCTTATTGAGATGGCAACGAATTGGCAGAGGATGGCTGCGTCCGGGAAGAGGAGGATCTCATTGGCAAGAACCAAGTCAGTTCCCAAATCAGATGCGTCCACCACCTCGGTTGCGGACAAGGGTCACTTTGTCGTGTACTCCGTGGACGGGAGGCGGTTCATGGTTCCATTGAAATTCCTCGGCACCAGCATCTTTGTAGAGCTATTGAGAATGTCGGAAGAAATGTTTGGTTTGCCCTGTGATGGTCCTATCACGTTGCCTTGTGATGCAGCCTTCTTGGATAATGTTATATATTTGCTTAAAAGATGGAGCGTGAAAGATGTCGAGAGGGCATTGCTTAACTCCATTTCCAGTGGCCGATGCTCCTCTGTCTCTTCTTTCTCTCTTCATCATAATCAGCAATTAGCAGTAGTTGGCTTCTGAAGAATGATACTTTTGTGTAAAGTAGATATGTATAGCTTATATAGAAAGTTTGGCACCACTATTGCTGTGGAATTAATCACGAAACTTTTATTTATTTCCTTTTTCTTCTAGCTAATTGTGATGGAAACACAATAATGCATTTCTTTTTTTTAGACTGAAAAATATTCCCTCACGATCCATTACTTATAGTTGACGAAACAAATACCCAATTACAAGATTCGCGACAATGCAAGAAAACAGAATACAAGATACAAAATTCAAGTCAAAACAATGCATTTCAAATTTGCACAGAAAACAAACGCGCGTATTTACCATATTCTTTGAAATGCTCTGTGATTTATGCTTTTACGAGTGTAAGTGTTGAGAACTAATAAGGGATTTAGTCCCACATTAGAAAATGTAATATGAACAGGAGCTAGACTCCCTATAAGTAGTTGAGTAGTCCATCAATAAAAAACACACAACAATTATTCTCTACATGGTATCAGAGCCATAACGGAGTAAAAAAAAAAAATTCCTCCCCCCCCCCTTTCCCCACCGGCAGTCCCCCCCCCCCCCCCCCCGGCAGTCCCCCCCCTCCCCCCCCTCCACCGACGCCCCCCCCCCCCCCCCCCCGACGCCCTGTCCCCCCCCCACGCCCTGTCCCCCCCCCCCCCCCCCCCCGACGCCCCCCCTTTTTTTCGAGAAAAAAAAAACCTTAATTTTGAGAGAGAGATTATGTGGGTAGTTTTTCGACGACGGATGGCTGTCAAATGCTTTATTTGCACCTTCTGTTCCTAGATTACGCCCTCCGGAACAACAAATGCTTTATTTGTTTTCCATTCTCGTTCTGCAAATTAGGATCTCCATGCGCGTGCCGGTGTTGGCCATGTTGTCACGTCCCGCTCCCGTAGGAGCGATCGTCCTCGCTAAGGCGTGATGCCGCACGGGCCTAGGTTGCGCCCGTGCAAGGCCAAGTCCAGAAACGGCCGATTTGAGTTCTAGGCCACAGAGTCGCACAGAGTGTCCCCATTTGCAGCGGAATATAAATGAACACAATTGAAGCGAAACCAAATTCTTTATTGATATTCAACAAGTTTACAAGCGGCGCTAGGCCGATATTACAAGTCGCTCAAGCTCTCTCTCTCTCTGAAACATAAAAGGCGTGCCAAGTGGCTTACAAGATGGAATGATTCATGGCGATGTTCCGATACATTATGTCCCGTATATGGTGCTCCAGCTCCTTGCAACGCTCCAAGGCCCAGAGATAGCTCCGCGCCTTAGCACGTTCGATTGAAGCTCCGCACCCGCCGGCGTCTCCTGCATCCTGCAAGTAAACTGTGGGGTTATCAGTACATTGTTATGCACTGGTGGGGAGGCTGGCTCGCCCACAATGCCATCATTACCAAACACGTTCTATAATCTTTTGTGCATCTCTATCATTCATTGTCTTTCTAATCTTGCCTTAGGATCAATTTCATGGCATATTGCATAGCCTATCTCGTGTTACCGAACTCGAGTGTCGCATGGAAATACATGTACGACTTACCCATACTTACCGTCCGGCCTTCCCTGTTCAAGGTAAACCAAGTTAAACCACAATTCATGAATAATAACATAACACGATTCTTGTACACATTCAATATCAAGTGTGTGTCCATGTCTCGGGATTCTAGCACGTCGTGGGCATGTTCTAGCACGTCGTAGGCACGTTTTAAAGTGTTACAATTCAAGCATGTTCCGGATATTATATTCAAGCACGTTCAGGAGTGTTACATATCAAGCATGTTCAGCATGTTACATTTCAAGCATGTTCTGAGTGTTATATTTCAAGCATGTTCAGGAACCATTTCATTCAGTTAACTTAGACTACTTTGATTTCAATGCAAGAACTTGCACGTGGATTGCCACCAGCATAGTCCACTTAATCTACATGCACGGGTCGCTGGCTTCACAAGCCATTTAGGACATTCCCCTGTGGCAATTCTCAACTTAGCGTAGGGTGATGGCTGGTACACCCCGTTAAGTCTCTTGAATATACCCTCCTACTTACGTCTCTTGGTGCCCAAGCCCGCACCCAAGCAGCCCGTAAGCGCCGTTGATTCTGCCTAGGCCGGCCACGGTTTACCCCCCCAACGCCCGTGCCGCAGAATCCTTCCACACGACGGCCACGGTTTACCCCCCCATCGCCCGTGCCGTTTGTCCACGACCATTTCGTATTATCTTGTCTTTTACTTAGCGGCTATCTCCGAGCCGTAGGCTAACCCTTAGCCATAATGCGTTAACGACCAGGTTGGCGTCCGTACAGCGCGGGTAGCGAGCCCCGTTGCACGTGCCCGTCACACCTGTCGCTAGCGTCTTCCAAGTCTTATCTTTCATGTATTCTTTCTTTCATTTCATTCTTTAACTTGTTCGTTCGTTCATAGAGTCATTCATGTATTTATTCATTCATTCGTTGATTCATTCATTCACGCATTATGCAACTCCCAGTATGGGAGTCGCCTTGGCGACCCATCGGTCCCATAGCCTTCCAATGTTGCTAAACTCTACTCGGAGCGACTATGTTGATAGCCTTCCCGTTTCATTGTTGTAAACCATTCATTGTTTCATTGTTTGAACGTTTAAGGGACATGAACGTGAGCTCGTGCCTTAGCACGAGCGTAGAGCGCGGTGCGAGCATTTCTATAATTACCGAGTTCTTTTCCATGTTCTAAGCAAGCATGCAAGATGGGATTATTCCCTTAGCTAGGTGCGTTGAATCATTTATTAGCATGCAGGGTGTTATCGCCTAGCGATTCTCGTGATAGTGTCCGCATTGTTATGTGTCTAGGCTAAGCACAGACGGGTTCATCGGAGCCACCCACCTTAGCGATGTTCGCATCGGCCGAGCGATACTCCGAGCGCGCCTTTGAAGGTCTAAGCCTGGATCCATCTTGTCGGGCCAATACAAGTCTTGCATCGATTCGCATCGATACTTCATCGGGTCGAAGCAACTCTTCGGGTCGACGGCTCGTTTTGAGTCGTTGCACACGCCATTTGGAATCGGCGTTCCGCTAGGGCGGAGCGGGTCACTACACATGTTAACCGCACATTCGTAAGGTCTATGTTGACGACTTTACACGAAGACGACGACGACGACGAAGCCGACGACGACGACGAAGCCGACGAAGCAGACGACGACGACGAATCACAATTGAAGACGTCATGGATTCGATCAGTGGTAAACTGACAGCAGACGAGATGAAGGCCTTGGTTGATGATATTTTATTAAAGAGATTAACCGAGGCGACCCCACGTGTGATCCATACTGATATGGATCCGTCACCCTACAAATTGGAGAAGCTAGACAAGCTGGAGACGAAGTTGGAAGGAACGTCCAATTACTTGAAATGGTCACGACAGGCCATGCGGACGCTGAAGGGCCGTGGATTGGTTGGATACGTCAATGGCCAAACCAAGGCGCCAGATGATCCCTCCTCCAAGGAGTTTGCTATTTGGGAGATTGTCAACAATGTTGTGGCTGGATGGTTGACAGCTTCCTTGACCGACCAGGTGTCGGGAAATGTCGAGGCGATGGAGGCTGCTGCTGATATATGGCAGACTTTGAAGGATATGTACTCAGGCTCGGACAATCCTATGCGGGTCTTCCAACTGCAGGATGAACTTGATAGGGTGGCCCAGGACGACCGTACCATCTCTGAGTATGTAGACTGTTAAAGAAGTACTGGTCTGATCTGGATCACTATGATCCTCTTGGGATGGAAGATGCCCAAGTCGAACCAGCATTCGTGAAACATTTTCAAAAGTTCTTGGATTATATTTTGCGTCAACGGATGATGAAGTTCTTGAAGGGTCTTAACCCTGTGTTTGAGCATAGAAGGAATGTCCTCCTAGCACAGCCCATGCTTCCATCCTTAGAAGACGCCATAGCTGCCATGGCACAAGAAGAGGCTCGCTTAAAGTTGATGCCCAACAAGGACTCTTTCCAGGGGGAGCAAGCCGCTGTTGACAAGTCTACGCTTGTCGCCTTCAATCGGCCTCCCTCTGTGGCCGGTGTTTGCCACAACTGTGGTGACTCAGGACATTACATCAGGTTTTGTCCAAAATCCCTGCACAGTCATTCAAGTGATCGTGGACGGGGCCGCGGCGGACGTCGTGGTGGTAGAGGCGGTTATGCTGGTAGAAGAAAAAATTATTCTGGAGGACACAAAGCTAATCTGGCGGAGGAAGGGGGCGACATTCACCTGGCTGAGTTAACCCCTCTTGAGAATGAGTTCCTTGCAAAGTTACGCAGCACGAAGCTGGGTTCGGACGGCAATCATGGGGAGTCATCTGTCACGTCCCGACCCAGAATCACCCGAATCATCGTCCTCGCTGGGGCGTGATGCCGCACGAGCCTGGAGTTACGCTCGTGCAAGGCAAGATGACAAGTTCTCAAATGTTATCTTTTGAGTTGATATTCACAATGAAAGAAAAACAGAGTATACGAAACAAATCTCTTTATTGATCTTCAAAATCAGATTACAAAGGCTTTCGATAGCCCAACAGAATTTGCCAGATTGGCTACAACACTCAGGTTCTCTCTTGCCCATAAAGAATTTCGCCGTTCCATACATCATGCCTTCTATATCTCAGCCGCATCAATCCTGTCGCAAGTCCGAGCGTCTATGCAATCGCACGCTTCAATACGCTTCGGCATTCCAAGCCTCAACGCGTTCAAACAACGCTTCGCCACGAGCAATCCATTTTCTGCACCCTGCATGAAGCTGGTGGGGGATCAGTACGTTCGTCCTCGCATGTACTGAAGCAAAGATCATCTTTCCAAACCGACATTTTAATATTTATGTTGAATCATGCAACTTAGCTTATGATCTTGCTATGTTCTCCTTAGGGTCAATTTCATGGCATATTCGAAAGCATAAAGCATGGCAAGCATGTTATTCAATTTGCATAAGTAAACAGACAAGCAATCTCGTGTTTGATTCGTGGCACAACTTACAATATCGATGCACCCGCCCATGCAGCCGACGCAAGGTGAATATGCCTATCCGTTTTCCCTGTCATGTTATAAGTGCTCTCTATTCAGAATCCGTCCATGCAGGATATACGCATACCTTGCACTTCCAAACCCATCGCCCTTATCTATATGAAGGTCACTAGCTTTTCGGGCTAGAATGGACTTATATTTATCGAATCGAATATGTAAGACGACAATCACTCAGTTGTGGTTGCTAACCACAATCAGAGGACCCCCGAAGTACTCGTGTAAGTGGCTTATCACATTCACTAGACAGTCGCTACCCGTCTAGTCGAAGTGCACCAACAATACCGATTATCGTAGTCCCTCCTAGGCCGAACGGTCCCAGCGCCCTGGTGATCACGTTCGAGGAAAGAAACACCCGTGCACGGACAATAGTCTTTAAGTCCATTTGACCATGCAACGAATCTTATATTTCATACAACCAAGCAAGTTCGCTTATCTCTATTTCAATTGGCATAACGCCCCAATGTTCTCAACGAACGCCCGAAGGCCGTGGACATTTCGAAAGGGCACCATGCCACATTATCATCTCGTATTTCTTTCGTTAACTTTCTATGTTCTTACGCTTTATTCTTCGTTTCAATGTTTCAATGGCATCATGCCTCAACTCAATGCTCGTCAACCGAACGACCCGAAGGTCTCGAACACCTTTCGAGGCATTATGTCATATCCGACAGTTCCGCCACATTCATGCCACAACTGTATTCTTTCGCAACGAAGCCATCTTTTATTATCCCGTGCACGTAGGCACGTTCCGACCGTATTTCGATGTTCTATGACTTAGCATTCAATGTCCGTGGCTTGCACGCTAGGGCGCTCGTCTATTGTCTTTTAATGGTCTAGCCGTTCTAACTCGTGCGTGAAGGCACAGTATGGTTCGTGCACTAAGGCACTCGCCGAGTACAGTTATCCCATGTTCTTGCGGCTTGCGCACCGAGGCGCTCGCCTTTGCGATATCCAATGTTCCATAGCGACTCGTACGTTTGCCGTACGATTTATTTCAATTGTTCTATCTATTGTTCGACACGCACTACGTTTATCTCTCTATCGAGCCACGCCCGTGGAGTTGATAGGTTAACTCAGCATACAATGATATATTTGACTTATCGAATGAAGGAGTAAAAAGAAGTCAATCCTCCCACCTTGAGTCGATACGCCTTTCTCGTTTCGCCGAGCCGATGCGGCTCGATTTCATAACTTTGTTGAACGGCCACTCTCCTGACTTAGCCATTCGAGCACTTCGTGCTTATTGAGTTTGTACGTCCGATTTGCCTTAGCGTGCCAACGCTTCTGTCCGTCGCAAGACGACGATTTGCTTTCACGGACCCCTTACTGAATAAGGCAAAAGATCGACCTCTAACATTTCAGCGTAAACGTATAGCCTGCACATGAAACCAACTAAAATTATTACTTGCATCGATTTGGACTTGCGCCTTGGTCGATTCGATTTCTTAGAATCTTCGAGCCGTCTCAACGCACTTATCCTTCGAGGCAATACGGCGCTTCGCATCGATTCACTCGATGCATTCTTTGGGACAAGGCAACTCTTCGCATCGACTTAGTTCGATGCATTGCTTGGGACAACTTAACACTTTGTATCGATTCACATCGATACGTAATCGGGTCAACGCAATTCTTTGAGTCAACGACTCAGCATAATGCACCGTGCGAAGCGGGGCATTACATTATCTACCTCGGGGGACCACATCACTTACTTTGTCCATACCGGCACAGGTATACCTGTGCGTGCTCTTGCAGCAGCTGTCCACCAACAAGGTTGGATTATGGACTCTGGGGCATCTCGCCATGTCACGGGGTCCCGTGGTGAGTTCCAGGACTATACTCACCTACCGACGTCGGAGAGCATTAAAACTGCTGATGGTAACTCCAGCCCTGTTCTGGGTAAAGGCACTGTCGCATGCACCCCTTCTCTCACTCTCACCAATGTCTTACATGCTCCGTCTTTTTCTGTCAATCTTCTTTCTATTAGTGTCATTATTCTTGATCTTAACTGTACTATTTCCTTTGATATTCCTACGGTAACCTTTCAGGAGAAGGGGACAGGACGACGACTAGGGACTGGCACATGGCATAAGGGGCTGTGGTACTTGGACAGAACTGGACTGGACAAAGCATTGGCATCTCTGGTAGCCGACACACCACCAGAAGATACACGACGTCGTCTAGAAGATGAATTGCTACTCCACCACCAGTGTGTCGGTCATTCTTCTTTTAAAGTTATTAGTCCCATGTATCCGTCCTTATACCAAAGGGCTAATAAGGAGAAGTTATTTTGTCATGCTTGTGAGTTGGGTAAACATACCAGAAGCACATATGTGAGTTCCGGTAGTAGAAGTTCGGCTGCATTTGATATGATACATTCGGACGTATGGGGCCCTTGTCCTACAACCGGTATTAACGGTTTTCGATGGTTCGTCACTTTTATTGATTGTTATACTCGCGTGACATGGGTGTACCTTATGAAGAATAAAAGTGACGTCTTTGAGGTATTTTGCGACTTTCATCGTCGGGTAGAAACTCAATATGGCACTAAGATTAAGTGCTTACGGTCTGACAATGGGACGGAGTATACAAATAAGACGGTTGCTGAGTATTTATCCACTCATGGCATACTACACCAAACTTCTTGTGCCTATACACCGGCACAAAATGGTGTGGCCGAACGGAAGAACAGACACCTGCTGGAGGTCGCACGGACGATGATGCTGGCTATGAATATTTCGAAATACTTATGGGGACAGGCGGTGTTAACGGTATCTTATTTCATCAACAGAATGTCATCTCAGGTATTTGACTGGAAGACACCGTTGGAGATGCTTACTGGTGCTATCACGTACACGGTTCCACCAAAGTATTTGGGTGTGTCTGTTTTGTCCAAGATAATAGGCCAGGAGTTGGCAAACTGGATCCTAGAGCGGTTAAATGTGTCTTTGTCGGGTACACGGCAACTCAGAAGGGATACGCATGTTGGAGCCCAGTTGAGCGAAAGATGTTTGTGAGCATGGATGTTACCTTCAGAGAACTAGAACCGTATTATAGTTCAGATGACGGTTCGGCGTTTGTTGACACACCTAACACAGTGGGTGTTAGATGTGAGGGGAAGAAATTAAGTCCATCTGTGGTAGTCGGATCGGTCTCATGTCCGGTCGTGGAAAACTGGACGAAAGGGAGAGAAAACAGTGACTCCGATACAGAAGATGAAGAAGATACATATGTTAAACAGGGGGAGCCGCAGATAATGGAAAAGGAGCTCCAAGTCTACAGAAGGAGACAGCAGAAGTCCAGTACCGTGCCTGTACCGTGCCATGTGCCTTCTGTACCAAGTCCCTCGTCTACTCCTGCTCCAACTCTTGAAGATGTTGCCCCCGTACAGAATCAATCTGATTCTGATGCGGATCTCTCTGACTCTGATGGTATGATCTCTCCACCACCTATTGCTCCCTTAAGGAGATCTTCTCGCATCAATGCGGGTAAGGCTCCTAGTCGTTTTGATGATTATGAACATGATATTACCAATTACCTGTCTTATTCTAATATTTCTTCGAATTATCGAGCCTTCATCGCATCATTAGACTCTACTTCGTTGCCCAAAAGTTAGCAGGAAGCAAAGAAAGATCCAAGGTGGAAAGCTGCGTTGATAGAAGAACTTGGGGCACTGGAAAAAAATAAGACGTGGAAGCTGGTTCCATTACTCAAAGGGAAGAAAACTGTGGGATGCAAATGGGTGTACACAGTAAAGGAGACGTCAGAAGGAAAGGTGGAATGATACAAGGCGAGGTTGGTTGCAAAGGGATACACACAATCATATGGCATCGACTATGATGAGACGTTTGCTCCAGTAGCAAAAATGAGCACCGTAAGGACTCTGGTCTCCATTGCAGCAAACTATGGGCGGTAGCTATACCAATTAGATGTGAAGAATGCATTTCTCCATGGGGACCTTCAAGAAGAAGTGTACATGAAACTCCTGCCAGGGTGCTATGCTACAGAATCAGACGGAGGGACGTCGCATAGAAAAGTGTGCAAACTAAAGAAGTCGCTATATGGGCTCAAGCAATCTCCTTGAGCCTGGTTTGACAGATTCAGAAATACTGTTACAGGCATGGGATACTATCAAGCAAATGCAGATCATACGGTCTTTCTTCAGCATGCAAGAGGCCACATCACTATACTTGCTGTATACGTGGATGATATAGTAATCATAGGTAATGATGAAGCCGAGATTGCTAAGCTAAAGTCAAAACTCACGAAGGAGTTCGAAGTGAAGGATCTAGGAGCGATGAGGTACTTTCTAGGTATCGAGGTGTATGAAGGCGAACAAGGAACTGTTCTCTCATAGAGAAAATACACACTAGATCTGCTGAAGGAGACAGGGATGCTGGGAAGCAAAGCAGCAGTCACCCCAATTGACCAGAAGTGCAAGTTGGGAGCAGAAGCAGGAGAGCCAGTTGATCGTGAAAGATATCAACGACTTGTAGGGAGATTGATTTATCTGGGGCACACTCGTCCTGATATCTCATTTGCGGTGAGTGTAGTAAGTCGCTACATGCATGATCCAAGAACGGGTCATATGGATGCAGTGTTTCCGATCTTGAGATATCTGAAAGGGACGCCAGGGAAAGGGCTATGGTTCAAGAAGAATGGATGTATAGAAGTTGAGGGATACTGCGATGCAGACAGGGCAAGCTGCATAGACGATAGAAGGTCTACCACGGGATATTGTGTCTTTGTAGGAGGAAACTTGGTCTCATGGAGAAGCAAGAAACAGTCTGTGGTAGCACGGTCTACAGCTGAAGCAGAATACAGAGCAATGGCTTTAGGAGTGTCGGAGTTGCTGTGGGTGAAAGCGTTGCTGACAGAGTTGAAGCTGGACAAGGGAGCACCATTACGTCTTCTGAGCGATAGTCAAGCTGCAATAAGTATAGCTAATAATCCAGTTCAGCACGACAGAACGAAGCACATCGAGATCGATCGATTCTTCATCAAAGAAAAGCTGGAACAAGGGATACTGAAGATTGATCATGTTCGCTCAGAAGAACAAGTGGCAGACTGTCTGACTAAGGGTCTTAGTTCAGTAAGTCTATCGAAGCTATGTAACAAGATGAGAATGATTAATATCTATCGCCCATCTTGAGGGGGAGTGTTGAGAACTAATAAGGGATTTAGTCCCACATTGGAAAATGTAATATGAAGAGGAGCTAGACTCCCTATAAGTAGTTGAGTAGCCCATCAATAAAAAATACACAACAATTATTCTCTACAGTAAGAAGTAATATTGCCAATCCCTAGAGATAGAAAAGCTTCTTGGGATAGAATTTGAATTATAATCCTATTAATTGGAAAGTAGATATTCAGTTCAAACCTCGATTATTGAACTTTCTTCGAATTCATTTCACGAACAATTGCAGTAGTTGGCTTCTGAATCTCCAAACTTTGTGTAAAGTACGAATGTATAGTTCTTAATAGAAATTTTTTGGCACCATTATTGGTGTAGAGTTCATCATGTGATTATATTTTGTTTCATTAACTTCTCTTTATAATGAAACAAAGGGAGTATTCTTCCTCACTGTTTGTTCAATAAAAAAAATTATTCTATAAAAGAATTAAGCCATGGATGATTGTAATCTGTTCAAATAGTTAGAAGAGGAGTAAGAAAAGATAACACAAGGAATTGAAAAATATCAAATTAGTGTCCTCCCCCATTGAAATAATGAGTCGTGCAATGGGGTTAGGGCAGAGGAGAACCTGCAACACCAAACTGACATTTCTCTATATAAATGGACAAGAACAAGAATAACAAAATCACAAATGCTCTAAGCCCAATTTAAGAAATTCTACATAATATTGATAGATAGATATTAAAACGTATACTAAGCACATAAGATCCTGCTCATCGTCCAATCCTAGATAATGGAAGCTACAATTTGCCACTGTAGAAGAGAAAAAAGGTGGTCTTTCCTCCAAATAACTTGAATTTCATATAGGAAATAAAAAAAAAAAGTTATGCTTGATGAACACTAGCGGATCCAGGATTATAATTCACTGGGGGCACAATTATAAAGATGTTTGAAAACAACGTCTTCAAAAAAAATTTGGAGTACAATAATACATTAAAAAAAAAATCACTGGGGGCCCCGCCCCCCGGTGGCTCCCATGTGGATCCGCCACTGTTGATGAATGTCATAATGTTGGAAATCTTCTTCAAAATATTGCTTGAAATGGTGTAATCTGCGCTCATCATTGATATACATAGAAAAAAAATGAAAAATGAAAAAGAAATTTTTTTTGTCAAGAGTTGCCCTTGTTTATGGGACGAATCTTGCTTTGAGCAACGGTGACATGCTCACCCCAACAAGGAGATTTTTGCTTTTCTCTTCTTGTCTTCGTTATTTCTCATTGCAACGTCAGCGAACGTAAAGAGAAGAACGTTTTTGGTTATTTCTTCTCCATCCTTCTATGATGTGAACGTTATATCCCTATTGCAACTGTATTTGCAAGGAAGAACAGATTTTATTCTTTGTTTGCTTGTAACTTGGTTTCGCTGGATTCAAGAAGTCCGGGGTGCAAGTCTCTCGCATAGAACCATGGACCTCTTCTTCAGGATTAAACAGAGTGCAGACTGAAAAGTCTTGCATGATACCCTGTTGCTCTTAGCCTAAGTTCTCATCTTGGTACACCTCGTAAGTGACAAATGATACTAACACATGATGTGAAAGCAAATGAAGCACTCCCCAATGGTTTCAATTGAGAGGACATCTACACATGGGCCCGGCAACCTTGCAGTATATGATGCAAGAACGTTAGGTCCGGTCTCATGTCAGAGAGAGTGGTAAGAGGTTGGATCTTCGAAAGCATGGCCTCCTCGATCTTGTTGGTCTCTATCAAGCATCCATCTAAATTATCCGGGCCCAAAATGCTACGAGACCCCCATGTACAGAAGAGTAACTTAATAATTCAACGTCTTTCTTTAGCGATGTTCAAGCAACACAGTGTTACGTACTGCAGATTATGTGGCCAACCAAAGGTGTACTCAAGCAACAGTCAGTTCACTTATGACATGAAAATTTTGTTTTGCAAATTGCAGCCTTAAAACAGTTTTCATTCATTCTGAGTAAGTTTGTGATGTAAACTTTGGTATATTTTGGTAATTGCAATAAAATGCAACCGATGTAAGTTGTAGCAAATGAAACAGTGAGGAAGCTGATCGATCAGACCTGATGTGTTGCTACACATGCTAATGGCTATATATGACCATCCTTGTAAAGCATGAGTACTCTTGAGAGCACTGTCTACTTGTCTTTCCTCAAGTGAGCAATCTTCATGAAGTACTACCAAGCAAAAGAAGGCGACACAATCACAACTCTAACTCTAGATAGTACTTGTATGACCGACACATGCAATTCCATGGTGAATTCATAAGGGCCAGCAAGATTCAAATTATTTGGAAAAGAAATCGGAGACAAGAAAACATGTGAAATCAGTATGCTTCTGTTTCCAGCCAGAAAAAATCAAAATCAGTACTTCTATATTCTTGAGTTCAGAAATTTCAATAAAGAACTAATCACTAGTCCTTGTATATCTATCAAATGTTGTTGGGATATCTATTTATTGGAAAGAAAATGTTGACAACTCACTTATAATCAATGTACAAGACAGCTATCAAATGCATCAAATCTTCCAAGCACGTTGCGTGCTCCCTCTTCAGCTCAACATTAGATAGCTACCGCTTTGCAGTAAAACCAATAAGTTTTTTTATGAGATGCAAAATCGATAGTATATCAGGATTAGGAATAGGAAAAGCTTCAAAGACCATGCAATAGGCCTCATTTCTTGAAACATTATTATTTCAAGGATATTGTACTGGCATTTTAATTGAATGGACCCAACATGTTTACAACCAACATCAATCAAACGTTCATCATCAAGACATTTCCAAGAAGTAATAAAAAGCAAAGATTTCAGACACATTATCTCATCTACACAGCACATGGCCGATCACTCTCCAACCCAACATAATGAGAGCTACAGTTTGCGAACGAAGAAATTTGATGCCTGCATATAAATAAGGGATCAGCTTGGTTCTTGAACACAATATCACAAGCTGCCTAGAGTCCTAATACTCAGAGAAACAACTGTCTGCGCAATCAAATTGCAACCATGGTCAACACAAAGAGGCTTCTTGAGATGGCAAGGAAGTGGCAGAGGATAGCTGCATCCGGGAAGAGGGGGATCTCATTGGCAAGAACCAAGTCAGTTCCCAAATCAGATGCGTCCACCACATCGGTTGCGGACAAGGGTCACTTTGTCGTGTACTCTGTGGAGGGGAGACGGTTCATGGTTCCATTGAAATTCCTCGGCACCAGCATCTTCGTAGAGCTATTGAGAATGTCGGAAGAAATGTTTGGTTTGCCCGGTGATGGTCCTATCACGTTGCCTTGTGATGCAGCCTTCTTGGAGAATGTTATATATTTGCTCAAAAGACGGAGCGTGAAAGATGTCGAGAGGGCATTGCTTAACTCCATTTCCAGTGGTCGATGCTCCTCCCTCTCTTCTTTCTCTCTTCATCATAATCAGCAATTAGCAATAGTTGGCTTCTGAAGAATGATACTTTTGTGTAAAGTACATATGTACAATTTATATAGAAATGTTAGTACCACTATTGCTGTAGAATTAATCACGAAAACTTTTATTTATTTCCTTTTCCTTCTTTCTAATTGTGATGGAAAGAACTTGTGAAATACACAATAATGCATTTCTTTTTTTAGACTGAAAAATATTCCCTCACGATCCATTACTGATAATTAACGAAACAAATACCCAATTACAAGATCCGCGACAATGCAAGAAAACAGAATACAAGATACAAATTCAAGTCAAAACAATGCATTTCAAATTTGCACAGAGAACAGTAACATTAGCATCTCTTCATCCTCTAAAAGCGCGTATTTACCATATTCTTTGAAATGCTCTGTGATTTATGCTTTCACGAGTGTAAGAAGTAATATTGCCATTCCCTGAGATAGAAAAGCTTCTAGGGATAGGATTTGAAATATAATCCTATGAATTGGAAAGTACATATACAGTTCAAACCCCGATTATTGAACTTTCTTCGAATTCATTAACCCAAATAAACACAAACTGTTAGAAATATAATGCCATTAGTTGCGGCTAAGTTTTTTTTCTTCTAGGCATGTCAAGTTGGCCTGTTTGGTCATATGAATGATCAGTTACTCAGAACAGCTTGGTGGTAAGTTGAGGATATGCTGTTCTGTGAAATATAATTCTCATGTGTTGTAGATTTTCGAAAAAATTCGTACAAGTTTGTGAATACTGAATACAAACTAACAAGTCAAGCTTGCTAGTAACATCGATGAAAACCGCTAATGGAGTGAAGCAAAGCTGCTAAAAGTGTAATACATTGGTAAAAAGCAGTAAAATTGCTAAAAAGATAGCAACAAAGTCGATGTTGACAATGCAGAGCTATAAATGAATGTGCTAAGATTAGTACAACCACCTACTGAGGTGATGAAGATCATTGTTGCTCAAAGAAAGATTCGACCGTCTTTGTCGATCCGTTCCTAGGAACCAGTAAGTTCTAAGAAACTTATGAAACGATCATTGTCACCTCCCTTTGTGAACAAGCACTGACGTGCTAATGGACTCTCCAACTAGCATTGATGCGTTGTTGCAAAAGACTTCGCATTCTAGAGATGAAATTCTCTTCCTTACATACTTCTCTCTTCTGACTCTTTGATATTATGTTCTCTCTTGAGCACAAAGTGTTGAATCAGCTAGTTAAATAGGGAGCAATTTCCTGACAAGTTGTAACTGTCCACTAAAGACATGGCCAGAAGACCAGGGACTAACTCACAATTAAGTAGGGGCAGTTACCAATAGTAAACCCTAATGAATAATGCGGTTCCAAATTGAACAGCCTCCAGATGAAGCAAAACTGCGATGCTGAGACAAAAGCAGTTTCAGGCGCTACATTTCGTAGAATTGTAAAATCGCAGCTCTGTGAAACCGCACCATTGTAGCTTCGTGAAACTGCAAACCGCATCTCTGTGGAACCGCACCACAGCAGCCCCTATGCACCGTGCCACCGCACTGTTGTCCTGCGCCATTGCATCGCTGCTTGCGTAATTCCACGCTAGACGTGCAAGAGCGCGCTTATTATACGTCTGATGCGTGCAATGTGCGTCTCAAAGCGTCATTTTGTGCCCGGGTATAGCCCGGGTATAAGCTAGGCTCTCCAAAGGGATTTTTCTCCAAGAGTTGGTGATAAAAGCAAATGTTTGTTGTGCTATATATTAATAAAACCCTCCACCATAATAATCACTTGAGCTCACACGACTCATGTGTACAAGTCAATAAATAATAGCTGAACTATTGAAATACACACTTGGAATTTGCCTCGAAATGGAATGTGGAACTTGGTCACTAATGATCAAAACCCCAACAACATCGACATTATCTTAAAATGCTAATCTTTGTAAATTATCATGTTATTCAATGGAGCAGGGACTGTGGGGATTACAATTTTCACTTTTAGTACAATCCTATTTGACTTTCTTATACCAATATGTATCAGTGAGACGGGCGAACAACCGTTCTAGAGTTTTCATCATGAACATACAAGTAGTGTTCTTCAAAATATTATCCGATCGTCAGAAGATGCCAAAGCCATGAAGCATTCCTCACTTCCCATTGAGAGGTAAATGATGCAATAACATTTGGTTCACTGTGTCTCTATGAATACTCATGTCAGAAAGAGAGGAAAGGGGGTTTGGATCTTGGAAAGCATTATCAGGTCAGATAACCGGCACTGCCTCGTCTTGTTGGTCTCTCTTAAGCATCCATTGACAGATTAACTTGCTGCCCCAAATCCGTCGGTTTTGAGGGGTTTTATTATTTTATTTCATTTATATCCTAACCAAAAAAATATAATTATAACTACTAATACCCCCTCCATATTTAATTTTATTCGTACGTGTAAAAAACTTTCAGAACCACTCGTTAGTGAATTACTAAGCATTGATTGGACTAATTTAAAGCCGCTACTTAAGAACCACCAAAAATCGAACCCCTCATTACCATTCATAACCGGTACTTTAAGAGCATCATTAGTAAGGCTCATCCCATTTTATAGATTCTAGATTTAAAATATAGGAGCTCATTTTGTAGAATAGTAAGTTTCATCCCTATTTCCAATTTCTACAATTTCGGTCCCATCGTACCCATAGGTGCTAAGGGTTGGGCCTCCAAGTTTCTAAATTCTAGATTGTAGGAACTCATCTTGTAGAATAGTAAGTCTCAATTTGGAGCCCAACTTTCTAGATTCTAAACTTTGCATTATTTTTTTTCCACATCAATTTTTGACCACACAATCTTTGGGACCGGAGCTCACTTTATCATTTCATAATATTCTCATACAAATCCAACCCATTCTACATTTACCTTTTTTTTGAATTTTTGGGCCCCAAATTGCATTTGAGAGTCTCAACTACTAATGATGCTCTAAAAACACCACATAACCGCTACCCCTACAATTGCCAAACAGGCCCTAAATTTTTTTTGCAATGCAAGCCGACCCTAAATTGATTCACTAAAGTTGACTTCTTCTATTTTAGAAGGAAATTTACCAGAGTCTGCGTCGTACAATTGTAAAACGCAGAAGTACCATGAACTGGTTCTATGTATGGTTAATGTGTTATGGAGCACGGATAATTCACAGGGACTTGCAGTCTACTCGGATGTTTTTGATACAAAGGTAAGCAATGTATTTTCTAGAGAGTTCATAATTTAATGTCGTTCTACACACTGTTATGTGTAGAAAATAATGGTTTGATGATTTTATTGATGGACTACTTCACTACTTATAGGGAGTCTAGCTCCTCTACATACTACATATTCCGATGTGGGACTAAAAGTCCCTTATTGATTCTCAACACTCCTCCTCAAGATGGGCGATAGATATTGATCATCCCCATCTTGTTACATAGCTTCGACAGACTTAATGAACTAAGACCCTTAGTCCGACAGTCTGCAACTTGTTCTTCTGAGCGGACATGGTCAATCTTCAGTATCCCTTGTTCCAGCTTCTCCTTGATGAAGAATCGATCAATCTCGATGTGCTTCGTTCTGTCGTGCTGAACTGGATTGTTAGCTATACTTATTGCAGCTTGACTATCGCTCAGAAGACGCAATGGTGCTCCCTTATCCAGCTGCAACTCTGTCAGCAATGCTTTCACCCACAGCAACTCTGACACTCCCAGAGCCATTGCTCTGTATTCTGCTTTAGCTGTCGACCGTGCTACCACTGACTGTTTCTTGCTTCTCCATGAGACCAGATTTCCTCCTACAAAAACACAGTATCCCGTGGTAGACCTTCTGTCGTCTATGCAGCTCGCCCAGTCTGCATCACAGTATCCCTCAACTTCTATGCGGCCATTCTTCTTGAACCATAGCCCCTTTCCCGACGTTTCTTTCAGATATCTCAAGATCTGAAATACTGCTTCCATATGACCCTTTCTTGGATCATGCATGTAGCGACTCACTACACTCACCGTAAATGAGATATCAGGGCGAGTGTGTCCCAGATAAATCAATCTCCTTACAAGTCTTTGATATCTTTCACGATCAACAGGCTCTTCTGTTTCTGCTCCAAACTTACTCTTCTGGTCAATTGGAGTAACGGCTGCTTTGCATCCCAGCATCCATGTCTCCTTCAGCAGATCTAGTGCGTATTTTCTTTGTGATAGAACAATTTCCTGTTCGCCTTCACACACTTCGATACCTAGAAAGTACCTCATCGCTCCTAAATCCTTCACCTCAAACTCCTTCGCGAGTTTTGACTTCAGCTTAGTGATCTCGACTTCATCATCACCTGTGATCACTATATCATCCACATATACAGCAAGTATAATGATGTGGCCTCTTACATGCTGGAGGAAGACCGTATGATCTGCATTTGTTTGACGGTATTCCATGCCTGTAACAGCCTTTCTAAATCTGTCAAACCAGGCTCGAGGAGATTGCTTGAGCCCGTATAGCGACTTCTTCAGTTTACACACCTTTCCTTGCGACGTCCCTCCGTCTGATTCCGTCGCGTAGCACCCTGGCAGGAGCTCCATGTATACTTCTTCTTGCAGGTCCCCATGAAGAAAGGCATTCTTCACATCCAACTGGTACAGCTTCCACCCATAGTTCGCTGCAATGGAGACCAGAGTTCTCACGGTGCTCATTTTTGCTACTGGGGTAAACGTCTCATCATAGTCTATTCCATATGACTGTGTGAATCCTTTTGCAACCAACCTTGCCTTGTACCGCTCTACTTTTCCTTCTGGCGTCTCTTTCACTGTGTACACCCATTTGTATCCCACAGCTTTCTTTCCTTTGGGTAATGGAACCAGCTCCCATGTCTTATTTTTCTCCAGTGCTCCAAGTTCTTCCATCATTGCAGCTTTCCACCTTGGATCTTTCTTTGCTTCCTGCCAACACTTGGGCAACGAAGTAGAGTCTAACGATGCAATAAAGGCTCGATAATTCAAAAAAATGTTAGAATAAGACAAGAAGTTGGCAATGTCATGTTCGTAATCATCAAAACGAGCAGGAGCCTTACCCACATTGATGCGAGAAGATCTCCTTAAGGGAGCAATAGGTGGTGGAGAGATCATACCATCCGAGTCGAAGAGATCCGCATCTGAATCTGAGTGATTCAGTGCGGGGGCAACATCTTCAGGAGTTGGAGCAGGAGTAGACGAGAGACTTGGTATAGTAGGCACAGGGCACGGCATAGGCACAGTACTGGACTTCTGTTGTCTCTTTCTGTAGACTTGGAGCTCCTTTTCCCTTGTCTGCTGCTCCCCCTGCGTAACATATGTATCTTCTTCTTCATTCTCTGTATCTGAGTCACTGTGCTCTCCCCCTTTCGTCCAGTTTTCTACAACCGGACACGGAACCGATCCGACGACCACATTTGGGCTTATTATCTCCCCCTCACATCGAACACCATCTGTGTTAGGTGTGTCACCAAATGCTAAACCTTCATCCGAACCATAGTATGGTTCGAGCTCTCTGAATGTAACGTCCATACTGACAAACATCTTCCGCTCGACTGGACTCCAACAGGCATATCCCTTCTGAGTCGTCGTATAACCGACAAAGACACATTTAATTGCCCTAGGATCCAGTTTGCCAACGCCTGGCCTATTATCTTGGACAAAGCACACACATCAAAAAACTTTCGGTGGAACAGTGTATGTAGTTGCCCCAGTAAGCATCTCCAACGGTGTCTTCCAGTCCAATACTTGAGATGGCATTCTGTTGATGAGATAAGAGGCCGTCAATATAGCCTGCCCCCATAAGTGTTTCGGGATATTCATAGCCAGCATCATCGTCCGTGCGACTTCCAGCAGGTGTCTGTTCTTTCGTTCAGCCACACCATTTTGTGCCGGAGTATAAGCACATGAAGTTTGATGTAGTATTCCATGAGTGAAAAAATACTCAGCAACCCGCTTATTAGTATACTCCATCCCATTGTCAGACCGAAAATACTTAATTTTAACGCCATATTGTGTTTCCACCCGTCGATGAAAGTCCCGAAAGGCCTCAAGGACGTCACTTTTATTCTTCATAAGGTAGACCCATGTCACGCGGGTATAACAGTCAATAAAGGTGACGAACCATCGAAAGCCGTTAATTCCGGTTGTAGGACAAGGGCCCCATACGTCCGAATGTATCATGTCAAAAGCAGCTGAACTCCTATTCCCCGAGCTCACATACGAGCTTCTGGTATGTTTTCCCAACTCACAAGCATCACAAAATAACTTCTCTTTATTAGTCCTTTGATATAAGGACGGATACATTCGACTAATAACTTGAAAAGAGGAATGACCGACACGCTGGTGGTGGAGTAGCAAATCGGCTTCAACACTGCGACATGAAGCTTCTGGTGGTACGTCTGCTACCAAGGATGCCAATGCGTTGTCCAGTCCAGTCCTGTCTAAATACCACAGTCTCTTATGCCATGTACCAGTCCCAAGTCGTCGTCCTGTCCCTTTCTCCTGAAAAGTCACTGTAGGAATGTCAAAGGAAACAGTACAGTTAAGATCAAGTATAATGGCACTAATTGATAGAAGATTGACAGGAAAAGACGGAGCATATAAGATATTGGTTAGAGTGATGGAAGGGGTGCATGCGACAGTGCCTTTACCCATTACAGGGCTGGATGTACCATCAGCGGTCTGAATACTCTCCGACAATGGTAGGTGAGTATAGTCCTGAAACGCACCACGGGATCCCGTGACATGGCGAGATGCCCCAGAGTCCATAATCCATCCTGGCTGATGGACAGATGCAAGAGCACGCGCAGAATTACCAGTGCTGGTTTGGGCAAAGCAAGTGATGTGATCTCCCGAGGTAGAAGACGCCCCAAGACTGTCGGCCGAACCCAGCTTTGTGCCTCGCAACTTCTCAAGGAACTCCCGCTCAAGCGGGGTTATTTCAGCCAGTTGATGCTCTCCCCCTTCCTCCTCCAGATTTGCTTTGTGTCTGCCCCTTCTACCAGCATATCCTCCTCTACTACCACATCGGCCTCCACGATCCCGTCCTCGATCATTAGACTGATTGCGCAAGGGTTTTGGACAAAATCGGATGTAATGTCCGGAGTCACCACAATTGTGGTAAATACCACCCACAGATGGAGGTTGATTGAAGGCAGCAAGGGCAGACTTTTCGACCGCGACTTGCTCCCCCTGTTAGGAGCCCTTGTTGGGCATCAACTTCAGTCGAGCTTCTTCCTGTGTCATGTCGGCTATAGCTTCTTCCAAGGTCGGAAGCGTGGGTTGGGATAGGAGGATATTCCGTCTCTGCTCAAATACAGGATGTAGTCCCTTCAGGAATTTTATCATACGCTGCCGCGAAATATAAGCCAGGAACGTCTGAAAGTACTTCGCGAATGCCGGTTCGACTTGTGCATCTTCCATCCCAAGTGGATCATAATGATCCATATCAGACCAGTACTTCTTCAAACAGGGCTGCGTACTCAGAGATGGTACGTTCGTCTTGGGACACTCTATCGAGTTCATCTTGCAGTTGAAAGACTCGTATAGGGTTGCCGGAGCCGGAGTATATATCTTTTAGAGTTCGCCATATATCAGCAGCAGCCTCCATTGCCTCGACATTGTCCGACACCTGGTCGGTTAATGAGGCAGTCAACCACCCAGCCACTACGTTGTTGACAATCTCCCAAACAGCAAACTCCTTTACGGAGTGATCGGCTGGCGCATTGGCTTGGCCAGTGACATAGCCAACCAAGCCACGTCCCTTCAGCGTCCGCATCGCCTGCCGCGACCACTTCAAGTAGTTGGACGTTCCTTCCAACTTCGTCTCCAGCTTCTCTAATTTCTCCATTTTGTAAGGTGACAGATCCACATCAGTATGGATCACACGTGGGGTTGCCTCGGTTAATCTCTTTGATAAGATATCATCAACCAAGGCCTTCATCTCTTCGGCCGTCAGTTTGCCACTGATTGAATCCATGGCTTCTTCAACTGTGAACCCTATTCGTCATTTTCTTCGGCGTCTTCGGCGTCGGAGTCGGCAACTTCCCCAACTACGTCGTCGTCTTTGTCTTCGTCGTCTTCTTCTTCGACGTCACAGACTTTACGAATGTGCTAGTAACTTGGCCAGCACCGGCGCGCGCATGTAAAGTGAACATGTCAGGTCACCAGAGAAGACATGATCAGTCTCTGTAGAGATCCCGATGTGAAGAAGGAATAACAAATAAAGCATTTGTTAGTTCCAAACGGCGTAAGCGAGGATCAGAGTTGGTGCAAATAAAGCATTTGGCAACCGTCTGTCTTCGAAATACGCCATTTTTTATTATTATTATTATTATTATTATTTTTGACGGCTAGGGTTTGTAGTAGATGGAAAGGTTAGGGTTAGACATGGTGGTGGCTAGGATTAGGGTTTGGGAAGGGGGGGTGCCGCTGGAGGTCGGGAAGGGGGGGGGCCGCCGGTGGTCGGGGGGGGGGGGGGGGGGGGGGTTGGGGGGTCGGGGGGGTCGGGGGGCTGCTGCTTCGGGGGGGGGGGGGTCGGGGGGTGTCGGGTGGCTGCTGGTGGAGGACGGTAAGGGAGGGGTCGGGGGTGGTCGGGGGGGGGGGGGGTCGGGGGGCTGCTGCTTTTGGGGGGTCGGGGTTGGGTCGGCGAGGGTGGTGGAGGTCGGTAAGGGGGGGTCGGGGGGTGGGGGGGTCGGGCTGCTGGTGGTGGTGGGGCGGCGAGGGGGTGTCGGCGAGGGGGGGGGGGGGTCGGCAAGGGAAGGGGGGGCGGCAAAAAAAAATTTTGTTTTTTTTTTTTTTGTGGAGAGTGAGAGAGAGAGAGAGAGTTATGGCTCTGATACCATGTAGAAAATAATGGTTGGATGATTTTATTGATGGACTACTTCACTACTTATAGGGAGTCTAGCTCCTCTACATACTACATATTCCGATGTGGGACTAAAAGTCCCTTATTGATTCTCAACATTATGTACAAGCTAAATCAATAGCAGACTATGTGGCCAAGGTTATCGAGCAAGCAAGGTACTCGAGCACAGCAGTTCACTTATGATACAGCAAAATTGGTCTCATAGATATGCAGCCGTTCATTAATTGATGAAGCCTACTTTTGTCTGAATAGCTTAACCACTCTGTCTAAGCTCAATCTTCTTGCCGCCTTTTATTTTTCCACAGTTTTAATAACGAAAAAGGTTATGTTGTAAACTTTCAATGTTTTGGCCGTTATAAATAAAATGTGACCGACAGAAGGTTGTACATTATCAAACAGTGAAGAACTTATTAGACCTGAACTACTTGTTTGTCCTTAATTGAGCAATCTTCATGCGGAACTACAAAATATCATCAATTGGACAAGACAGGGATTTGAAAATCAAGTGAAATTCACAAGTCAGATATTTCTAGTTCCAAACTTGTGCCCAATATCCTTCCATCAGTGAATGGCTACTACCCCTGCAAACAGCAAGATATCTTCGGATCGAAAGCTTAAGAGACGTCTTGTCTGCCTCTATTCTTGATACATTATTTCAAGGTTGTACTTAAGTAAATGGAACCAACATATGTATACATTCTTTTTTTATATAACCGGATGATATTTAACCTAAGTCAACTAGCTAGGCTAAATATCCAGCCATTTTAATTCTATTAATAAAACCGTCAGTCTTTACACAATTACATCGAGTTTTAATAGACAAAATGTCTTGAGTCCATCTCACATCCATGTTATATAGAATATCTGACCAAAATTATAAGCCAGAAAATAACATAATTCATTTTACACTTCAACTGTAGCCATCCAACCCTTCAGCAACATCAACAGCTGAAGAACTTACCACCTGCTGATTGCATCCTGAAAGTATCCTTGCTGGTAATTTAAGTTTACTGTTCTTCTTGGATGATAGAGACCCTGCCAACACATGAGAGATGTCAATAATTTTCAGAATCAAATTGTTGAGGTCCTTTACTTATCCTCAAATAATGTTCCATTATTTTCCTGCCAAATAGAGCAGCAGTAACAATATCCCATTCAGTTCTAAATGAAGCTTCAATTTTAACTTTTCTCTAATTTTTAACAGTCATAGAACCTTCTAAAAATAAATGAGTCACAGACTAATTCCTGATTACAAAGACTGCATTTTTGGTTTACTACAACTTTATTCGTAATCGAATTGTCACTCCTATTCAACTTGTTATTGTACACTAACCACATTAAAATTTTAACCTTCACATAACAGCACCGAAAGAGCTTTTGACTCAACTGAAATTCAGATTTTAAATGTAAACTTACCTGTATCAGTCGATTCAGTACAAATCCAATTTACTGTATCAGTTTCAGAATATGAATAAGAATTGAGCATCCCCACTAATTCGTTATAATCATTATCCAAGTCCACGACCATGTTATTAACCACTCTAATTTTCCAAAAATTCTGATTACTATCAATATGATATTGATTAAGACTACATCATCTGGATTAAGAGCATATTGGAATAAGAAAGGAACCAAGTTTGAAGACTAACATTGTTAATTCAAGTATCTTTCTAAACATGTCTATACCTTCACAACCCAACATCTTTATCGATTGCCAAGTGGGACAATTATGCCACATTGTCTACCGCTCATTAAGACATTTCCAGAAAGTGTTCAAAGACAGAGATATCAGACACATTAAGCTGTCTACTCGGCAAATGACTGACACACTCCAACCCAACATAATGAGAGCTGCAGTTTGCCAATGAAGCATACTGCTTCCATATATAAGTAAGGCATCGCCATGGCTCCCGAACACAACAACCATAGGCCTAGAACTCGCATATTCATAGGACAGCTGAGTGTGCGATAAAATCGCAAATCATGGTCAATCCAAAGAGGCTCCTTGAGATGGGAAGGAAGTGGCAGAGGCTGGCTGCACTCGGGAAGAAGAGGATCCTGTTGGCAAGAACCAAGTCATTTCCCAGATCAGAAGCCCCCACTACATTGGTCGCGGACAAGGGTCACTTTATCATCTACTCTGTAGAGGGGACGCGGTTCATGGTCCCCTTAAAATTTCTCATGAGCAGTATCTTCGTAGAGCTATTGAGGATGTCGGAAGAAATGTTTGGTTTGCCCGGTGATAGTCCTATCACATTGCCTTGTGATGCAGCCTTCTTGGAGAATGTTATATATTTGCTTAAAAGACGGGTCAGGCAAGATGTAGAGAGGGCATTGCTCAACTCCATTTCAAATGATCCGTGCACCACGAGCACTTTTTTCTCTCTTCACCAGAATCAACAATTAGCAGTAGGTGGCTTCTAAAGATTGATAATTTGTATAGCTCTTGAAGAAATTTTGGTACCATTATTTGGGTGGAATTAATCATGTTTTCTTTTTCCCTTTTCTTCTTTCTGGCATTAATGGAGACAGAAAGTGCAAAATACAACAGTAAATTTCAACTCTTTTACTCAAGTTACATCAGGACCCCTTCATCCCTCTATAAGCCTATGTTTACCAAGTTTTTTGAAATGCTCTATGATTTATGATTTCCCAGGAGGAAGAAATAAGTATTAAAATCCCTACAATTATAATGAAAAGAGAAGGAAAAAATTAATATGATATGAATGAAGGTGTCCTTCAAGAGTAAGATATGCAGAATATTGATCATTTCAGTACGTTCCTCTTTCTTCGCACTTTTATAACTTCTGTAGGTGCCATCCAGAAGTTCCTAAGAGCATCCATATTGGATACACTCGAAACGCATACTCCAAATTATTAAAAATTGTATCAATTATTATTTTTGAAGTGTCTCATTGATATTGGCACACAATGGTACACTCCAAACAAATACTCCAAATTAATATCCTTCCTCTTATTTATCTTTATTTTTCTTCCATATTTTGTAATATTTTTTCTCCCTTTTTTCCCTCCTTATTTTCCTTCCATTTTTGGTAATAACGGTTAATTTGGTGGGCCAAGAAATTAATATAGCGGCACTAGGGCACGCTCCAAATCTGGAGTGTCTTTTAGTTTTCTAGCAATTTTCAAGTATGGATAAGTGCTCATTGCAGCCTTTAAGTGCTACAAAATTTAACTAAAATTAAAATGTAGTACTTGAAATCTCTCCCACCGTGGATGCTCTAATCATGGATTACTTGGTTACAACACGCTCACTGATTTCCTGATAAGGTTTGCTCCTTTGTCTAGCATTTGCAACCTTGTCGAAAGCAGTATTTAGGTCCCCCTCTCTAGGACTTATTCCTGATAAGGTTTGCTACTTTGCCTTTGACCCCTTGCACCGTTGAATTACTCTGCCAAATTCACTTCCCACACTAGTAGGCCTTTCTCTGTGTACTGCACCTTATTTTGACTCGCAAAAGCAGTAATCTGGAACTAGTTGGTACCTGCACAAACTATGTATGGTCATGAGCTTCCTCCATGAAATCCTCAGTTTTGATCATCTACCGAAGTCATGATTTGTACTCGCTCTACTTTTTCTTTCGACAAGATATAACTGATTCTCCAAAACATCCAGCACTAGAAGAGAAGCCAGCAAATAGAGAAGAGGAGACAAAGAAACATTGAGAGACCTACTGTTTTAATACCAAACATTAGCGAGACCATGCTTGTAATGACAGAGTACTCTCCAAGGTGTCCAACAGCTTCCATTGTGAGGATACATGCAACCATTTTTTATCAAATTCTTGCATGTATCATGTAGCAGATGTCACGCCCCGATTCGGGGAATCGCTCGCTTTGCTTCGATTCACGCCGAATCGATCGTCCTCGCTAAGGCGTGATGCCGTACAAGTCTGGAGTTGCACTTGTACAAGGCTAGAACATGCACATTTATATCAATTCATCACATTTGAAAAATAAGCCACAGTTGCGGAAACATTGAGTAAGCGGAATAGGAAGAAAATATTCATTTTATTGATGATTGTAGTCAAAATACAACTTTTCTCGATAATATTTGAAATGCCTTTTCGGCTACATTGATTCATGAAAAGAAGTACAACTGATAGGCTGCCATGAAATAATTTCCCGTTCCATACATCATGTCCCTTTAGTACTTTGAAATATAAGCAGCTATCTTTGAAATCTTCGCAATACTTTATGCATCTTTAGGGAAAAATAACTTGAAAGGAAACAGTAGTTCATAAAGCTTTAATTTCGATGTGCGCCCAAGCCTTCTCCAGTACCTGTGGAGGAGGGGTCAGCACATTATAACAATGCACTGGTGAGCCCCGTTGGTCCACTCAGCTAAACCAACATTTTATTAATGACAAACATTTTAAAGATATTAACTTATAAGGGACAGGCAACATTTAGAGTAAATCACAATTCAAATGACATGGTAGTTCATAAAACCATGTTTACTTTACCATTGGCCGAATCCAGCTTTCCTGCATCAGATACAGGATAATAATAATATACTTACCGCCCCTGCATAAGACATTGATTAGCATACATTCCCACGATGTGACCACTGGTGTTGTTAAACCATATGGACTCTTTTCATTCATTCATTTGCATTTGGAACTTCAAGATAATGAGATGACAGCACAGTAGGGAGCTAGCCTCTATGATGCCTCGCATTACTCATGTTTCCCTAATGCACTTCATTATTTCCTCCTAGGCCGAATCGGTACAGGCGCCCCTGTACCGTTCGAGGAAATTATTGCTCAATCCTTGTATACAAGTTGTCCATGGTCAGGCGAATGTGTGTCCGACTCGATATACACAGTGTGCATAGAATATTTGAAGTAATAGGCAACATGATCATTCTTAGCATTTCATAACCGTCATTGTAGGCATCAATTCAATCATTTCCATGTTCAGTTCATTGCAGTGTAATCAATTCATTTCAATGTTCTATCTCTAGCATCTTAGTGGTATTGACTTGTGGCATTAGCATCTTGGTATCGATCAACGGATGTTGCAAGACAATTATTTCGTTGGCATGAAGGAATAGCGAGAGGGACAATACCACCACAGAGATCCACACTCACCCAATTAAAGAATCGTCGAGAGAGAGAGGAACACTTGCACGCTTAGCCTTCCCTCACGCGTCAGTCTTCATTGACACCAAAAGATTGATTAATAATCCGTCTCGTTGTGTTCTCTTCTCTCAGAATTCTCAAGAATGAATGCTATGCAAATCGATAAAAACGGGCAAGAATTAAATCATCGAAAATCATTCAGAAAAGCATCCATCAAAACCAAGCAGCAAAACCAGCAGCAAAATATCCCGAGAAAACTCTTGGACGCATTTCAAGAGAAACCGATCCATTAATTAGAAAGGTTCTTATGCACTTGTCCGTGATCGATTCGATGCCGATGGTAAGTTTTCCCAATACTCGGTTCCGACCGAGTTAGCCAAGCCACAAGCCTTACATAGTGAACCGCTAGGAGCGGGACACTACATAATATACCACTAAGAAAAAGTTTCGTCCTCGAAACTTAAAGTAAAGGTCCTACCTCAAAATTATCAAACAGCGAAGGGTATTTCACCTGCATCTCTTTCTCTAATTCCCATGTCGACTCCTCTACAGCATGGTTCCGCCACAGCACGTTGACCAGGGATACTGTTCGATTCCGCAAAACTTTCTCTTTTCTGTCCAAAATTTGGACAGGCTCTTCAGTGTAGGATAGGTCAGCGCTCAGCTGCAGCTGGTCGAAGTTCACTACGTGACTTGGATCATGCACATACTTCCGAAGTTGAGATACATGGAAGATATCGTGCACATCAGCCAGAGCCGGAGGTAGTGCAAGTCGATAAGCCACTGAGGCTACCTTCTCCAAAATCTCGAATGGTCCGACGAATCTCGGGCTTAGCTTTCCTTTCATCCCAAATCGTATCACACCTCGCATGGGTGTGACCTTCAAGAAGACATGATCTCCTGCTGTGAATTCCAAAGGTCGTCGATGTACGTCCGCATAACTCTTCTGTCGACTTTGAGCAACTCTAAGTCTTTCTCGAATTAAGCGAACTTTCTCGACGGCCTGCTCCACAAGTTCCGGTCCAAGTACTTGTCGTTCACCGACTTCATCCCAGCATATCGGTGATCGATATTTCCGTCCATACAAGGCTTCGTACGGGGCCATTTGGATACTTGCCTGATAACTGTTGTTATAGGCAAATTCTGCTAATACGATATGTGTGTCCCAATTTGTCTTCGAATCGAGCACGCACAATCTCAACATATCTTCAAGAATCTGGTTTACTCTCTCTGTCTGACCATCAGTCTGCGGATGGTAAGCCGTACCGAAGTTCAACTTTGTGCCCATTGCTGAGTGCAGACTTATCCAAAATCGGACAAAAATCTTTCGTCTCTATCCGACACTATCGAAGCTGGCACCCCATGCAATCGGACGATTTCATATATGTAGATCTGAGCCAACCGTTCTACGCCCCACGTAACTTTTATCGGAATAAAATGTGCCGACTTGGTTAACCTATCCACGATAACCCAAATCGTATCATTTCCCTTCTGAGTTCTTGGCAAGCCGACGATAAAATTCATACAGATATTATCCCACTTCCACAGTGGAATAGCCAAATTTTGTAATTCTTCGCCTGGCCGTTGATGTTCGGCCTTCACACGCTGACAATCCATGCACTGTGACACGAATAGCGCCACATCCTTCTTCATACCATGCCACCAAAAAGTTGAGCGTAGATCCTTATACATTTTCGTGCCTTCCGGATGCAAGGAATACTTCGTGAAATGAGCCTCGGTCAGTATTTCCTTCCTGATATTCTCATCCTTAGGAACGCACAATCTCCCCTTGACACGAATAGTGTCATCTTCAACGGTGAAGTCTGACGCCTTTCCTGCTAGAATCAACTCGCGTATCTTCTGCAGAAACGGGTCATCCTTCTGAGCAATCTTAATCCTTCCCTGGAGACTCGGCTCAAGTTGTAACTGAGCCAACTGCACATTCTGCGGACGGATCCTGAACTCGATGTCTATCTCTTCAAGATCCCGTAGTACCTCTTTTGCTATTGTTAGGGACCCAACAAATTTTTGACTCAAGGCATCAGCTACCACATTCCCTTTGTCCGGGGTGTAAGAGATTGTCAAGTCATAATCTTTGATCAATTCTAACCAACGCCGCTGCCTCAAATTCAATTCTTTCTGTGTGAATATGTATTTCAGGCTTTTGTGATCTGTAAAGATCTCGCAGGACACACCATAGAGATAGTGTCGCCACAATTTCAATGCGAACACAATCGCCGCCAGTTCCAAATCATGGGTTGGGTAATTCTTCTCATGCTGTTTGAGTTGTCTCGAAGCATAAGATATTGTCTTCCCATGTTGCATAAGAACGCATCCCAAACCAAGTCCCGACGCGTCACTGTAGATCTGAAATCCCTCAGAGCCCTCTGGGAGTGCTAAAATTGGAGCCGTGATGAGCTGCTGCTTGAGTTCTTGGAAACTACTCTCACAGTCGTCGGTCCACTTAAATACGACTCCCTTCTGGGTCAGGCGAGTCAAAGGCGAGGCGATTCTCGAGAAGTCTTTCACAAATCTACGGTAGTACCCGGCTAAACCAAGGAAACTACGTATTTCACTAGCTGATGCAGGCTGCTTCCAGTCCACAACTGTCTCAATCTTCTTTGGGTCAACGGCAACACCTTCTGCCGAAACAACATGTCCTAGGAACGACACGCTGTTCATCCAAAACTCGCACTTACTTAGCTTTACATAGAGCTAGTTGTCCCGCAGCGTCTGAAGTACTTCTCTCAAGTGCTCGACATGAGTCTCCCTATCCTTTGAGTAGATCAAGATGTCATCGATGAACACAACAACAAACTTGTCTAAGAACGGTCGAAACACACTATTCATTAAATCCATGAAGGCTGCTGGAGCATTAGTCAAACCGAATGGCATGACCAAAAACTCATAGTGTCTGTATCTCGTACGGAATGCTGACTTAGGAACATCTTCGGGTCTGATCTTCAACTGATGGTATCCTGAACGAAGATCGATTTTTGAAAACATGGTCGCCCCTTGTAGCTGATCGAACAGATCATCTATACTGGGCAAGGGATACTTGTTACGGATGGTTGTCTTGTTTAGTTCTCTGTAATCGATACACAGCCGCATCGTCCCATCCTTCTTCTTTACAAACAGCACTGGAGCTCCCCATGGAGATACACTTGGGCGAATGTATCCCCGGTCTAGTAATTCTTGTAGCTGCACCTTTAGTTCCTTCAATTCTGTCGGAGCCATCCTGTACGGCGTTTTTGATATCGGACGAGTATCCGAAAATGTATCAATTGTGAATTCAATTTCTCTATCCGGCGGCATCCCAGGTATCTCGTCCGGAAACACATCGGGGAACTCTGCCACAATTTCGGTCTGATTCGAATCTACATCCTTCATTTGAGTATCAAAAACAGAAGCAAGGAACCCTTCACACCCTGAGTACAACATGTGCCTTGCTGTAACTGCCGATATTACCATAGGTCCTTGGAACGTCGAGCCACACGAGTAAGAGAACTCTGTTTCTCCGGTCAGGCGAAACACAACTCTCTTATCTGCACAGTCAATCGTTGCATGACAGGCGCTGAGCCAGTCCATTCCCATGATGATATCGTACTCTTTGATGTCGAGTACAATTGCATCCAGAGATAAAGTTTTGCCTCCAATTTTAACGTAGCCGTCCCTGCAAATCAAAGTTGCAGGCATATCTAGTCCCGAAGGAGTGCTAACACACGAAGCTGTCTTTAACTGAGTCATACAAAATTTATTTTTCGTTGCAAAATCAGAAGAGATAAAGTAATGAGTAGCGCCAGAATCAAAAAGTATTCTTGCAGGTGTGCCTTTATATAGCAACGTACCTGTTATAACATTCTCCGCGGTCTGGGCCTCTGCCTGAGTCAAGGCATAAACCCTTGCTTGCCCACCTTGTTGATTCGGTGCATTCCCAGCTGGAGCCGATAAGGCTGGTGGTGCTTCGCCACGATGCTGGTTGTTATATTGTCCCCGGTTGTGGTTGTTGTTATGCCCACGATACTGATTATTGTTATGCCCACGAGGAGGATACTGATTCCCTCCTCTATTCCTGTAGTCAGCTTCCTTATGGCCCTGTTCGCCACATTTGAAACACTTCATCCGACAATCCTCAGATCGATGTCCCCAACGGTTGCATGATTTACAACGTTCTGTATGTTGAGGCCCCCTATTGTCTCCAGTATTGTGACGCTTAGGTGCGTCGTTCCTGCTAGCAGGCCAAGGTCGTTTCTGATTATTGAGTCCTTGGTTGCTCTTCATTGTCTCACGACTAGCCGGCTTATGAAATCTCTCCATCTCGAGAGCTGTCTCGTACGCCTCCCGGTAAGACGTACATTTTCGAGTTAGCACATCCCGCTCTAGGCCCTCATTCAAGCCTTGCACAAATCTTCCTCGCTTGGCATCGTCATTCGGTACCATGTACCCAGCGAATGCGACTCTCTTCAAAAACTCTGTCTCGTAGTCATGCACTGACATACTGCCTTGTCGAAGTGCAATGAACTCATTCTTTTTTTGTTGTCGGACAGCGGGTGGAATGAATTGAGTGATGAAAGCCTGCTTGAAGGCCTTCCAAGACATCTTTATATCCTGACTATTTCTGCAAAGTGCCTGTCTCTGCGAAATCCACCACTCCTGGGCCTTGAGACGAAGTTGTACAGCGGTACACTCCACTCTCTTACTGCCCTGAATCTCTAACATTCGGAAGTAGCCCTCCAGTGTGTTCAAGAAGCCCATCACCTCATCTGGCTCCTCTTTTCCATTAAACTCAGGCGGGTCGCAACTTTTAAATTCAGAGAACTTGAAGCTCGTCCTCTTCTGTGTCGGTGTCTCAGATTTCTCTGCCGGTACCTCCACGGTCTCGGTTGCTGCGGCCTTTGCAGAAACATTAGAATCGGCCGACAGCTTGGTGACAATCTGAGTTAGACTATCAACTTGCTTTTGTTGAGCATCTAGCTGCTCCTGAAACTGATACTGCAGTTGCTCTTGAAGCGCGCGATGTTGAGCTTCGCTCTGCTTCCTCTGAGCCTCCATTTTCTTAATCAGTTTCTCAATTGGGTCAGACGATGAATTCATCTTTGAGCTATCACCCTTGGTCATTCTACAACAAAGAAATAATTCCATTAGCACTCATAAAATATTTATGGGCTTATTGTATGGAATATTATTTCATGCCAGCGCTATCGACACCATCAATCGAGAAAATTTGCATCAAGACTTCCTTTTTGAAACATTTATTTTTGAAATCCGAGGAAGTAAAACCTGGCTCTGATACCAACTTGTCACGCCCCGATTCGGGGAATCGCTCGCTTTGCTTCGATTCACGCCGAATCGATCGTCCTCGCTAAGGCGTGATGTCGTACAAGTCTGGAGTTGCACTTGTACAAGGCTAGAACATGCACATTTATATCAATTCATCACATTTGAAAAATAAGCCACAGTTGCGGAAACATTGAGTAAGCGGAATAGGAAGAAAATATTCATTTTATTGATGATTGTAGTCAAAATACAACTTTTTTCGATAATATTTGAAATGCCTTTTCGGCTACATTGATTCATGAAAAGAAGTACAACAGATAGGCTGCCATAAAATAATTTCCCGTTCCATACATCATGCCCCTTTAGTACTTTGAAATATAAGCAGCTATCTTTGAAATCTCCGCAATACTTTGTGCGTCTTTAGGAAAAAATAACTTGAAAGGAAACAGCAGTTCAGAAAGCTTTAATTTCGATGTGCGCCCGAGCCTTCTCCAGTACCTGTGGAGGAGGGGTCAGCACATTATAACAATGCGCTGGTGAGCCCCGTTGGCCCACTCAGCTAAACCAATATTTCATTAATGACAAGCATTTTAAAGATATGAACTTATAAGGGACAGGCAACATTTAGAGTAAATCACAATTCAAATGACATGGTAGTTCATAAAACCATGTTTACTTTACCATTGGCCGAATCCAGCTTTCCTGCATCAGATACAGGATAATAATAATAATATGGAAAATGTTTGGTTTACAACCAAATTTGTACAACCTTCTTACAACTTATACCCATTTACTGACATGTGGGCCAGGCCACCACCTGGCCCACATGTCAGAAAATGGGTGAGTGGTTGTAAGAAGGTTGTAAATGTTTTGTTGTTACTGTAGCATTGCTCTAATAATATACTTATCGCCCCTGCATAAGACATTGATTAGCATATATTCCCACGATGTGACCACTGGTGTTGTTAAACCATATGGACTCTTTTCATTCATTCATTTGCATTTGGGACTTCAAGATAATGAGATGACAGCACAGTAGGGAGCTAGCCTCTATGATGCCTCGCATTACTCATGTTTCCCTAATGCACTTCATTATTTTCTCCTAGGCCGAATCGGTACAGGCGCCCCTGTACCGTTCGAGGAAATTATTGCTCAATCCTTGTATAAAAGTTGTCCATGGTCAGGCGAATGTGTGCCCGACTCGATATACACAGTGTGCATAGAATATTTGAAGTAATAGGCAACATGATCATTCTTAGCATTTCATAACCGTCATTCTAGGCATCAATTCAATCATTTCCATGTTCAGTTCGTTGCAGTGTAATCAATTCATTTCAATGTTCTATCTCTAGCATCTTAGTGGTATTGACTTGTGGCATTAGCATCTTGGTATCGATCAACGGATGTTGCAAGACAATTATTTCGTTGGCATGAAGGAATAGCGAGAGGGACAATACCACCACAGAGATTCACACTCACCCAATTAGAGAATCGTCGAGAGAGAGAGGAACACTTTCACGCTTAGCCTTCCGTCACGCGTCAGTCTGCATTGGCACCAAAAGATTGATTAATAATCCGTCTCGTTATGTTCTTTTCTCTCAGAATTCTCAAGAATGAATGCTATGCAAATCGATGAAAATGGGCAAGAATCAAATCATCGAAAATCATTCAGAAAAGCATCCATCAAAACCAAGCAGCAAAACCAGCAGCAAAACATCCCGAAAAAACTCTTGGACGCATTTCAAGAGAAACCGATCCATTAATTGGAAAGGTTCTTATGCACTTGTCCGTGATCGATTCGATGCCGACGGTAAGTTTCCCCAATACTCGGTTCTGACCGAGTTAGCCAAGCCACAAGCCTTACATAGTGAACCGCTAGGAGCGGGAAACTACAGCAGATCAGTAGTGTTGGATTGACTCAAGTTCAATTTCAGTTTGGTTGTTCCTCAAATTAAGAATAAGTTGCAACCATCTCATTTGTAACTAAGAATATTTTGGCTGAGATGTTATGTGGTTTTTTATTTGGTTGTTTCCAAATCAAGAATCTATGTTTATATTTCTACTCTCCAACACACTATAAATAAATGGATAGAGGAGAGCCTCAATCACCATCAGAAAGGTCCAACAAGAGAACCTTCGTGATCTCTCTCAAATATTTACTTTTTGCTACTGCAAACAGCCAAACCATTCAAAATCAGCATGTCGCCTCTTTACTATGAGTTTGTTTGTATGTCACTAATGTCTCTTCTTCTTCAATTGCATCAGTTTCTATCCACATATGTAGATTGTTGACAACTCAACTTCAGTGTTCAACTCAGAGAGCAATTGACCAACTAAGCTTAATCATGTTATTCTCTATCTTATCTTCACATCGACCAAGCATATATTGTTGCTCCCTCTCAAGGCGGAGCCAGAAATTATTTTTAGGGGAGACTGAGAGCATGGATGAAAAAAATAGGAGGGGGCTGAGAGCATGGATGGAAAAAAATTCATGTGATAAACTCAAAAATGAACCAAAAAATGAAAAAACTATGAAAATCCTCACAAACAGCACATACAGGATTCAAACCATCGACCTGCTAATATATTCAACCAGTCTACCAATCAGGCTAACACTACTACATATTGTAAAATGTGATAATATAGTATTAGCTCCTAGTAAAAAAAATTTAACTCGGGCTACTGTCACGCCCCGACCCGGAATCACCCGAATCATCGTCCTCGCAGGGGGCGTGATGCCGCACGAGCCTGGAGTTGCGCTCGTGCAAGGCAAGATGACAAGTTCTCAAATGGTTATCTTTTGATTCGATATTTAACAACGAAAGAAAACAGAGTATACGAAACAAATTCTCTTTATTGATATCCGAAACAGAGATTACAATGGCTTTCGATAGCCTAACAATATATGCCAGATTGGCTACAATACTCAGGTTCTCTCTTGCCCACAAAGGATTTTACCGTTCCATACATCATGCCTTCTATATCTCGGCCGCCTCAATCCAGCTGCGTAGTCCGAGCAAGCAACGCTTCGTCGCGAGCAATCCATTCCCTGCACCCTGCATGAAGCTGGTGGGGGATCAGTACGTTTGTCCTCGCATGTACTGAAGCAAAGATCAACTTTCCAAACCGACATTTTAATATTTATGTTGAATCATGCAACTTAGCTTATGATCTTGCTATGTTCTCCTTAGGGTCAATTTTATGGCATCTTCGAAAGCGTAAAGCATGTTATCATAGCAGCATGTTATCGAATTGAATAGGCAAGCAAACAAACAATCTCGTGTTTGATTCGTGGCACGACTTACCAAGTCGACGCACTCGCCCTTGCACCTACGCAAGGTGAATACGCCGTATTCCTTCCCTGTCATGTTATATGTGCATCTCTAAGCAGGATTTCTATGCAGGACGCATCTGCGCCTACACTTTCAATCCATCGTTCCTTATCTATATGAAGGTCGTGGGCGTATCCGTGCCGGAATGGACTAAAGGAGTTTCTCTTTTATCTTTTCTTACTTTCTTTTCTCTCCTTCTTTTCTCTCTCGAAATCGAATTAGGGTAGCCCGGCGTTTCACGGGTTGGGTTGCTATCCCAACAACCGAAACTTACCGTGTGCCTACCATCATTTGCGGCTTCTTCCATTTACGACCGAGTGCTAATCGGACTTCGCAAATGTGCGCCTATCAAAGATTATCATCCCTCCTAGGCCGAACGGTCCGGTGCCCCGGTGCACCCGTTCGGAGGGAACGTTCCGTGCACGGAAGATATCATCGCAATTATCTCAAGTCCATTCCATTCGACCATGCAAAGCACTATCATTCAAACAACCAAGCATAGCCTTGAGTCCAAGACTCAGACTTTATTATCTCGTGTCTCTTTCGTTAACTTTCAATGTTCTTACATTTTATACTTCGTTTCAATGATTCAATGGCATCGTACCTCAACTCAATGCTCGTCAACCGAACGACCCGAAGGTCTTGAACACCTTTCGAGGCACCATGTCATATCCGACAGTTCCGCCACATTCATGCCACAACTGTATTTTCTCGCAACGAAGCCATCTTTTATTATCCCGTGCACGTAGGCACGTTTCGACCATATTTCCCATGTTCTATAACTTAGCATTCAATGTTCGGGCTTGCGCACTAGGGCGCTCGCCTATTGTCTTTCAATGTTCTAGCCATTCTAACTCGTGCAGCAAAGGCACGGTATGGTTCGTGCACTAAGGCACTCGCCGATTACAGTTATCCCATGTTCTTGCGGCTTGCGCACCGAGGCGCTCGCCTTAGTGATATCCAATGTCCCATAGCGACTCGTGCATATTGATACACGTTTTATTTTAATTGTTCTAACTTAGTGTTCGACTCACACTATAATTTATCTCCGATCGTACCACGCCCGTGGCGTCGATAGGTTAACTTTTAGCATACAATGATATATTTGACTTATCGAATGAAGGAGTAAAAAGAAGTCAATCCTCCCACCTTGAGTCGATATGCCTTAGCGCGTCCAAGTCTCATCCCGTCACAAGGCGACGATTTGATTTCGCGGACCCCTTACTAAATATTGCAAAAGATCGACCTCTAATATTTTCCCGTCAAAGTATAACCTGCACACGAAACCAACTAAAATCAATACTTGCATCGATTCGGACTTGCGCCTTGGTCGATTCGATTTCTTAGAATCTTTGAGCCGATTCAACGCACTCATCCTTCGGGGCAACGCGGCACTTTGCATCGATTCAACTCGATGCATTCTTTCGGGACAAGGCAACTCTTCGTATCGACTTTGTTCGATACATTACTTGGTCGACGAACTCCTCGCATCAACTTACTTCGATGCGTTGCTCGGGACAACGTAACTCTCGTATCGATTCGCATCGATACATTTTTATTCGGTCCACGCGACTCGTTGAGTCAACGCTTCAGCGTAATGCGCCGTGCGGAGCGGGGCATTACAGAATATACCACTCAAAACAAGGTTCGTCCTCGAACCAAAACCAACACTCCGACTAAGTGTTTCATAGATCGTTTCACGATCTCGTCCCACCAATGTTGTTCAGTTTCATACTATCTCGCAAGCTTCTCACTAACATTTCAAAGTCATCCCTGCAGCTCGATTTGAATTTTGTATACAACTCGATTTGGATCCGTACCTATATTCAAGGCGTCCCGAAGATATATGTACGACCAAGCCCAGTCGTAGCAAATTGGAACAAAGCTGACAGGTAAATTTCAATCCTATGCTTGCCATCTCGTACTCTTGATCGGACTTATCCTTAGCAACCGTTCTCAAAATTTTATCGCATACGTATATTTGAGACATACGTGATTCATTCAACAAAGTCACTGAACGCGACACGATCCAAAATTGCATTTCTCGTTTCGTATGTTTCATATGGACTACCAACTCTATGCGTTGCGTCAAGTCGTCGTGCATTCGATCGCAATGATCCTTCGCAACGCCTTGCATTCGAAATCGTCAGCCAACTATTTCCGAAGTCTTCCTATGCAACTTATCTCGATACGATTTCTTTATCAACATTCGGGACTACGTCCGCTAGGTGACTTGCCTAGCACCGTGCTTAACTTCTCCCGATGCAACTTTAAATTGACATTGCACAAAGGCCACAATCTATCCGACACGAAAGTTTACATCAAGGCGACGGTGCTCAAGACAACGATCGCTTTGACACGAAGTCTCTACGATGCATCTTACAACCGATTTTCTAACGAGTAGGAATTCACTAGCCAAATTCCCAACTTATCCGTCTCGCAACATCGAACATAAGTTCGATTCACGCAAGCTAAATTGCAAGGTGAATCCGAATCTAACGACATGACTCGTAAGCCATTCCCTTATCGTTCCCTCTCGTACATAGCACGTTTCTCGTAATCGCCTATCCGAATCACCAAGTTCGTTGGTGTATTTCTAGTTTGATCGTCGACCAACATAACCATTCAAGCATTCATCCAACGAATACTCAAAATCTAACTATATCATTCTCAATCGAAAGTTGTTCTAACAATTTTTCGATCGCCTAGACTTACCGTCAACATGCACCGTGTTTTATTTGTTATCGGTGCAATCTCATATGCGATATCGCATGGATCATCTTACGGTCTGCAGCATTCAATTTGATTTGGCGGTCAAGTCTTCTAGGGCCCGCTGCCCCGAAGCTACGCTTGATAATTGTGGATCATTAACGAAGGACAGTTTACTACGAACCATGCTATATCTTATTTCGGAGCCAAATCACGTTCCGACGATTCTATGCGACTACCCAAATTTCGGACAAAACTGTTTCTATCGACGCAACTGATGCGCAACTATCCTCCGAGTCAAGTCATGCACTACCGTCGATGATTTCGTAATTTACGAAACATCTACTCGTATCGAATTCGAGTCTATCTTATTCGTGGGTCGACACACGAGATGCTATACGCATCGAACAATCATCGATGACTAATAGTCTCGTCCTGATCAATCACAAAATTTACGATCAACCAAGTTTGTTCATTCTCGTATCATTACTTACAGAATTTTGATAGCGCAAGGCGCACTCCATTTTGTATTCTCACATCGTGCTTACATTTTCTTGCGTATCGATCTTGATAGTTCATATCAATTTCAATAGCAAGTGGGTCGACTTCGAATCCGTTTTAACATCGACTTAACTCGCATCGCATACATCCAAGTTCACAACGAACTTTTCCATACGCATCCACTCGTTCTCTGATTCTCCGCATCCCGCTATGCTTTGATCGCGTAACTGAGTTACCGATTATCCAACATCGAGCCCTCGAGTTATACGATCACGCCCTCTAAGTTTTGCGTATTTTTCAGTCGTACTCAAATGAGTGTCGCCGTAACGTAGCTAACTATTTCTTAGGCACGATTACTCACATCAACCAACTCTTCACCGAAGTCGCACATCGTGCGATTCGATTACAATTCGCATCGCCTAACATTTCTATCGAAATCGCAAGTCGTACGATTCGATTCGCCTCGCTCAACATTTCTATCGAGATCGCAAGTCGTGCGACTCATTTGTAAGCTCGAGTATTCCTTTCCCGTCGATCCGATTATTGCGTCAAGGCATAATCATTTCGCTAGTGTCGTTCGTCTGACCAACTTATAACTTTCGTCCGACGTATCGTTCATCGATACAAGTCTCGCCTTATCGTCCCAATCGATTTTCGAAGAACACTTGCATCAACATATCGCCATACAAATTTTCAATCGAGTCTCGGTACTCTTCCGTCTGTTGCGGACAAACCTTCCGCAATTCTCACAACGCGTCGATGCAATTCATCGCACAAGTGATATACCATATACCACTCGAAATCGAGTCATTCATCGCCTACGTGGTATGGCATATACCACTCGGAATTTAAGCCATTTCCCTCGCGCTATACTTAGTATAAACCAACGATCTCTTCCGACTCACGATTTTCGCAGTAATCGTGCTTGATCACAACCGTAACTTTGATTCAAATCTGACGCAACTCGGTCAATGTTCTCGTTTGCCAACATAAGTTTGGTGTGCAACCGAACGATTCGTTCTATCGATTTACTATTTCAATTCTTTCCTTACGTTGCATCTCGTACAATAATTTATTTAGATACGCGTTGCACATCGTGCTACGATTTATTTCTGACACTTTCATTTCACTTTGTACAACGATTTATTTCCAATTTCCTTTGCACTTCGTGCAACGATTAATTTGATATGCGTTGCACCACGTGCAATAATTTTTTACTTTCAATATGCGTTGCACATCGTGCAACAATCATTTCCGACATTTACCGCACCTTGTGCAACGAATTACTCTTGACTTTCCAAGTCAATGCACAATCCGTTTTTAACACATTCGGTATTGGCTTATCACTTCTCACTTTTATTTTAACGCATATTCACCATTACTCGTTGCACTTCGTGCATTATTTTATTTCTCATTAAACATGTTACATTGTGACAACATCTCAAATCGTATTTCACAATTTGTTGCGCTTGCAGCAACTAACATTTTACGGCTCGTTTGCATTCAATGCAATATACCCTTCGCGACTTTCTTAGCAAACATCATGAAATTTCCAAAACACATGCGACAAAATTTTATAATTTGTATTAGACTTATTGTATGGAACATCCAGTACGGCATCGAGTAGAGTCAAGAGTGGTATCAAGTGGTGGTGGACAACTTTTAGAATTGTAATGAAGCGAGCGTCCAGAGGAAATTGAGCCTAGAGCTCTGATACCAATTTGTCACGCCCCGACCCGGAATCACCCGAATCATCGTCCTTGCAGGGGGCGTGATGCCGCACGAGCCTGAAGTTGCGCTCGTGCAAGACAAGATGACAAGTTCTCAAATGGTTATCTTTTGATTCGATATTTAACAACGAAAGGAAATAGAGTATACGAAACAAATTCTTTTTATTGATATCCGAAACAGAGATAACAATGGCTTTCGATAGCCTAACAATATATGCCAGATTGGCTACAACACTAAGGTTCTCTCTTGCCCACAAAGGATTTTACCGTTCCATACATCATGCCTTCTATATCTCGGCCGCCTCAATCCAGCTGCGTAGTCCGAGTGTCAATGCGATAGCACGCTTCAATGCGCTTCGGCATTCCAAGCCTTAACACGTTCAAGCAACGCTTCGTCGCGAGCAATCCATTCCCTGCACCCTGCATAAAGCTGGTGGGGGATCAGTACGTTCGTTCTCGCATGAACTGAAGCAAAGATCATCTTTCCAAACTGACATTTTAATATTTATGTTGAATCATGCAACTTAGCTTATGATCTTGCTATGTTCTCCTTAGGGTCAATTTTATGGCATCTTCGAAAGCGTAAAGCATGTTATCATAGCAGCATGTTATCGAATTGAATAGGCAAGCAAACAAACAATCTCGTATTTGATTCGTGGCACGACTTACCAAGTCGACGCACTCGCCCTTGCACCGACGTAAGGTGAATACGCCGTATTCCTTCCCTGTCATGTTATATGTGCATCTCTAAGCAGGATCTCTATGCGGGACGCATCTGCGCCTACACTTTCAATCCATCGTTCCTTATCTATATGAAGGTCGTGGGCGTATCCGTGCCGGAATGGACTAAAGGAGTTTCTCTTTTATCTTTCCTTACTTTCTTTTCTCTCCTTCTTTTCTCTCTCGAAATCGAATTTGGGTAACCCGGCATTTCACGGGTTGGGTTGCTATCCCAATAACCGAAACTTACCGTGTACCTACCATCATTTGCGACTTCTCCCATTTACGATCGAGTGCTAATCGGACTTCGCAAATGTGCGCCTATCAAAGATTATCATCCCTCCTAGGCCGAACGGTCCCGGTGCCCCGGTGCGCCAGTTCGGAGGGAACGTTCCGTGCACGGAAGATATCATCGCAATTATCTCAAGTCCATTCTATTCGACCATGCAACGCACTATCATTCAAACAACCAAGCATAGCCTTGAGTCCAAGACTCAGACTTTATCATCTCGTGTCTCTTTCGTTAACTTTCAATGTTCTTACATTTCATACTTCGTTTCAATGATTCAATGGCATCGTGCCTCAACTCAATGCTCGTCAACCGAACGACCCGAAGGTCTTGAACACCTTTCGAGGCACCATGTCATATCCGACAGTTCTGCCACATTCATGCCACAACTGTATTTTCTTGCAACGAAGCCATCTTTTATTATCCCGTGCACGTAGGCACGTTTCGACCATATTTCCCATGTTCTATAACTTAGCATTCAATGTTCAAGCTTGCGCGCTAGGGCGCTCGCCTATTGTCTTTCAATGTTCTAGCCATTCTAACTTGTGCAGCAAAGGCACGGTATGGTTCGTGCACTAAGGCACTCGCCGATTACAGTTATCACATGTTCTTGCGGCTTGCGCACCGAGGTGCTCGCCTTAGCGATATCCAATGTCCCATAGCGACTCGTGCATATTGATGCACGTTTCATTTCACTTGTTCTAACTTAGTGTTCGACTCACACTATGATTTATCTCCGATCGGACCACGCCCGTGGCGTCGATAGGTTAACTTTTAGCATACAATGATATATTTGACTTATCGAATGAAGGAGTAAAAAGAAGTCAATCCTTCCACCTTGAGTCGATATGCCTTAGCGCGCCCAAGTCTCATCCCGTCGCAAGGCGACGATTTGATTTCGCGGACTCCTTACTAAATATTGCAAAAGATCGACCTCTAATATTTTTCCGTCAAAGTATAACCTGCACACGAAACCAACTAAAATCAATACTTGCATTGATTCGGACTTGCGTCTTGGTCGATTTAATTTCTTAGAATCTTCGAGCCGATTCAACGCACTCATCCTTCGGGGCAACGCGGCACTTTGCATCGATTCAACTCGATGCATTCTTTCGGGACAAGGCAACTCTTTCTATCGACTTTGTTCGATACATTACTTGGTCGACGCAACTCCTCGCATCAACTTACTTCGATGCGTTGCTCGGGACAACGTAACTCTCGTATCGATTCGCATCGATACATTTTTATTCGGTCCACGCGACTCGTTGAGTCAACGCTTCAGCGTAATGCGCCGTGCGGAGCGGGGCATTACACTACAGTCCAAACCAGTCCAACCTATGCTCCGCCACTGCTGCCTCTGCAACCCCTGCCTGTAAGTAGATGTGCTTCCTTTGATCTCAACATCGACCACAACCACTATCACTCTAAACATATCTTATTGAAAGAAACCAACAATATTGATTATATTAATTAATTATCTAATCAACAATATTAATTTTATTGACAAATTATCCAATCAAAAATATTGATTGTATTGATATATCATTCAATCAATAATATTGATTGTATTGATGATCATGAAACAAATCAACAATTTTGATTGTATTGATGGATAATTAAAAGAGTCATACAACTATGTATTTATATAAATGGAGAACAAATATATATATGAATATGAATAGAGAAGGAATCCCACGTATAGGAGAAGGAATTCGTAAAGAAGAAGAAATCTATATCGAAGAAATCTATATCGAGATACATAAAGTTATAATTCTAAATCTGATTATATTTTTACACCTCCCTTCAAACTCGTGATGTTTTAAAAAATAACAGTTATTGGATTGTCTTTTTTGACCGTTCAAGTGATAGAAGAGGAAGGAATTAAGTTTTGTGATAGGGTTGCGCATTAATTGTACCAATTATTTATTTTAATATAGGTCCATGATTTCTAGGATCGGAGGAACTCCCTTCGACAATGTGAACAACAAACCTGCAGGAGCCACTAAACTGGTATGTGTAAAAGAATTGAACCATGCATGTACTACACGAATTAATCTCCATAAAATTTCGTAAATAAAGGAGAATTTAGGGTATTTATAGTGAAGATGTGGAATTTAGAGAATTTGCAAATGGGGATAAAACGTCAATAGAGATGGCCCCTAAAAGCATAATATAGTCAGGCGCCATTGCACTTGGCGTCCCAAAGGAGTATGGGACCAGGCGCCAGTGCAGTTGGTATCCCAAAGGAGTATGGGACCAGACGTCAACCAAAGGAGTATGAGACCAAGCGTCAACTCCAATACTGCGACGTTCCATTGGAGAGAGGGTGTAATTTTTTTTTCTCACTTAACATTATCTTATGTGATTTCTTGGGACTCCCTATCTTTTATACTTCTTCTAATTACTTAAACTTTTGATTTAATATAATTTAGTGGAAGTTAGACAATTTTAATCTAATCCAATATAGTGTGGATGTAGGTTTCTTTTGTGTCTAGAATTTATAACTTAAAATTTAGTTTAAAGCTAATCTAACTTAACTAAATCTAGTTTAAATTTAACATAACTTAAAATGTAAACAAGTATTTAATTTATTATTTACAAATTAAAGTTGATCTATAGCGTAAGTTTTAAATTTGATCTAATTTAAAATTTAAGTTAATCTAATATAATTTAATATTTAATCTATTATCTCATATTTAGAACTTAATATAGATATGTGTATCTTCTATGTTCAAAATTTATAATTTATAATTTATAAGAGAGACAAAATCGATAGTATATCAGGATTCAGGAGTAAGAAATGCTTCAAAGACCATACAATAGGCCTCATTTCTTGATACATTATTATTTCAAAGATATTGTTCTGGCATTTTAATTGAATGGACCCAACATGTGTTACATGGAAACGCCACTGGTAACTGCTCACATATTGTCTAACCAACATCAATCAAACGCTTCAAATGTCTCGCTCACATAAAGACATTTCCAAGAAGTAATAAAAAGCAAAGGTTTCAGACACGTTATCTCATCTACACAGCACATGGCCGATCACTCTCCAACCCAACATAATGAGAGCTACAGTTTGCGAACGAAGAAATTTGATGCCTGCATATAAATAAGGGATCAGCTTGGTTCTTGAACACAATATCACAAGCTGCCTAGAGTCCTAATACTCAGAGAAACAACTGTCTGCGCAATCAAATTGCAACCATGGTCAACACAAAGAGGCTTCTTGAGATGGCAAGGAAGTGGCAGAGGATAGCTGCATCCGGGAAGAGGGGGATCTCATTGTCAAGAACCAAGTCAGTTCCCAAGTCAGATGCGTCCACCACATCGGTTGCGGACAAGGGTCACTTTGTCGTGTACTCCGTGGAGGGGAGACGGTTCATGGTTCCATTGAAATTCCTCGGCACCAGCATCTTCGTAGACCTATTGAGAATGTCGGAAGAAATGTTTGGTTTGCCCCGTGATGGTCCTATCACGTTGCCTTGTGATGCAGCCTTCTTGGAGAATGTTATATATTTGCTTAAAAGACGGAGCGTGAAAGATGTCGAGAGGGCATTGCTTAACTCCATTTCCAGTGGTCGATGCTCCTCTCTCTCTTCTTTCTCTCTTCATCATAATCAGCAATTAGCAGTAGTTGGCTTCTGAAGAATGATATTTTTGTGTAAAGTACATATGTACAGTTTATATAGAAATGTTAGTACATCTATTGCTGTAGAATTAATCACGAAAACTTTTATTTATTTCCTTTTTCTTCTAGCTAATTGTGATGGAAACACAATAATGCATTTCTTTTTTTTAGACTGAAAAATATTCCCTCACGATCCATTACTTATAGTTGACGAAACAAATACCCAAATACAAGATTCGCGACAATGCAAGAAAACGGAATACAAGATACAAAATTCAAGTCAAAACAATGCATTTCAAATTTGCACAGAAAACAAAAGCACGTATTAACCATATTCTTTGAAATGCTCTGTGATTTATGCTTTTACGAGTGTAAGAAGTAATATTGCCAATCCCTGGAGATAGAAAAGCTTCTAGGGATAGAATTTGAATTATAATCCTATTAATTGGAAAGTACATATACAGTTCAAACCTCGATTATTGAACTTTCTTCGAATTCATTTCACGAACAATTGCAGTAGTTGGCTTCTGAATATCCATATTTTGTGTAAAGTACGAGTGTATAGTTCCTAATAGAAATTTTTTGGCACCATTATTGGTGTAGAGTTCATCATGTGATTATATTTTGTTTCATTAACTTCTCTTTATAATGAAACAAAGGGAGTATTCTTCCTCACTGTTTGTTCAATAAAAAAAATTATTCTATAAAAGAATTAATTCATGGATGATTGTAATCTGTTCAAATAGTTAGAAGAGGAGTAAGAAAAGATAACACAAGGAATTGAAAAATATCAAATTAGTGTCCTCCCCCATTTGAAGTAATGAGCCGTGCATCGGGGTTAGGGCAGAGGAGAACCTGCAACACCAAACTGACGTGTCTCTATATAAATGGACAAGAACAAGAATAACAAAATCACAAATGCTCTAAGCCCAATTTAAGAAATTCCACATAATATTGATAGATAGATATTAAATCGTATACTAAGCACATAAGATCCTGCTCATCGTCTAATCCTAGATAATGGAAGTTACAATTTGCCACTGTAGAAGAGAAAAAAGGTGGTCTTTCCTCCAAATAACTTGAATTTCATATAGGAAATAAAAAAAAAGTTATGCTTGATGAACACTAGCGAATCCAGGATTATAATTCACTGGGGGCACAATTATAAAGAGGTTCGAAAACAATGTCTTCAAAAAAATTTGGAGTACAATAATACATTAAAAAAAATCACTGGAGGCCCCGTCCCCCGGTGGCTCCCATGTGGATCCGCCACTGTTGATGAATGTCATAATGTTGGAAATTTTCTTCAAAATATTGCTTGAAATGGTGTAATCTGCGCTCATCATTGATATACATAGAAAAAAAAAATGAAAATGAAAAAGAAAAAAAAATTGTCAAGAGTTGCCCTTGTTTATGGGACGAATCTTGCTTTAAACAACGGTGACATTCTCACCCCAACAAGGAGATTTTTGCTTTTCTCTTCTTGTATTCGTTATTTCTCATTGCAACGTCTGCGAACGTAAAGAGAAGAACGTTTTTGGTTATTTCTTCTTCATCCTTCTATGATGTGAACGTTATATCTCTATTGCAACTGCGCTTGCAAGGAAGAACGGATTTTATTCTTTGTTTGCTTGTAACTTGGTTTTCCTGGATTCAAGAAGTACGGGGTGCAAGTCTCTTGCATAGAACCATGGACCGCTTCTTCAGGATTAAACAGAGTGCAGACTGAAAAGTCTTGCATGATACCCTCTTGCTCTTAGCCTAAGTTCTCATCTTGGTACGCCTCGTAAGTAACAAATGATACTAACACATGATGTGAAAGCAAATGAAGCACTCCCCAATGGTTTCAATTGAGAGAGGACACCTACACATGGGCCCGGCAACCTTGCATTATATGATGCAAGAACGTTAGGTCCGGTCTCATGTCAGAGAGAGTGGTAAGAGGTTGGATCTTCGAAAGCATGGCCTCCTCGATCTTGTTGGTCTCTATCAAGCATCCATCTAAATTATCCGGGCCCAAAATGCTACGAGACCCCCATGTACAGAAGAAGATGCATGCTCGTGTCGACCTAGCACATGGTTACAGCTCATCCATGGAGCAATGGACTGTCGAGAGAGTAACTTAATAATTCAACATCTTTCTTTAGCGATGTTCAAGCAACACAGTGTTACGTACTGCAGATTATGTGGCCAACCAAAGGTGTACTCAAGCAACAGTCAGTTCACTTATGACATGAAAATTTTGTTTTGCAAATTGCAGCCTTAAAACAGTTTTCATTCATTCTGAGTAAGTTTGTGATGTAAACTTTGGTATATTTTGGTAATTGTAATAAAATGCAGCCGATGCAAGTTGCAGCAAATGAAACAGTAAGGATGCTGATCGATCAGACCTGATGTGTTGCTACACATGCTAATGGCTATATATGACCATCCTTGTAAAGCGTGAGTACTCTTGAGAGCACTGTCTACTTGTCTTTCCTCAAGTGAGCAATCTTCATGAAGTACTACCAAGCAAAAGAAGGCGACACAATCACAACTCTAACTCTAGATAGTACTTGTATGACCGACACATGCAATTCCATGGTGAATTCATAAGGGCCAGCAAGATTCAAATTATTTGGAAAAGAAATCGGAGACAAGAAAACATGTGAAATCAGTATGCTTCTGTTTCCAGCCAGAAAAAATCAAAATCAGTACTTCTATATTCTTGAGTTCAGAAATTTCAATAAAGAACTAATCACTAGTCCTTGTATATCTATCAAATGTTGTTGGGATATCTATTTATTGGAAAGAAAATGTTGACAACTCACTTATAATCAATGTACAAGACAGCTATCAAATGCATCAAATCTTCCAAGCACGTTGCGTGCTCCCTCTTCAGCTCAACATTAGATAGCTACCGCTTTGCAGTAAAACCAATACGTTTTTTTATGAGATGCAAAATCGATAGTATATCAGGATTAGGAATAGGAAAAGCTTCAAAGACCATGCAATAGGCCTCATTTCTTGATACATTATTATTTCAAGGATATTGTACTGGCATTTTAATTGAATGGACCCAACATGTTTACAACCAACATCAATCAAACGTTCATCATCAAGACATTTCCAAGAAGTAATAAAAAGCAAAGGTTTCAGACACATTATCTCATCTACACAGCACATGGCCGATCACTCTCCAACCCAACATAATGAGAGCTACAGTTTGCGAACGAAGAAATTTGATGCCTGCATATAAATAAGGGATCAGCTTGCATCTTGAACACAACATCACAAGCTACCTAGAGTCCTAATAGTCAGAGAAACAACTGTCTGCACAATCAAATTGCAACCATGGTCAACACAAAGAGGCTTCTTGAGATAGCAACGAAGTGGCAGAGGATGGCTGCGTCCGGGAAGAGGAGGATCTCATTGGCAAGAACCAAGTCAGTTCCCAAATCAGATGCGTCCACCACATCGGTTGCGGACAAGGGTCACTTTGTCGTGTACTCCGTGGAGGGGAGACGGTTCATGGTTCCATTGAAATTCCTCGGCACCAGCATCTTCGTAGAGCTATTGATAATTTCGGAAGAAATGTTTGGTTTGCCCTGTGATGGTCCTATCACGTTGCCTTGTGATGCAGCCTTCTTGGAGAATGTTATATATTTGCTTAAAAGACGGAGCGTGAAAGATGTCGAGAGGGCATTGCTTAACTCCATTTCCAGTGGTCGATGCTCCTCCCTCTCTTCTTTCTCTCTTCATCATAATCAGCAATTAGCAGTAGTTGGCTTCTGAAGAATGATACTTTTGTGTAAAGTACATATGTACAGTTTATATAGAAATGTTAGTACCACTATTGCTGTAGAATTAATCACGAAAACTTTTATTTATTTCCTTTTCCTTCTTGCTAATTGTTTCTAATTGTGATGGAAAGAACTTATAGAATACACAATAATGCATTTCTTTTTTTAGACTGAAAAATATTCCCTCACGATCCATTACTGATAATTAACGAAACAAATACCCAATTACAAGATCCGCGCGCGACAATGCAAGAAAACAGAATACAAGATACAAATTCAAGTCAAAACAATGCATTTCAAATTTGCACAGAGAAAAGTAACATTAGCATCTCTTCATCCTCTAAAAGCGCGTATTTTCCATATTCTTTGAAATGCTCTGTGATTTATGCTTCCACGAGTGTAAGAAGTAATATAGTTATTCCCTGGAGATAGAAAAGCTTCTAGGGATAGGATTTGAAATATAATCCTATGAATTGGAAAGTACATATACAGTTCAAACCCCGATTATTGAACTTTCTTCGAATTCATTAACACAAATAAGCACTTTAAAAAAAAATCAATTTTTTTTTTTTGATATATAAGAGAGATTACACCGAAATATATGGCAAGCAGGCAACAAGCTGCGCCGCCAGCTCCTTACAATGAACTGCATGCTCCCCGAAGGTGTCCAAACACACCTTACGGCACACTTGACATGGCTCATCCATTGGAAACAGAGGAATCATGAGGCGGTACCTGAGGATGGTGCGGTACTCCACTGGTGACATGTGTTGTCCTAACCCGTCAATAAGCAGAGACTGTTAAAAATATAATGCTATTAGTTGCGGCAAAGTTTTTTTTCTAGGCATGTCAAGTTGGCCCGTTTGATCATATGAATGATCAGTTACTCAGAACAGCTTGGAAAAAATTCGTACAAGTTTGTGAATACTGAATACAAACTAACAAGTCAAGCTTGCTAGTAATATCAATGAAAAACGCTAATGGAGTGAAGCGATTCAAGCGAAGCTGCTTAAAGTGTAATCCATTGGTAGAAAGCAGTCAAATGGCTAAAAAGATAGCAACAAAGTCAATGTTTACAGAGCAGAGCTGTAGAGAATAATAGTTGTATGTTTTTTATTGATGGACTACTCCACTACTTATAGGGAGTCTAGCTCCTCTTCATATTACATTTTCCAATGTGGGACTAAATCCCTTATTAGTTCTCAACACTCCCCCTTAAGATGGGCGATAGATATTAATCATTCCCATCTTGTTACATAGCTTCGACAGACTTACTGAACTAAGACCCTTAGTCAGACAGTCTGCCACTTGTTCTTCTGAGCGAACATGATCAATCTTCAGTATCCCTTGTTCCAGCTTTTCTTGGATGAAGAATCGATCGATCTCGATGTGCTTCGTTCTGTCGTGCTGAACTGGATTGTTAGCTATACTTATTGCAGCTTGACTATCGCTCAGAAGACGTAACGGTGCTCCCTTGTCCAGCTTCAACTCTGTCAGTAATGCTTTCACCCACAGCAACTCCGACACTCCTAAAGCCATTGCTCTGTATTCTGCTTCAGCTGTAGACCGTGCTACCACAGACTGTTTCTTGCTTCTCCATGAGACCAAGTTTTCTCCTACAAAGACACAATATCCCGTGGTAGACCTTCTATCATCTATGCAGCTTGTCCAGTCTGCATCGCAGTATCCCTCGACTTCTATACATCCATTCTTCTTGAACTATAGTCCTTTCCCCGGCGTCCCTTTCAGATATCTCAAGATCTGAAATACTGCATCCATATGACCCATTTTTGGATCATGCATGTAGCGACTTACTACACTCACCGCAAATGAGATATCAGGATGAGTGTGCCCCAGATAAATCAATCTCCCTACAAGTCGTTGATATCTCTCACGATCAACTGGCTCTCCTGCTTCTGCTCCCAACTTGCACTTCTGGTCAATTGGAGTGACTGCTGCTTTGCATCCCAGCATTCTTGTCTCCTTCAGCAGATCTAGTGTGTATTTTCTCTGTGAGAGAACAATTCCTTGTTCGTCTTCACACACCTCGATACCTAGAAAGTATTTCATCGCTCCTAAATCCTTCACTTTAAACTCCTTCGCGAGTTTTGACTTCAGTTTAGCGATCTCGGCTTCATCATTACCTGTGATTACTATATCATCCACGTATACAGCAAGTATAGTGATGTGGCCTCTTGCATGCTGAAGAAAGACCGTATAATCTGCATTTGCTTGATGGTATTCCATGCTTGTAACAACCTTTCTGAATCTGTCAAACCAGGCTCGAGGAGATTGCTTGAGCCCATATAGCGACTTCTTTAGTTTGCACACTTTTCCATGCGACGTTCCTCCGTCTGATTCTGTAACATAGCACCCTGGCGGGAGTTCCATGTACACTTCTTCTTGTAGATCCCCATGGAGAAAGGCATTCTTCACATCTAATTGGTATAGCTTCCACCCATAGTTTGCTGCAATGGAGACCAGAGTTCTTACGGTGCTCATTTTCGCTACTGGAGCAAACGTCTCATCATAGTCGATGCCATATGATTGTGTGTATCCCTTTGCCACCAACCTCACCTTGTATCGTTCCACCTTTCCTTCTGACGTCTCCTTTACTGTGTACACCCATTTGCATCCCACAATTTTCTTCCCTTTGGGTAATAGAACCAGCTCCCACGTCTTATTTTTCTCCAGTGTCCCAAGTTCTTCCATCATTGCAGCTTTCCACCTTGGATCTTTCTTTACTTCCTGCCAACTTTTGGGCAACGAAGTAGAGTCTAATGATGCAATGAAGGCTCGATAATTCGAAAAAATGTTAGAATAAGATAGGTAGTTGGCAATATCATGTTCATAATTATCAAAACGACTAGGAGCCTTACCCGCATTAATACGAGAAGATCTCCTTAAGGGAGCAAAACGTGGTGGAGAGATCATACCATCAGAGTCAGAGAGATCCGCATCAGAATCAGATTGATTCTGTGCGGGGGTAACATCTTCAAGAGTTGGAGCAGGAGTGGACGAGGGACTTGGTACAGTAGGCACAGGGCACGGTACAGACACAGTACTGGACTTCTGCTATCTCCTTCTGTAGATTTGGAGCTCCTTTTCCATTGTCTGCTGCTCCCCCTGTTTAACATATGTATCTTCTTCATCTTCTGTATCGGAGTCACTGCTTTCTCCCCCTTTCGTCCAGTTTTCCACGATCGGGCATGGGACGGATCCGACCACCACAGATGGGATTATTTTCTCCCCCTCACATCTAACACCCTCTGTGTTAGGTGTGTCACCAAACGCTGAACCGTCATCCGAACCATAATATGGTTCCAGTTCTCTGAATGTAACGTCCATGCTTACAAACATCTTCCGCTCAACTGGACTCCAACATGCGTATCCCTTCTGAGTTGTCGTGTAGCCGACAAAGACACATTTAACCGCTCTATGATCCAGTTTGCCAACTCCTGGCCTATTATCTTGGACAAAATATATACACCCAAATACTTTCGGTGGAACAGTGTACGTGGTTGCACCAGTAAGCATCTCCAACGGTGTCTTCCAATCCAATACCTGAGATGGCATTCTGTGGATGAGATAAGAAGCCGTTAACACTGCCTGTCCCCATAAGTGTTTCGAGACATTCATAGCCAGCATCATCGTCCGTGCGACCTCCAGCAGGTGTCTGTTCTTCCGTTCGGCCACACCATTTTGTGCCGGTGTATAGGCAAATGAAGTTTGGTATAGTATTCCATGAGTGGATAAGTCTCAGCAACCTTCTTATTTGTATACTTCGTCCTATTGTCAGACCGTAAGCACTTAATTTTAGTGCCATACTGTGTTTCTACCCGGCGATGAAAGTCTCGAAATGCCTCAAAGACGTCACTTTTATTCTTTATAAGGTAGATCCATATTACGCGAGTATAACAATCAATAAAAGTGACGAACCATCGGAAACCGTTAAAACCGGTTATAGGATAAGGGCCCCATACGTCCGAATGAATCATATCAAATGCAGCTAAACTTCGACTTCCTGAACGCACATACGTGCTTCTGGTATGTTTACCCAACTCACATGCATTACAAAATAACTTCTCCTTATTTACCCTTTGGTATAAGGACGGATACATTCGACTAATAATTTTAAAAGAAGAATGACCGACACGCTGGTGGTGGAGTAGCAATTCATTTTTTACACTGCATCGTGAATCTTCCGGTGGTGTGTCTGCTACCAAAGATGTCAATGCTTTATCCAGTCCAGTCATGTCCAAGTACCACAGCCCCTTATGCCATGTGTCAGTCCCTAGTCGTCGTCTTGTCCCCTTCTCCTGAAAAGTTACCGTAGGAATGTCAAAGGAAACAGTACAGTTCAGATCAAGAATAATGGCACTAATAGAAAGAAGATTGACAGGAAAAGACGGAGCATGTAAGACATTGGTGAGAGTAAGAGAAGGGGTGCATGCAACAGTGCCTGTACCCATGACAGGGCTGGAGTTACCATCAGCAGTCTGAATGCTCTCCAGCGTTGATAGGTGAGTATAGTCCTGGAACTCACCGCGGGATCCCGTGACATGGCGAGATGCCCCAGAGTCCATAATCCAACCTGGTTGGTGGACAGCTGCTGCAAGAGCACGCGCAGGAATACATGTGTTGGTTTGGACAAAGCAAGGGATGTGATCCTCCGAGGTAGATGACGCCCCATGACTGCCGCCCGAACCCAGCTTCGTGCTGCGTAACCTCTCGAGGAACTCTCTCAAGAGGGGTTAACTTAGCCAGGGGATGTTTGCCTCCTTCTTCCGCCAGATTTGCTTTGTGGCCGCCAGAATAATTTTCCCGCCTTCCACCATAACCGCCTCTACCACCCCGACGTCCTCCTCGGTCCCGTCCACGATCACTCGACAGGAGTTTTGGACAAAATCTGATGTAATGCCCTGAGTCACCACAGTTGTGGCAAACACCGGCCACAGAGGGAGGCTGATTGAAGGCGGCAAGGACAGACTTGTCAACAGCTGCTTGCTCCCCCTGGAAAGAACCCTTGTTGGGCATCAATTTCAATCGAGCCTCTTCTTGTGCCATGGCAGCTATGGCTTCTTCCAAGGTTGGAAGCATGGGCTGTGCTAGGAGCACATTTCTTCTATGGTCAAATGCAGGGTGAAGACCCTTCAGGAACTTCATCATCCGTTGTCGTGAAATATAATCCAAGAACTTTTGGAAATATTTCGCAAATGCTGGTTCGACCTGTGCATCTTCCATCACAAAAGGATCATAGTGATCCAGATCAGACCAGTATTTCTTCAACAGTGCGGCGTACTCAGAGATGGTACGGTCGTCCTGGGCCACCCTATCAAGTTCATCATGCAGTTGGAAGACCCGCATAGGATTGTCGGAGCCTGAGTACATATCCTTTAAAGTCCGTCATATATCAGCAGCAGCCTCCATTGCCTCTACATTGCCCGACACCTGGTCGGTCAAGGAGGCTGTCAACCATCCAGCCACAACATTGTTGACAATTTCCCAAATAGCAAATTCCTTTGAGGTGGGATCATCGGGCGCCTTGGTTTGGCCATTGACGTAGCCAACCAAGCCCCGTCCTTTGAGCGTCCGCAGTGCCTGCCGTGACCATTTCAAGTAGTTGGACATGCCTTCCAACTTCGTCTCCAGCTTGTCCAGCTTCCCCATTTTGTAGGATGACGGATCCATATCAGTATGGATTACACGTGGGATTGCGTCGGTTAATTTTTTTGATAAAATATCATCAACCAAGGCCTTCATCTCTTCTGCTGTCAGTTTACCACATATCGAATCCATGGTGACTTCAACTATGATTCGTCGTCGTCGTCGTCTTCGTCGGCTTCGTCGTCGTTGTCGTCTTTGTCGTCTTCGTCAGCTTCGTCGGCTTCGTCGTCTTCGTCTTTATGTAAAGTCTCCAACAGAGACCTTACGAAAGCGCTGCTAACATGGCCAATACTGGCACACGCATATAGATCTTAATTTGCAGAACGAGAACGGAAAACAAATAAAGTATTTGTTGTTCCGGAGGATGTAATCGAGGAACAGAAGGTGCAAATAAAGTATTTGACAGCCATCCGTCTTCGAATAATTGTCCACATAATCGTGCGTGCAAATTAGGGTTTGTGGGGGGGGCGTCGGGTTCAGCAAAGGGGGGGTGTCACGCCCCGACCCGGAATCACCCGAATCATCGTCCTCGCAGGGGGCGTGATGCCGCACGAGCCTGGAGTTGCGCTCGTGCAAGACAAGATGACAAGTTCTCAAATGGTTATCTTTTGATTTGATATTAACAACGAAAGAAAACAGAGTATACGAAACAATTCTCTTTATTGATATCCGAAACTGAGATTACAATGGCTTTCGATAGCCTAACAATATATATCAGATTGGCTACAACACTCAGGTTCTCTCTTGCCCACAAAGGATTTTACCGTTCCATACATCATGCCTTCTAAATCTCGGCCGCATCAATCCAGCTGCGTAGTCCGAGCGTCAATGAGATAGCACGCTTCAATGCGCTTCGGCATTCCAAGCCTTAACACGTTCAAGCAACGCTTCGCCGCGAGCAATCCATTCCCTGCACCCTGCATGAAGCTGGTGGGGGATCAGTACGTTCATCATCGCATGTACTGAAGCAAAGATCATCTTTCCAAACCGATATTTTAATATTTATGTTGAATCATGCAACTTAGCTTATGATCTTGCTTTGTTCTCCTTAGGGTCAATTTTATGGCATCTTCGAAAGCGTAAAGCATGTTATCATAGCAGTATGTTATCGAATTGAATAGACAAACAAACAAATAATCTCGTGTTTGATTCGTGGCACGACTTACCAAGTCGATGCACTCGCCCTTGCACCGACGCAAGGTGAATATGCCGTAATCCTTCCCTGTCATGTTATTGTACAACTCTAAGCAGGATCTCTATGCGGGACGCATATGCGCCTACACTTTCAATCCATCGTTCCTTAACTATATATCCACGCCGGAATGGACTAAAGGAGTTTCTTTCTTTTCTCTCATTCTTTTCTCTCTATTTGGTCGGGCTGCCCGGCGTTTCACGGGTTGGGTCACCTCCCAACAACCGAAACGTTCCCGCTGCATACCATCATTTGCGGCTTTTCCCATCTTGTTTAAGGATGTGCGCCTACAAAGATTATTCGAATCCCTCCGCGGCCAATCGGTTCCGGGGCGCTCCTCCGGCATTTAACCGTTTTGGGGGAAACACCCGTGCACGGGCTATTATCACAATTTAATCTCGAGCCCATTCCAATCGACCATGCAATGCCCTATCATTCAAGTAATCAAATTCAAACAACCAAACATAGTCTTGAGTCCGAGACTCAGACTTATCATCTCACGTCTCTTCCATTAACTTTCTGTGTTCTTACATTTCATACTTCGTTTCAAAGATTCAATGGCATCGTGCCTCAACTCAATGCTCGTCAACCGAACGACCCGAAGGTCTCGAACACCTTTCGAGGCACCATGTCATATCCGACAGTTCCGCCACATTCATGCCATAACAGTATTCTCTCGCAACGAAGCCATCTTTTATTATCCTGTGCACGTAGGCACATTTCGATCGTATCCCATGTTCTATAACTTAGCATTCAATGTTCGTGGCTTGCGCGCTAGGACGCTCGCCTATTGTCTTTCAATGTTCTAGCCGTCTAACTCGTGTATCAAAGGTACGGTATGGTTCGTGCACTAAGGCACTCGCCGATTACAGTTATCCCATGTTCTTACGGCTTGCGCACCAAGGCGCTCGCCTTAGCGATATCCAATGTCCCATAGCGACTCGTGCATATTGATGCACGTTTTATTTCAATTGTTCTAACTTAGTGTTCGACTCACACTACGATTTTATCTCCGATCGGCCACGCCCGTGGCGTCGATAGGTTAACTTAGCATACAATGATATATTTGACTTATCGAATGAAGGAGTAAAAAGAAGTCAATCCTCCCACCTTGAGTCGGTACGCCTTCGTCGTTTCGCCGCGCCGATGCGGCTCGATTTGATAACTTTGTTGCACGGCCACTCTCCTGACTTATCCATTCGAGCACTTCGTGCTTCATTGAGTTATACGTCCGATTTGCCTAAGCGTGCCCAAGTCTCAGCCCGTCGCAAGGCGACGATTTGATTTTGCGGACCCCTTACTAAATATTACAAAAGATTGACCTCTAATATTTTTCCGTCAAAGTATAACCTGCACACGAAACCAACTAAAATCAATACTTGTATCGATTCGGACTTGCGCCTTGGTCGATTCGATTTCTTAGAATCTTCGAGCCGATTTAACGCACTCATCCTTCGAAGCAACGCGGCGCTTCGCATCGATTCACTCGATGCATTCTTTCGGGGCAAGGCAACTCTTCGCATCAACTTAGTTTGATACGTTGCTCGGGACAACTTAACTCTCGTATCGTTTTGCATCGATACATTTCCTTACGTCAACGCGACTCATTGAGTCAACACTTCAGCGTAATATACCGTGTGGAGTGGGGCATTACAGAATATACCACTCAAAACAAGGTTCATCTTCGAACCAAAACCAACACTCCGACTAAGTGTTTTGTAGATCGTTTCACGATCTCGTCCCACCAATATTGTTCAGTTTCACACTATCTCGCAAGCCTTTCATTAACATTTCAAGTCTTCCCTGCAGCTCGATTTGAATTTGTATACAACTCGATTTGGATCCGTACCTATATTCAAGGCGTCCCGAAGATATATATATTTTGACCAAGTCCAGCGGTAGCAAATTAGAATAAAGCTGACCGGTAAATTTCAATCCTATGCTTGCCATCTCGTACTCTCGATCGGACTTATCTTTAGCATAAGCTCTCGCAATTCTATTGCATCTGCATATTGATACACACGCGATCGTCCAACAAAAGTCAAGGCACACGATGTGATTCAAAATCGCATTTCTCATTTCGTATATTTCATCGAAACTATCAATTCTATGCGTCGCGTCAAGCCGTCGTGCATCCAATCACAACGAGTCTCCACAATGCCTTGCGTTCGAAATCGTCACCCAACTATTTCTGAAGTCTTGCTATGCAACTTATCTCGATACGACTTTCTTTGTTGACTTGCAAATGCATCAGCATTCAGGACTACGCCCTCTAGGTTACTTACCTAGGCACCGTGCTTAGATTCTCCTGACACAACTTTAAATTGACATTGCTCAAAGGCCACAATCTATCCGACACGAAAGTTTACATCAAGGCGATGGTGCATCAAGGCAACGATCGCCTTAGCATGAAGGTCTTTACGACGCGTCTTACATTCGATTTCCTAATAGTAGGAATTTACTAGCCAAATTCCCAACTTATCCGTCTCGCAACATCGAATACAAGTTCGATTCACGCAAGCTCAATTGCAAGGTGAATCCGAATCTAACGACATGACTTATAGGTCATTCCCTTATCGTTCCCTCTCGTGCATAGCACGTTTCTCGCAATCGCCTATCCGAATCACCAAGTCCGTTGGTGAATTCTAGTTCGACCGTCGACCAACATAACCATTCAAGTATTCATCTGACGAATACTCAAAATCTAACTTATTATTCTCAATCGAAAGCTGTTCCAACAATTCTCGATCGCCTAGACTTATCGTCAACATGCACCGTGTCATATTCGTTATCAGTGCAATGTCATATGCGATATCGCATGGGTCGTCTTACGGTCTGCAGAAATCAATTTGATTTGGCGGTCAAGTCTTCTAGGGTCAGCTGCCCCGAAGCTACGCTCGATAACTGTAGATCATCACCGAAGGACAGTTTACTACGAACCATACTATATCTTATTTCGGAGCCAAATCACGTTCCGACGATTCTATGCGACTACCCAATTTCGGACAAAACTATTTCTATCGGCGCAACTGATGTGCAACTATCCTCCGAGTCAAGTCATGCACTACCGTCGATGATTCCGCAATTTACGAAACATCTACTCGCATCGAGTTTGAGTCTATCTTATTTGCGGGACGACACACGAGATGCTATACGCATCGAGCAATCGTCGATGACTTATAGTCTCGTCTTTGACCAATCACAAAATTTACGATCAACCAAGTTCGTTCATTCTCGTATCCTTACTTACAAAATTTTGATAGCGCAAGGCGCACTCCATTTTGTATTCTCACATCGTGCTTACGTTTCCTTGCGTATCGATCTTGATAGTTTATATCAATTTCGATAGCAAGAGGGTCGACTTCGAATCTGTTTCCATGTCAACTTAACTCGCATCGTATACATCCAAGTTCGCAACAAACTTTTCCATATGCATCAACTCATTTTCTGATTCACCGCATCCCGCTATACTTTGATCGCGTAACCGAGTTACCGATTATCCAACATCGTGCCCTCGAGTTATACGATCTCGCCCTCTAAGTTTCGCGTGTTTTTCAGTCGTACTCAAATGAGTGTCGCCGTAACGTAACCAACAATTTCATAGGCACGATTTCTCACGTCAACCAACTCTTCATCGAAGTCGCACATCGTGCGATTCGATTACAATTTACATCGTCCAACATTTATATCGAAATCGCAAGTCGTGCGATTCGATTCGCCTCGCCCGAAATTTCTACCGAGATCACAAGTCGTGCGATTCGATTTGTAAGCTCGAGTTTTTCTTTCCCGTCGATCCGATTATTGCGTCAAGGCATAATCGTTTGCTAGTCTCGGTCGTCCGACCAACTTATAACTTTCGTCCGACGTATCGTTCATTGATACGAGTCTCGCCTTATCATCCCAACCGATTTCCGAAGAACACTTGCATCAACATACCATTATACAAATTTTCAATCAAGTCTCGGTACTCTCCCGTCCGTTGCGGACAATTCTTCCGTAATTCTCACAACGTGTCGATGCAATTCATCGCACAAGGGTATACCATATACCACTCGAAATCGAGTCATTCATCGCCTACGTGGTATGGCATATACCACTCGAAACTCAAGTCATTTCCCTCGCATTATACTTAGTATAGGCTAACGTTCTCTTCCGACTCATAATTTCTGCAGTGATCGTGCTTGATCACAACCGTAAATTTGATTCTATCAAAATCCGACACGATTCGGTCAATGTTCTCGCTTGCCAACATAAGTTTGGTGTGCAACCGAACGATTCGTTCTATCGATTTACGATTTCAATTTTTTCCTTACGTTGCATCTCGTGCAACAATTTATTTGATATGCGTTGCACCCCGTGCAACAAATTTTACTTTCGATGCGTGTTGCACTTCGTGCTACGATTTATTTTCGACACTTTCATTCCAATTTGTACAACGATTCAATTCCAATTCCCTTTGCACTTCGTGCAACGATTAATTTGATATGCGTTGCACCACGTGCAATGATTTTTACTTTCAATACGCGTTGCACATCGTGCAACGATCATTTCCGATATTTACCGCACCTCGTGCAACGAATTACTCTCGACTTTCCAAGTCAATGCACAATCCGTTTAACACATTCGGTATTGGCTTATCACTTCTCACTTTCATTTTAACGCATATTCACCATTACTCGTTGCACTTCGTGCATCAATTTATTTCTCATTCAACATGTTACATTGCGACAACATCTCAAATCGTATTTCACAATTTGTTGCGCTTGCAGCAACTAACATTTTTACGGCTCGTTGTATTCAATGCAATATACCCTCCGCGACTTTCTTAGCAAACATCATAAAATTTCCAAAACACATGCGGCAAAATTTTACGATTGTATTAGACTTATTGTATGGAACATCCAGTGCGGCATCGAGTAGAGTCAAGAGTGATATCAAGTGGTGGTGGACAACTTTTCGAATTATAATGAAGCGAGAGTCCAGAGGAAATTTGGCCTAGAGCTCTGATACAAATTTGTCACGTCCCGACCCGGAATCACCCGAATCATCGTCCTCGCAGGGGGCGTGATGCCGCATGAACCTGGAGTTGCGCTCGTGCAAGACAAGATGACAAGTTCTCAAATGGTTATCTTTTGATTTGATATTAACAACGAAAGGAAACAGAGAATACGAAACAATTCTCTTTATTGATATCCGAAACTGAGATTACAATGGATTTCGATAGCCTAACAATATATGCCAGATTGGCTACAAGACTCAGGTTCTCTCTTGCCCACAAAGGATTTCACCGTTCCATACATCATGCCTTCTATATCTCGACCGTATCAATCCAGCTGCGTAGTCCGAGCGTCAATAAGATAGCACGCTTCAATGCGCTTCGGCATTCCAAGCCTTAACACGTTCAAGCAACGCTTCGTCGCGAGCAATCCATTCCCTGTACCCTGCATGAAGCTGGTGGGGGATCAGTACGTTCGTCCTCGCATGTACTGAAGCAAAGATCATCTTTCCAAACTGACATTTTAATATTTATGTTGAATCATGCAACTTAGCTTATGATCTTGCTATGTTCTCCTTAGGGTCAATTTCATGGCATCTTCGAAAGCGTAAAGCATGTTATCATAGCAGCATGTTATCGAATTGAATAGACAAACAAATAAACAATCTCGTGTTTAATTCGTGGCGCGACTTACCAAGTCGACGCACTCGTCCTTGCACCGACGCAAGGTGAATACGCTATAATCCTTCCCTGTCATGTTATTGTGCAACTCTAAGCAGGATCTCTATGCGGGACGCATATGCGCCTACACTTTCAATCCATCATTCCTTAACTATATGAGGGTCGTTGGCATATCCGCGCCGGAATGGACTAAAGGAGTTTCTTTCTTTTCTCTCCTTCTTTTCTCTCTATTTGGTCGGGCTGCCCGGCATTTCACGGGTTGGGTCACCTCCCAACAACCGAAACGTTTCCGCTACATACCATCATTTGCGGCTTTCCCATCTTGTTTAAGGATGTGCGCCTACAAAGATTATTCGAATCCCTCCGCGGCCAATCGGTTCCGGGGCGCTCCTTCGATATTTAACCGTTTTGGGGGAAACACCCGTGTACGGGCTATTATCACAATTTAATCTCGAGCCCATTCCAATCGACCATGCAACACCCTATCATTCAAGTAATCAAATTCAAACAACCAAACATAGTCTTGAGTCCGAGACTCAGACTTATCATCTCGCGTCTCTTCCGTTAACTTTCTGTGTTCTAACATTTCATACTTCGTTTCAAAGATTCAATGGCATCGTGCCTCAACTCAATGCTCGTCAACCGAACGACCCGAAGGTCTCGAACACCTTTCGAGGCACCATGTCATATTCGACAGTTCTGCCACATACATGCCACAACTGTATTCTCTCGCAACGAAGCCATCTTTTATTATCCCGTGCACGTAGACACGTTTCGACCGTATCCCATGTTCTATAACTTAGCATTCAATGTTCGTGGCTTGCGCTCTAGGGCGCTCGCCTATTGTCTTTTAATGTTCTAGCCGTCTAACTCGTGCATCAAAGGCACGGTATGGTTCGTGCACTAAGGCACTCGCCGATTACAGTTATCCCATGTTCTTACGGCTTGCGCACCGAGGCGCTCGCCTTAGCGATATCCAATATCCCATAGCGACTCGTGCATATTGATGCACGTTTCATTTCAATTGTTCTAACTTAGTGTTCGACTCACACTACGATTTTATCTCCGATCGGCCACGCCCGTGGCGTCGATAGGTTAACTTAGCAAACAATGATATATTTGACTTATCGAATGAAGGAGTAAAAAGAAGTCAATCCTCCCACCTTGAGTCGGTACGCCTTCGTCGTTTCGCCGAGCCGATACGGCTCGATTTCATAACTTTGTTGCACGGCCACTCTCCTGACTTAGCCATTCGAGCACTTCGTACTTCATTGAGTTACACGTCCGATTTGCCTTAGCGTGCCCAAGTCTCAGCCCGTCGCAAGGCGACGATTTGATTTCGCGGACCCCTTACTAAATATTGCAAAAGATCGACCTCTAATATTTTTTCGTCAAAGTATAACCTGCACACGAAACCAACTAAAATCAATACTTGTATCGATTCGGACTTGCGCCTTGGTCGATTCGATTTCTTAGAATCTTCGAGCCGATTCAACACACTCATCCTTCGGGGCAACGCGGCGCTTCGCATCGATTCACTCGATGCATTCTTTCGGGGCAAGGCAACTCTTCGCATCAACTTAGTTTGATGCGTTGCTCGGGACAACTTAACTCTCGTATCGTTTTGTATCGATACATTTCCTTACGTCAACGCGACTCATTGAGTCAACGCTTCAGCATAATACGTCGTACGGAGCGGGGCATTACAGAATATACCACTCAAAATAAGGTTCGTCCTTGAACCAAAACCAACACTCCGACTAAGTGTTTTGTAGATCGTTTCACGATCTCGTCCCACCAATGTTGTTCAGTTTCACACTATCTCGCAAGCCTTTCATTAACATTTCAAGTCTTCCCTGCAGCTCGATTTGAATTTGTATACAACTCGATTTGGATCCGTACCTATATTCAAGGCGTCCCGAAGATATATGTATTTTGACCAAGTCCAGCGGTAGCAAATTAGAATAAAGCTGACCGATAAATTTCAATCCTATGCTTGCCATCTCATACTCTCGATCGGACTTATCTTTAGCATAAGCTCTCGTATTTCTATTGCATCTGCATATTGATACACACGCGATCGTCCAACAAAAGTCAAGGCACACGATGCGATTCAAAATCGCATTTCTCATTTCGTATGTTTCATCGAAACTATCAATTCTATGCGTCGTATCAAGCCGTCGCGCATCCAATCACAACGAGTCTCCACAACGCCTTGCGTTCGAAATTGTCATCCAAATATTTCCGAAGTCTTGCTATGCAACTTATCTCGATACGACTTCCTTTGTTGACGTGCAAATGCATCAGCATTCAGGACTACGCCCTCTAGGTTACTTACCTAGGCACCGTGCTTAGATTCTCCTGACACAACTTTAAATTGACATTGCTCAAAGGCCACAATCTATCCGACACGAAAGTTTACATCAAGGCGATGGTGCATCAAGGCAACGATCGCCTTAGCATGAAGGTCTTTACGACGCGTCTTACATTCGATTTCCTAATGAGTAGGAATTCACTAGCCAAATTTCTAACTTATCCGTCTCGTAACATCGAATACAAGTTCGATTCACGCAAGCTCAATTGCAAGGTGAATCCGAATCTAACGACATGACTTATAGGTCATTCCCTTATCGTTCCCTCTCGTGCATAGCACGTTTTTCGCAATCGCCTATCCGAATCACCAAGTCCGTTGGTGAATTCTAGTTTGACCGTCGACCAACATAACCATTCAAGTATTCATCCGACGAATACTCAAAATCTAACTTATCATTCTCAATCGAAAGCTGTTCCAACAATTCTCGATCGCCTAGACTTATCGTCAACATGCACCGTGTCATATTCGTTATCAGTGCAATCTCATATGCGATATCGCATGGGTCATCTTACGGTCTGCAGAAATCAATTTGATTTGGCGGTCAAGTCTTCTAGGGTCAGCTGCCCCGAAGCTACGCTCGATAACTGTGGATCATCACCGAAGGACAGTTTACTACGAACCATACTATATCTTATTTCGGAGCCAAATCACGTTCCGACGATTCTATGCGACTACCCAATTTCGGACAAAACCATTTCTATCGGCGCAACTGATGCGCAACTATCCTTCGAGTCAAGTCATGCACTACCGTCGATGATTCCGCAATTTACGAAACATCTACTCGTATCGAGTTCGAGTCTATCTTATTTGCGGGGCGACACACGAGATGCTATACGCATCGAGCAATCGTCGATGACTTATAGTCTCGTCTTTGACCAATCACAAAATTTACGATCAACCAAGTTCATTCATTCTCGTATCCTTACTTACAAAATTTTGATAGCGCAAGGCGCACTCCATTTTGTATTCTCACATCGTGCTTACGTTTCCTTGCGTATCGATCTTGATAGTTCATATCAATTTCGATAGCAAGAGGGTCGACTTCGAATCCGTTTCCATGTCAACTTAACTCGCATCGCATACATCCAAGTTCGCAACAAACTTTTCCATACGCGTCAACTCATTTTCTGATTTACCGCATCCCGCTATACTTTGATCGCGTAACCGAGTTACCGATTATCCAACATCGTGCCCTCGAGTTATACGATCTCGCCCTCTAAGTTTCGCGTGTTTTTCAGTCGTACTCAAATGAGTGTCGCCGTAACGTAACCAACTATTTCATAGGCACGATTTCTCACGTCAACCAACTCTTCATCGAAGTCGCACATCGTGCGATTCGATTACAATTTACATCGCCCAACATTTATATCGAAATCGCAAGTCGTGCGATTCGATTCGCCTCGCCCGAAATTTCTACCGAGATCACAAGTCGTGCGATTCGATTTGTAAGCTCGAGTTTTTCTTTCCCGTCGATCCGATTATTGCGTCAAGGCATAATCGTTTCGCTAGTCTCGGTCGTCCGACCAACTTATAACTTTCGTCTGACGTATCGTTCATTGATACGAGTCTCGCCTTATCGTCCCAACCGATTTTCGAAGAACACTTGCATCAACATACCGTTATACAAATTTTCAATCAAGTCTCGGTACTCTCCCGTCCGTTGCGGACAATTCTTCCACAATTCTCACAATGCGTCGATGCAATTCATCGCACAAGGGTATACCATTTCCCGCGTATTATACTTAGTATAGGCCAACGTTCTCTTCCGACTCACGATTTTCGCAGTGATCGTGCTTGATCACAACCGTAACTTTGATTCTATCAAAATCCGACACGATTCGGTCAATGTTCTCGCTTGCCAACATAAGTTTGGTGTGCAACCGAACGATTCGTTCTATCGATTTACGATTTTAATTTTTTCCTTACGTTGCATCTCGTGCAACAATTTATTTGATATGCGTTGCACCCCGTCCAACAAATTTTACTTTCGATGCGCGTTGTACTTCGTTCTACGATTTATTTCCGATACTTTCATTCCAATTTGTACAACGATTCAATTCCAATTTCCTTTGTACTTCGTGCAACGATTAATTTGATATGCGTTGCACCACGTGCAATGATTTTTACTTTGAATACGCGTTGCACATCGTGCAACGATCATTTTCGATATTTACCGCACCTCGTGCAACGAATTACTCTCGACTTTCCAAGTCAATGCACAATCCGTTTAACACATTCGGTATTGGCTTATCACTTCTCACTTTCATTTTAACGCATATTCACCATTACTCGTTACACTTCGTGCATCAATTTATTTCTCATTCGACATGTTACATTGCGACAACATCTCAAATCGTATTTCACAATTTGTTGCGCTTGCAGCAACTAACATTTTTACGGCTCGTTGTATTCAATGCAATATACCCTCCACGACTTTCTTAGCAAACATCATAAAATTTCCAAAACACATGCGGCAAAATTTTACGATTGTATTAGACTTATTGTATGGAACATCCAGTGCGGCATCGAGTAGAGTCAAGAGTGATATCAAGTGGTGGTGGACAACTTTTCGAATTGTAATGAAGCGAGCGTCCAGAGAAAATTTGGCCTAGAGCTCTGATACAAATTTGTCACGCCCCGAACCGGAATCACCCGAATCATCGTCCTCGCAGGGGGCGTGATGCCGCACGAGCCTGGAGTTGTGCTCGTGCAAGGCAAGATGACAAGTTCTCAAATGGTTATCTTTTGATTTGATATTAACAACGAAAGGAAACAGAGAATACGAAACAATTCTCTTTATTGATATCCGAAACTGAGATTACAATAGATTTCGATAGCCTAACAATATATGCCAGATTGGCTACAACACTCAGGTTCTCTCTTGCCCACAAAGGATTTCACCGTTCCATACATCATGCCTTCTATATCTCGGCTGTATCAATCCAGCTGCGTAGTCCGAGCGTCAATGAGATAGCACGCTTCAATGCGCTTCGGCATTCCAAGCCTTAACACGTTCAAGCAATGCTTCGCCGCGAGCAATCCATTCCCTGTACCCTGCATGAAGCTGGTGGGGGATCAGTACGTTCGTCCTCGCATGTACTGAAGCAAAGATCATCTTTCCAAACCGATATTTTAATATTTATGTTGAATCATGCAACTTAGCTTATGATCTTGCTATGTTCTCCTTAGGGTCAATTTTATGGCATCTTCGAAAGCGTAAAGCATGTTATCATAGCAGCATGTTATCGAATTGAATAGGCAAACAAACAAACAATCTCGTGTTTAATTCGTGGTGCGACTTACCAAGTCGACGCACTCGTCCTTGCACCGACGTAAGGTGAATACGCTATAATCCTTCCCTGTCATGTTATTGTGCAACTCTAAGCAGGATCTCTATGCGGGACGCATATGCGCCTACACTTTCAATCCATCGTTCCTTAACTATATGAGGGTCGTTGGCGTATCCACGCCGGAATGGACTAAAGGTGTTCCTTTCTTTTCTCTCCTTCTTTTCTCTCTATTTGGTCGGGCTGTCCGGCATTTCACGGGTTGGGTCACCTCCCAACAACCGAAACGTTTCCGTTGCATACCATCATTTGCGACTTTTTCCATCTTGTTTAAGGATGTGCACCTACAAAGATTATTCGAATCCCTCCGCGGCCAATCGGTTCCGGGGCGCTCCTTCGACATTTAACCGTTTTGGGGGAAACACCCGTGCATGGGCTATTATCACAATTTAATCTCGAGCCCATTCCAATCGACCATGCAACATCCTATCATTCAAGTAATTAAATTCAAACAACCAAATATAGTCTTGAGTCCGAGACTCAGACTTATCATCTCGCGTCTCTTCCGTTAACTTTCTGTGTTCTTACATTTCATACTTCGTTTCAAAGATTCAATGGCATCGTGCCTCAACTCAATGCTCGTCAACCGAACGATCCGAAGGTCTCGAACACCTTTCGAGGCACCATGTCATATTCGACAGTTCTGCCACATTCATGCCACAACTGTATTCTCTCGCAACGAAGCCATCTTTTATTATCCCGTGCACGTAGGCACGTTTCGACCGTATCCCATGTTCTACAACTTAGCATTCAATGTTCGTGGCTTGCGCACTAGGGCGCTCGCCTATTGTCTTTCAATGTTCTAGCCGTCTAACTCGTGCATCAAAGGCACGGTATGGTTCGTGCACTAAGGCACTCGCCGATTACAGTTATCCCATGTTCTTACGGCTTGCGCACCGAGGCGCTCGCCTTAGCGATATCCAATGTCCCATAGCGACTCGTGCATATTGATGCACGTTTCATTTCAATTGTTCTAACTTAGTGTTCGACTCACACTACGATTTTATCTCCGATCGGTCACGCCCGTGGCGTCGATAGGTTAACTTAGCATACAATGATATATTTGACTTATCGAATGAAGGAGTAAAAAGAAGTCAATCCTCCCACCTTGAGTCGGTACGCCTTCGTCGTTTCGCCGAGCCGATACGGCTCGATTTCATAACTTTGTTGCACGGCCACTCTCCTGACTTAGCCATTCGAGCACTTCGTGCTTCATTGAGTTACACGTCCGATTTGCCTTAGCGTGCCCAAGTCTCAGCCCGTCGCAAGGCGACGATTTGATTTCGCGGACCCCTTACTAAATATTGCAAAAGATCGACCTCTAATATTTTTCCGTCAAAGTATAACCTGCACACGAAACCAACTAAAATCAATACTTGTATCGATTCGGACTTGCGCCTTGGTCGATTCGATTTCTTAGAATCTTCGAGCCGATTCAACACACTCATCCTTCGGGGCAACGCGGCGCTTCGCATCGATTCACTCGATGCATTCTTTCGGGGCAAGGCAACTCTTCGCATCAACTTAGTTTGATGCGTTGCTCGGGACAACTTAACTCTCGTATCGTTTTGTATCGATACATTTTCTTACGTCAACGCGACTCATTGAGTCAACGCTTCAGCATAATACGTCGTACGGAGCGGGGCATTACAGGCGTCGGGGTCAGCAAAAAGGGGGGGCAGGCGTTGACAGCAGGGGGGCGGGGGGGAGGGCGTCGGCTTGGGAGGGGGCGGAGGGGGGGGTGCCGGCTTGGAGGGGGGAGGGGGGCGTCGGCTTGGGAGGGAGGGGGTTGGCTTTGGGCGGGTTGGAAAAAAAAATTTTGTGGTTATGGCTCTGATACCATGTAGAGAATAATAGTTGTGTGTTTTTTATTGATGGACTATTCCACTACTTATAGGGAGTCTAGCTCCTCTTCATATTACATTTTCCAATGTGGGACTAAATCCCTTATTAGTTCTCAACAAGAGCTATAAATGAATGTGCTAAGATTAGTACAACCACCTACTGAGGTGATGAAGATCATTATTGCTCAAAGCAAGATTTGACCGTCTTTGTCGATCCATTTCTTGAAACAAGTAAGTTATGATAAACTTATGAAATGATCATTGTCACCTCCCTTTGTGGACAAGCACTGACGTGCTAAAGGACTCTCCAACTAGCACTAATGCGATGTTGCAAAAGACTTCGACTTCTAGAGATGAAATACTCTTCCTTACAAACTTCTCTCTTCTACTCTTTGATATTATGTTCTCTCTCTTGAGCACAAAGTGTTGAAGCAGCTAGTTAAATGGGGGAGCAATTTCCTGACAAGTTTTAACCGTCTACTAAAGACGTAGGCAAAGACCTAGGAGTAACTCCCAATTAAGTGGGGGTAGTTACAGACAGTAACCCCTAATGAATAACACAGTTTCAAATTGAACAACCTCCAGATGAAGCAAAAATGCAGTGCTGAGACAAAAGTAGTTTCAGGCGCTACATTCCGTAGAATTGCAAAATTGTGGCTCCGTGAAACCACACCATTGTAGCTGCGAAACCGCAGCCACGTAATAGCAGAACCGCATCTCTGCGGAACCGCACCACAGCAGCCCCGATGCACCATGCCACCGCACTGTTGTCCCGTGCCATTGCATCGCTGCTCTATGTCATTCCACACTAGACGTGCAAGAGCGCGTGCGTCTCAAAGCGTCAGTTTATGCCCGAGTATAAGCTAGGCTCTCCAAAGGAATTTTTGTCCAAGAATTGGTGATAAAAGCAAATATTTGTTGTGGGATTTGAACCTTATCGCTAGTAAAGCCCTCCACCATAATAATCACATGAGCTCACACGACTCTTGTGTACAAGTCAATAAATAATAAGTGAACTATTGAAATACGCACTTGGAATTTATCTCGAAATGGAATGTGGAACTGGGACACTAATGATCAAAACCCCAACAACATCGACATTATCGTAAAATGCTAATCTTCTTAAATTATCATGTTATTCAATGGAGCAGGGACTTTGTGGATTACAATTTTCACTTTTCGTACAATCCTATTTGACTTTCTTATACCAATGTATCAGTATCAGTGAGACGAGCGAACAACCGTTCTAGAGTTTTCATCATGAACATACAAGTAGTGTTCTTCAATATATTATCCGATCGTCAGAAGATGCCAAAGCCATGAAGCATCCCTCACTTCCCATTGAGATTAATTGCTGGACCCAAAGTGCTACGAGACCTCCAAGTACAGAAGAGCATGCATTGATGGTCGACCACTTGGTCCATTGTAATATACCCTACATGAAAGAACAGCTTATGTTCATGCTCCTAGCTAGCACATGGCATTCTCTCTTCCCAGCCAAACGTCGAGAAAGCTAAAGCTTATCCACCGAGAGAATCATCTGTTTCACAATTAATGTTCAAGGACTCGGTAGTGAACCCCTAAGGGTCTACTTGGTAAAGGTGTTTTCATCGGTTCTTGGGTGTTTTTGAACCGACCGTTTATGAAAATATATTCTTATTAATTTTTTTGAGGCACTTGTTTTTGGTCGGCTCAAAAATCTTCCAAAACCGGTGTAATGTAATTTTGGGTGGCTTATAAACATCCCAAATTGGTGGGTTTTGAGAAATTTTATTATTTTATTCCATTTATATCATCACCAAAAACATATAATTATAACTACTAATACCTTCCCTATTTAATTTTATTCGTGTAAAAAACTTTCAGAACCGCTCGTTAGTGAATTATCAAACATGGATTGGGCTGATTTAAAAGCCGCTACTTAAGCACCACTCAAAATTGGACCCCTCATAACCGCTCATAACCAGAACTCTAAAAACATCTCATAACCGCTACCCCTACAATTGTAAAACGCAAAGTACCATGAATTGGTCCTAAGAATGGTTAATGTGTTATGGAGCACAGATAATTCACAAGGACTTGCAGTCTCCTCCGATGATTTTGAGACAAAGGTAAGCAATGGATTTTCTAGAGTTGATAATTTAATGTCGTTCTTCAGATCTTTTCAAGCAACACGCTGTTATGTACGAACTAAATCAATAGCAGACTATGTGGCCAAGGTTATCGAGCAAGCAAGGTACTCAAGCACAGCAGTTCACTTATGATACAGCAAAATTGGTCTCATAGATATGCAGCCGTTCATTAATTGTGATGAAGCCTACTTTTGTCTGAAATAGCTTGACCACTATGTCGAAACTCAATCTTCTTGCCGCCTTTTATTTTTCCACAGTTTTAATAACCAAAAAGGTTATGATGTAAACTTTCAATGTTTTGGCCGTTATAAATAAAATGTGACCGACAGAAGGTTGTATAGAATCAAACAGTGAAGAACTTATTAGACCTGAACTACTTGTTTGTCCTTAATTGAGCAATCTTCATGCGGAACTACAAAATATCATCAATTGGACAAGACAGGGATTTGAAAATCAAGTGAAATTCACAAGTCAGATATTTCTGGTCCCAAACTAGTGCCCAATATCCTTCTATCAGTGAATGGCTACTACCCCTGCAAACAGCAAGATATCTTCGGATTGAAAGCTTAAGAGACATCCCGTCTGCCTCTATTCTTGATACATTATTTCAAGGTTGTACTTAAATAAATGGAACCAACATATGGATACATTCTTTTTTTAGATAACCGGATGATATTTAACCTAAGTCAACTAGCTAGGCTAAATATCCAGCCATTTTAATTCTATAAATAAAACCGTCAGTCTTTACACAAATACATCGAGTTTTAATAGACAACATGTCTTGAGTCCATCTCACATCCATGTTATATAGAATATCTGACCAAAATTATAAGCCAGAAAATAACATAATTCATTTTACACTTCAACTGTAGCCATCCAACCCTTCAGCAACATCAACAGCTGAAGAACTTACCACCTGCTGATTGCATCCTGAAAGTATCCTTGCTGGTAATTTAAGTTTACTGTTCTTCTTGGATGATAGAGACCCTGCCAACACATGAGAGATGTCAATAATTTTCAGAATCAAATTGTTGAGGTCCTATACTTATCCTCAAATAATGTTCCATTATTTTCCTTCCAAACCATATTAGAGCAGCAGTAACAATATCCCATTCAGTTCTAAATGAAGCTGCAATTTTACCTTTTCTCCAATTTACCAACAGATCCTGCACTGTTAGGTCTATCCACTCTAATCCAATATAGCATAAAATATTCCCAAATTTTAACAGTCATAGTACATTCTAAAAATAAATGAGTCACAGACTCTAATTCCTGATTACTACAATCAAATTGTCACTTGTATTCAACTTGTTATTGTACACTAACCACATTAAAATTTTAACCTTCACATAACAGCACCGAAAGAGCTTTTGACTCAACTGAAATTCAGATTTTAAATGTAAACTTACCTGTATCAGTCGATTCAGTACATATCCAATTTACTGTATCAGTTTCAGAATATGAATAAGAATTGAGCATCCCCACTAATTCGTTATAATCATTATCCAAGTCCACGACCATGTTATTAACCACTCTAATTTTCCAAAAATTCTGATTACTATCAATATGATATTGATTATGACTACATCATCTGGACTAAGAGCATATTGGAATAAGAAAGGAACCAAGTTTCAAGACTAACATTGTTAATTCAAGTAACTTTCTAAACATGTGTATACCTTCACAACCCAACATCTTTATCGATTGCCAAGTGGGACAATTATGCCACATTGTCTACCGCTCATTAAGACATTTCCAGAAAGTGTTCAAAGACAGAGATATCAGACACATTAAGCTGTCTACTCGGCAAATGACTGACACACTCCAACCCAACATAATGAGAGCTGCAGTTTGCCAATGAAGCATACTGCTTACATATATAAGTAAGGCATCGCCATGGCTCCCTAACACAACAACCACAGGCCTAGAACTCGCATATTCATAGGACAGCTGAGTGTGCGATAAAATCGCAAATCATGGTCAATCCAAAGAGGCTCCTTGAGATGGGAAGGAAGTGGCAGAGGCTGGCTGCACTCGGGAAGAAGAGGATCCTGTTGGCAAGAACCAAGTCATTTCCCAGATCAGATGCCCCCACTACATTGGTTGCGGACAAGGGTCACTTTATCATCTACTCTGTAGAGGGGACGCGGTTCATGGTTCCCTTAAAATTTCTCAGGAGCAGTATCTTCGTAGAGCTATTGAGAATGTCGGAAGAAATGTTTGGTTTGCCCGGTGATAGTCCTATCACATTGCCTTGTGATGCAGCCTTCTTGGAGAATGTTATATATTTGCTTAAAAGACGGGTCAGGCAAGATGTAGAGAGGGCATTGCTCAACTCCATTTCAAATGATCCATGCTCCACGAGCTCTTTTTTCTCTCTTCACCAGAATCAACAATTAGCAGTAGGTGGCTTCTAAAGATTGATAATTTGTATAGCTCTTGAAGAAATTTTGGTACCATTATTTGGGTGGAATTAATCATGTTTCCTTTTTCCCTTTTCTTCTTTCTGGCTTTAATGGAGACAGAATGTGCAAAATACAACAGTAAATTTCAACTCTTTTACTCAAGTTACATCAGGACCCCTTCATCCCTCTATAAGCCTATGTTTACCAAGTTCTTTGAAATGCTCTATGATTTATGATTTCCCAGGAGGAAGAAATAAGTATTAAAATCCCTACAATTATAATGAAAAGAGAAGAAAAAAATTAATATGATATGAATGAAGGTGTCCTTCAAGAGTAAGATATACAGAATAATGATCATTTCAGTGCGTTCCTCTTTCTTCGCACTTTTATAACTTCTTTAGGTGCCATCCAGAAGTTCCTAAGAGCATCCACATTGGATACACTCGAAACGTATACTCCAAATTATTAAAAATTGTGTCAATTATTATTTTTGAAGTGTCTCATTGATATTAGCACACAATGGTGCACTCCAAACAAATACTCCAAATTAATATCCTTTCTCTTATTTATCTTTATTTTTCTTCCATATTTGGTAATATTTTTTCTCCCTTTTTTCCCTCCTTATTTTCCTTCCATTTTTGGTAATAACGGTTAATTTGGTGGGCCAAGAAATTAATATAGCGGCACTAGGGCACGCTCCAAATCTGGAGTGTCTTTTAGTTTTCTAGCAATTTTCAAGTATGGATAAGTGCTCATTGCAGCCTTTAAGTGTCACGTTCCGCTCCCGCAGGAGCGATCGTCCTCGCTAAGGCGTGATGCCGCACGGGCCTAGGTTGCGCCCGTACAAGGCCAAGTCCAGAAACGGCCGATTTGAGCTAGGCCACAGAGTTGCACAGAGTGTCCCAATTTGCAGCGAAAAGTAAATGAACACAAGTAGAAGCGAATTCAAACTCTTTTATTGATATTCAAGAAGTTTACAAGCGGCGCTAGGCCGATATTACAAGTCGCTCGAGCTCTCTCTCTCTGAAACATAAAAGGCGTGCCAAGTGGCTTACAAGATGGAATGATTCATGGCGATGTTCCGATACATTATGTCCTCTATAGGGTGCTTCAGCTTCTTGCAACGTCCCAAGGCCCCGGAGTTGGCTCTGCGCCTTAACACGTTCGATGGAAGCTCCGCACCCGCCGGCATCTCCTGCGTCCTGCAAGCAGACTGTGGGGTTATCAGTACATTGTTATGCACTGGTGGGGAGGCTAGCTCGCCCACAATGCTATCATTACCAAACACGTTATATTTACTTTTGTGCACCGTCTATCATTCATTATCTTTCTAATCTTGTCTTAGGATCATTTTCATGGTATATCTCATAGCCTATCTCGTGTTGCCGAATACAAGTGTCGTATGGAAATACATGCACGACTTACCCATACTTACCGTCCGGCCTTCCCTGTCCAAAGTAAACCAAGTTAGTCAACAATTCATAAGGAATAACTTAACGTGTCTCATGTAAACTTTCAATATCAAGAGCGTGTCCCTGCCTCGGGTCCTAGCGCGTCGTAGGCACGTTCTCTAACTCATTTGTATGAAGCACTCTTTGTTATTTGGTGTGATACATTTCAAGCCGTTCAGTAGGCGCTTGTTCATTTAACTTAGACTACTTTGATTTCAATGCAAGGACTTGCACGTGGATAGCCACCAGCAAAGTCCACTTAATCTATATGCACCGGTCGCTGGCATGACAAGCCATTTTGGATATTTCTCTTTGGTATTTCTAAACTTAGCGTAGGGTGATGGCTGGTACACCCCGTTAAGTCTCTTGAAATACCATGCACTTACGTCTTCCGGTGCCCAAGCCCGCACCCAGGCAGCCCGTAAGCCCGGTTTTGATTCCGCCTAGGCCGGCCACGGTATACTCCACACAACGCCGGTGCCGCAGAATCCTTCCACTATACGGCCACGGTATTCCCCCCCATCGCCCGTGCCGTTTATCCACGACCATTTCGTATTATCTTGTCATTTAAACTTAGCGGCTATCTCCGAGCCGTAGGCTAACCCTTAGTCATAATGCGTTATCGACCAGGTTGGCGTCCGTGCAGCACGGGTAGCGAGTCCCGTTGCACGTGCCAGTCACACCTGTCGCTAACCATTCTTTTCTTTCTTATCTTTCATGTATTCTTTCTTTCTTTCACTTGTTCGTTCGTTCATCGATTCATTCACGTATTCATTCATTCATTCGTTGATTCATTCATTCACGCATTACGCAACTCCCAGTGCGAGAGTTGTCACGCCCCGACCCGGAATCACCCGAATCATCGTCCTCGCTGGGGTGTGATGCCGCACGAGCCTGGAGTTGCGCTCGTGCAAGACAAGATGACAAGTTCTCAAATGGTTATCTTTGAATTGAACGTTAACAACGAATGAAAAACAGAGCATACGAAAATGATTCTCTTTATTGATATTCGAAATCAGATTACAAAGGCTTTCGATAGCCCAACGGAATTTGCCAGATTGGCTACAACACTCAAGTTCTCTCTTGCCCACAAAGGATTTCGCCGTTCCATACAACATGCCTTCTATATCTCGGCCGCATCAATCCTGTTGCAAGTCCGAGCGTCAAGCGATCGCACGCTTCAATACGCTTCGGCATTCCAAGCCTCAACGCGTTCAAGTAATGCTTCGCCGCGAGCAATCCATTCCCGGCACCCTGCATAAAGCTGGTGGGGGATCAGTACGTTCGTCCTCGCATGTACTGAAGCAAAGATCTTCTTTCCAAACCGACATTTTAATAATTATGTTGAATCATGCAACTTAGCTTATAATCTTGCTATGTTCTCCTTAGGGTCAATTTCATGGCATATTCGAAAGCGTAAAGCATGTTATCATAGCAAGTATGTTATCGAATTGAATAGGCAAGCAAGCATTCTCGTGTTTGATTCGTGGCGCAACTTAGCAATATCGACGCACCCGCCCTTGCAACCGACGCAAAGTGAATACGCCTATCAGTTTTCCCTGTCATGTTATAAGTGCCCTCTATTCAGAATCCGTCCATGCAGGATATACGTATACCTTGCACTTCCAAACCCATCGCCCTTAACTATATGAAGGTCACTAGCTTTTCGGGCTAGAATGGACTTATATTTATCGAATCGAAACATAAGACGATGTTAACTCTGTGCGGTTGCTAACCAACATCAGAGGCCATCGAAATAATCGCAGCAAGTGGCTTATCACATTCACCAGACGATCGCTACCCATCTAAATGAAGTGCACCAACAATACCGAAAACGAATCCCTCCTAGGCCGAACGGTCCCAGCGCCCTGGCGCACCGCGTTCGAGGAAATACCCATGCACGGGCTTTTATATCTTTAAGTCCATTTGACCATGCAACGAATCTTATATTTCATACAACCAAGCAAGTTCGCTTATCTCTATTTCAATTGGCACAACGCCTGAATGTTCTCATCGAACGCCCGAAGGCCGTGAACATTTCGAAGGGCACCATACCGCATTATCATCTCGTATTTCTTCCGTTAATTTTCTATGTTCTTACGCTTCATGCTTCGTTTTAATGTTTCAATGGCATCATGCCTCAACTCAATGCTCGTCAACCGAACGACCCGAAGGTCCCGAACACCTTTTGAGGCATTATGTCATATCCGACAGTTCTGCCACATTCATGCCACAACTGCATTCTCTCGCAACGAAGCCATCTTTTATTATCCCGTGCACATAGGCACGTTTCGACCGTATTTCGATGTTCTATGACTTAGCATTCAATGTTCGTGGCTTGCGCGCTAGGGTGCTCGCCTATTGTCTTTCAATGTTCTAGCCGTTCTAACTCGTACGCGAAGGCACGGTATGGTTCGTGCACTAAGGTACTCGCCGAGTACAGTTATCCCATGTTCTTGCGGCTTGCGTACCGAGGCGCTCGCATTTGCGATATCCAATGTTCCATAGCGACTCGTACGTTTGCCGTACGATTCATTTCAATTGTTCTATCTTAGTGTTCAACACACGCACTACGTTTATCTCTCTATCGAGCCACGTCCGTGGCGTTGATAGGTTAACTCAGCATACAATGATATAATTGACTTATCGAATGAAGGAGTAAAAAAGAAGTCAATCCTCCCACCTTTGAGTCGATACGCCTTTGTCGTTTCGCCGAGCCGATACAGCTCAATTTTTATAACTTTGTTGCACGGGCGACTCTCCTGACTTAGCCATTCGAGCACTTCGTGCTTATTGAGTTTGTACGTCCGATTTGCCTTAGCGTGCCAACGCTTCCGTCCGTCGCAAGGCGACGATTTGCTTTCGTGGACCCCTTACTGAATAAGGCAAAAGATCGACCTCTAACATTTCAGCGTAAACGTATAGCCTGCACATGAAACCAACTAAAATCATTACTTGCATCGATTTGGACTTGTGCCTTGGTCGATTCGATTTCTTAGAATCTTTGAGCCGTCTTAACGTACTTATCTTTCGAGGCAACGCGGCGCTTCACATCGATTCACTCGATGCATTTTTTGGGACAAGGCAACTCTTCGCATCGACTTAGTTCGATGCATTGCTCGGGACAACTTAACACTTTGTATCGATTCGCATCGATACGTAATCGGGTCAACGCAACTCTTCGAGTCAACGACTCAGCATTATGCACCGTGCGGAGCGGGGCATTACAGAATATGTCACTCAAAACAAGGTTCGTCCCGAACCGAAACCAATACTAAATTTCTAAGGGTTTCATTAGATCGTTCTACGATCTCGTCTCACTATCGTTTGGATCGTACAACTTAGTTTAGAATCATACACATATTTTAGACGTCCCACCAATATATGCACTTCAGCCAAGCTCAGTTGTAAGATATCGGAACAACGCAAACATATAACTTCTTATTCTCAATTACTTTCCATCTCGTATTCTCGATCGGACTTGGGCTCTAGCATAAGTTCTCGCAATTCTTAGCGCACATGCATATTGATACATACGCGAACGCCAACAAAAGTTAAGGCACATGATGCGATTCAAAAATCGCATTTCTCACTTTGTATGTTTCATCGGGACTATCAATTTTATGCGTTGCGTCAAGCCGTCGCGCATCCGATCACAACGAGTCTCTGCAACGCCATGCGTTCGGCGTCACTATCCAACGATTTCTGATGTTTCACTTCGTATCTTATCTCGACATGATTCTTTTTGTTGACTTGCAAAAGCATCAACATTCAGGACTACGTCCGCTAGGTTACTTACCTAGGCACCGTGCTCAAATCCTTCCGACGCAAGTTTAAATTGACATTGCACAAAGGCCACAATCTATCCGACTCAATAGTTTACATCAAGACGACGGTGCTCAAGACAACGATCGCCTTGACACGAGGATCTTTACGATATGCCTTACATTCGATTCCTAACGAGTAGGAATTTACTAGCCAAATTTCCAACTTACCCGTCTCGCAACATCGAATATAGGTTCGATTCACGCAAGCTCAATTGCGAGGTGAATCCGAATCTAACAGTACAACTCGTAAGTCATTTCTTTATCGTTCCCTCTCGTGCATAGCACGATTCTCGCAAACGCCTATTCGAATCACCAAGTTCGTTGGTGAATTTTCTAGTTTTGTTCGTCGACCAACATAACCATTCAAATATTCATCCGACGAATACTCAAATCTAACTATACCATTCTCAATCGAAAGTTATTCCAACAATTCTCGATCGCCTAGACTTATCCTCAACATACACCACATTGTATTTGTTATCGATGCAATCTCATATGCGATATCGCATGGGTCATCTTACGGTCTGCAGCATTCAATTCGATTTGACGGTCAAGTCTTCTAGGGTCAGCTGCCCCGAAGCTACGCTCGATAATTGTGGATCATCACCGAAGGACAGTTTACTACGAACCATGCTATATTTTATTTCGAAGCCAAATCACGTTCCGACAATTCTATGCGACTACCCAATTTCGGACAAAACCGTTTCTATCGGCGCAACTGATGCGCAACTATCCTCCGAGTAAAGTCATACATTATCGTCGATGATTCTGTAATTTACGAAACATCTACTCGTATCGAGTCCGAGTCTATCTTATTTTACGGTCGACACACGAGATGCTATACGCATCGAGCAATCGTCGATGACTTATAGTCTCGTCTTTGATCAATCACAAAATTTACGATCAACCAAGTTCGTTCATTCTCGTATCGTTACTTACAAAATTTCATAGCACGAGGCACACTCTATTTCGTATTCTCACATCGTTTACTTTTCCTTACGTATCGATCTCGATACGCCGTATCCATTTCGATAACGTAAGGGTCAACTTTGAATCTATTTCAACGTCAACTTAACTCGCATCGCGTACTTCCAAGTTTGCAACAAACTTTTCCATACACATCGACTTGTTCTCCGATTTGCCGCATCCCGCTATACTTCGATCGCGTAACCGAGTTACCGATTATCCAACATCGAACCCTCAAGTCATACGATCTCGCCCTCTAAGTTTTGCGTGTTTTCAGTCGTACTCAAATGAGTTTCGTCGCAACGTAACCCACTATTTCTTAGGCACGATTACTCACGTTAACCAACTCTTCACCGAAGTCGCACATCGTACGATTCGATTACAATTCGCATCATCCGACATTTCTATCAAAATCGTAAGTCGTGCGATTCGATTCGCCTAGCAGAACATTTCTATCGAGATCGCAAATTGTGGATTCGATTCGTCTCGTCCAACATTTCAATCGGGATCACAAGTCGTGCGATTCGATTATAATTTGTATCGTCCAACATTTTTATCGAGCCCGCAAGTCGTGCGGTTCGATTTCAACGTTTCGAGTTTCCTATCCCGTCGATCCGATTGTTGCCTCAAGGCATAGTCGTTTCGCTAGTTCCCGTCATTCGTCCGACACATAAATTTTTCAATCGACGTATCGTTCAATGTTACAAGTCACGCCTTACCGTTCTAACCGATCATCGAAGAACACTTGCATCAACATGCCGTCGTATAAATTCTCAATCGAGTCTCGGTGCTATCCCGTCCGTTGCGGACAAACCTTCCACAATTCTCACAAAATGTCGATGCAATTTATCGTACAAGTGGTATTGCATATACCACTCGGAATCAAGCCATTCATTGCATCGGTGGTATGCCATATACCACCCGGAAATCAAGTTACTTCCGTCGCAACTTACTCTTTACGAACCGACGATCTCTTCCGACTCACGATTTCCGCAGTGATCTTGCTTGATCACAACCGTAACTCTGATTAATCAAAATTCGACGCAACTCGGCCAATGCATTTATTTGCCAACACAGCTCGGCACGCAACCGAATCGATTTCGTTTCTCGATTTATAACTTTTATTTTCTTCCGTTGCATCTTGTGCAAAATTCATTTTCGATATCCATTGCACTTCGTGCATCGATTATTTTGATACGCGTTACACCACGTGCAATAATTTTTACTTTAAATACGCATTGCACATCGTGCAACGATTTATTTTCGATATTTACCGCACCTCGTGCATCGATTTCCTTTCAATACGCATTGTACATCGTGCAAATATTTATTTCCGACATTCAAAGTCAATGCTCAAATCCGTTTCAACACATTCGATATTGACTTACCGCTTTTCATCGCAAACGCACATTCGAAATCGATATGTGAATCCGTTCGACACATTCCATATCAACTTTCATTTCTTTTCAACGCATCATTTACAATCAACGCGTGGCAATTGCTGCAGCAACATTCCACGACTATCATTGTATTGATGCAACCAACATTTCTCGTATCGTTCGTTGTAAACAACGAATATCTCAAACCACAATTCACGACGTGTTGCATCTACGGCAACAAATTCTCGAATTCATATCTCGCAACTTGTTGCACTTGCAGCAACAAACATTTTTCGACTTTTCCAACTAACACCATGTAATTTCCAGACAACACGCAGCAAAATTACATGATTTCTATTAGACTTATTGTATGAAACATCCAGTGCGGCATCGAGTAGAGTCAAGAGTGATTTCGATTGGTGGTGGACAACTTTTAGAACTGAAATGAAGCAAGCGTCCAGAGGAAATTGAGCCTAGAGCTCTGATACCAATTTGTCACGCCCCGACCCGAAATCATCCGAATTATCGTCCTCGCTGGGGCGTGATGCCGCACGAGCCTGGAGTTGCGCTCGTGCAAGGCAAGATGACAAGTTCTCAAATGGTTATCTTTGAATTGAACGTTAACAACGAATAAAAAACAGAGCATACGAAAATGATTCTCTTTATTGATATTCGAAATCAGATTACAAAGGCTTTCGCTAGCCCAACAGAATTTGCCAGATTGGCTACAACACTCAAGTTCTCTCTTGCCCACAAAGGATTTCGCCATTCCATACATCATGCCTTCTATATCACGGCCGCATCAATCCTGTTGCAAGTCCGAGCGTCAAGCGATCGCACGCTTCAATACGCTTCGGCATTCCAAGCCTCAACGCGTTCAAGCAACGCTTCACCGCGAGCAATCCATTCCCGGCACCCTGCATGAAGCTGGTGGAGGATCAGTACGTTCGTCCTTGCATGTACTGAAGCAAAGATCTTCTTTCCAAACCGACATTTTAATATTTATGTTGAATCATGCAACTTAGCTTATGATCTTGCTATGTTCTCCTTAGGGTCAATTTCATGGCATATTCGAAAGCGTAAAGCATGTTATCATAGCAAGCATGTTATCGAATTGAATAGGCAAGCAAGCATTCTCGTGTTTGATTCGTGGCGCAACTTAGCAATATCGACGCACCCGCCCTTGCAACCGACGCAAGGTGAATACTCCTATCAGTTTTTCCTGTCATCTTATAAGTGCCCTCTATTCAGAATCCGTCCATGCAGGATATACGTAAACCTTGCACTTCCAAACCCATCGCCCTTAACTATATGAAGGTCACTAGCTTTTCGGGCTAGAATGGACTTATATTTATCGAATCGAAACATAAGACGATGTTAACTCTGTGCGGTTGCTAACCAACATCAGAGGCCATCGAAATAATCGCAGCAAGTGGCTTATCACATTCACCAGACGGTCGCTACCCATCTAAATGAAGTGCACCAACAATACCGAAAACGAATCCCTCCTAGGCCGAATGGTCCCAGCGCCCTGGCGCACCGCGTTCGAGGGAATACCCATGCACGGGCTTTTATATCTTTAAGTCCATGTGACCATGCAACGAATCTTATATTTCATACAACCAAGCAAGTTCGCTTATCTCTATTTCAATTGGCACAACGCCTGAATGTTCTCATCGAACGTCCGAAGGCCGTGAACATTTCGAAGGGCACCATGCCGCATTATTATCTCGTATTTCTTCCGTTAACTTTCTATGTTCTTACGCTTCATGCTTCGTTTCAATATTTCAATGGCATCATGCCTCAACTCAATGCTCGTCAACCGAACGATCCGAAGGTCCCGAACACCTTTCGAGGCATTATGTCATATCCGACAGTTCCGCCACATTCATGCCACAACTGTATTCTCTCGCAACGAAGCCATCTTTTATTATCCCGTGCACGTAGGCACGTTTCGACCGTATTCCGATGTTCTATGACTTAGCATTCAATGTCCGTGGCTTGCGCGCTAGGGCGCTCGCCTATTGTCTTTCAATGTTCTAGCCGTTCTAACTCGTGCGCGAAGGCACGGTATGGTTTGTGCACTAAGGCACTCGCCGAGTACAGTTATCCCATGTTCTTGTGGCTTGCGCACCGAGGCGCTCGCCTTTGCGATATCCAATGTTCCATAGCGACTCGTACGTTTGTCGTACGATTCATTTCAATTGTTCTATCTTAGTGTTCAACACACGCACTACGTTTATCTCTCTATTGAGCCACGCCTGTGGCGTTGATAGGTTAACTCAGCATACAATGATATATTTGACTTATCGAATGAAGGAGTAAAAAGAAGTCAATCCTCCCACCTTTGAGTCGATACGCCTTTGTCGTTTTGCCGAGCCGATGCGGCTCGATTTTTATAACTTTGTTGCACGGGCGACTCTCCTGACTTAGCCATTCGAGCACTTCGTGCTTATTGAGTTTGTACGTCCGATTTGCCTCAGCGTGCCAACGCTTCCGTCCGTCGCAAGGCGACGATTTGCTTTCGCGGACCCCTTACTGAATAAGGCAAAAGATCGACCTCTAACATTTCAGCGTAAACGTATAGCCTATACATGAAACCAACTAAAATTATTACTTACATCAATTTGGACTTGCGCCTTGGTCGATTCGATTTCTTAGAATCTTGGAGCAGTCTCAACGCACTTATCTTTCGAAGCAACGCGGCGCTTCGCATCGATTCACTCGATGCATTCTTTGGGACAAGGCAACTCTTCGCATCAACTTAGTTCGACGCATTGCTCGGGACAACTTAACACTTTGTATCGATTCGCATCGATACGTAATCGGGTCAACGCAATTCTTCGAGTCAACGACTCAGCATAATGCACCGTACGGAGCAAGGCATTACAGGAGTCGCCTTGGCGATCCATCGGTCCCATAGTCTTTCAATGTTGCTATACTCTACTCGAAACGACTATGTTGATAGTCTTCCCATTTCATTGTTGTAAACCATTCATTGTTTCATTGTTTGAACGCATAAGGGACTTGAACGTAAGCGTGTGCCTTAGCACGAGCGTGGAGCGCAGTGCGAGAGTTCACATTTTTCAAGTTCCTTTCCATATTCTATACAAGCATACAAGATGGGATTATTCCCTTAGCTAGGTACGTTGAGTCATTTATTAGCATGTACGGTATTATCGCCTAGCGATTCTTGTGATAGTGTCCGTATTGTTATGTGTCTAGGCTAAGCAAAGACGGGTTCATCGGAGCCACCCACCTTAGCGATGTTCACATCGGCCGAGCGATACTCCGAGCGCGCTTTTGAAAGTCTAAGTATGGATTCATCTTGACGGGCCAAATGTAAGCCTTGCATCGATTCTTCATCAGGTCGATGCCAACTCTTCGGGTCGACGGCTCGTTTGAGTCGTTGCACTTGCCGTTTGAATCGGCATTCCGCTAGGGCGGAGCGGGTCATTACATAATACACCACTCAAAATATCTCTCGTCCTCGAGACTTCCTGAGTGCAGGTCATCCTACCATTCCTTAACTCGTGTCATCGTGTTTCTTAGACAATTTCTATCGAATGGCTTTACCATTCGATGGCACCGAACTATACTCGATACCTTTCCAAGTCCCATGTCTGCATACGTTTGGTCGAGTTTATTGAATAACTTTTCATTCATTTTAGAGTTGATGGTACTTATTCAATTCAAGTGTTTCTTCGTCTTGGTTGCTATTTCTTCGTGTCATGGGACTGAATTAGTCGTACGAAACACGTTGTAATTCGTCAAATACGCGGGTCGTGGGCTGAGGCAAACTTACTTTCGTTTATCTCGGTCATCGAGATGACCCGATTCGCTTCCCAAGCGTTCTTGTCCACGAAATCAGTATGATTTCTTCTTAGCGGGGTCAACCAAGTCTAAGTAATATTCGTCCGATTCAAGACCAAGTATTGCACTATCATCGAGTATATCTTCCTATCAATGGTCCAATTCGTTATACCAACTTTTACTTACACGATATCGATTCCATATCATTCACTTGTTTAGGACCAATCTCGTTGTCGTTTACGCATACTCCGCTCACACGTTTCTTTGATCCCGAGCCACGCTCGTACTAGTATCATTCTTTTCCTCAACACGATTTCAAGTTCTCGACGCTCTTCCATTCCCCAAGTCTCATTTAAATTCAACGTATCGCTTGGTTGGATCGTGCACACATTTTAGGCATCCCCAAAATACATGCATTCACCAAACCGCATGATAGAGAATTCGTCATTCTCACTCGAGTCGCATCGTGCACATACTCAGGCGTCCCTAAAATATATGCATGTCAGCCGAGTCTCATGAGCAGGGTTTCCTACATTCGTGATTCACGCTATCCATCCATGCCAATCCTCAAGATCAATCTTTCGATTGCTAACACTTGAAACAGGACGTCTCGCCTAACCGCTAGGCCATTTCTCAAGGCTAAGTCAATGTCAGGATTGGAATCATAATTCCCCAACAATAATGCCAACACTGACCCCAATCCTAGGGTCAAACCAAAGTCGGTAGTACGGAATTTTCTACCCAAGCTCGCGTCACTCAGATTTCTAAATATCGAGCACGATCATCTATTCGCATCAATGCATCGTTGCACATATTCGATTCCAATCAATTCACCAATTCTAACCAATTCATGTATTCGTTCACGAGGTCGTCTAGCTTTTGACAATACGTTGTGCCCCAATCTCACGCGAGTCCGATTATCCACGGTGGTTCATGAATCACCATGCAACACTCCCACGGAATAATCATTCTCATCGGGGCGTAACTCTTGCTTGCGTCTAGACTAATTCATTCTCGATACGCGGATTGGACCTACGCAATCCTCAAGCTCAATCATCAAGCACACCAAGTCATTCTCAAGTTCACCTTCGCGTCAAACCACAAGTCGAAGCATACAAATTGCCACGCCATGCTAGTTCAATCACCCCCGCTGTATGAATCACCATACCAGCGCTCACGCAGAGTGATCGCCCTAATCGGCACGACGCATATATGAGGCTGGAGTTGCGCTCGCATAAGACAAAAATGTCGACGTTGGGGTTATCGTCGAAGCAAATTCAAACATTTCATTTTCATCCAAGCCGAGATCTCTATTCGATAGTCCGACCGTCATTCATTCAACCAGAAAATCCTCGAGCTACGTCTATATTTTCCTCGACACGTTTCAATATCCCGAGTACAGCATCCGTCAGAACAATGACATTTGCACGATCGTCATTCGTCGAGTCAGAGTACCCCCGAGTTATCGCATATCGATCTTTGATACGCCTCAATACCATCGACGATATGCGTAACCCGACGATCTTCCTTTGCAACCAATTTCGAGTCATGTGACTGATGCTATTGTCCGAACTGGATATACCATAATTCCATTCGATTCAATCCAAGATCAAGTTCGATTGCTATTCCTCAAGCTAGCTTCAATATCGTTCTCCAAGACTCAAGTCACATTTATTTGACCCAATCCGAAATCACCAGTGCTATCCTCTAGCTTCCTCGATTAAGACCATTCATTTTCATTCATCGTTCCGAACCATTTTCTAACTCGCATTGCCCATTGACAAGTTGTCTAGGGACATCTCGTTTGGGACTTTTGAAGTCACGGCCAACTAAGCGTGACACATTCTAAGGCTTTGCGCGATCGCATCGCTTGCCGACATACTCGTTCGATCCGTAATCCTTTAGTCTCGCTCGAACAATTTCTATGACGTCCATACACCACTCAGGGTTCGAGCCACTCGACTAGTTGCTGACACTCATTCTTATTCTTCTCCGAACCTATCACATACACCACTCGGATTCAAGCCATACTATCTAGTCCTCAATCACGTTCGCGTCATGCGCTAAGACATCCTTCAGATTCGTTCGACGAATCTCTAGCATAATCGTTCGTGTCATTTCGACGTACTAAGTCGTTCGCATTATTTCCTCAAAATCCAAGTTAATCTTCCGTGCACGTCTAAGCGTTAACTCGATAGCGTTCCTATCGATATACACTCTAAGTGTAGCTTCATTTCCGACCGAGCGGTACTTGATATTGCTCGCAACTCGATTGCACCAAAAAGTCGAGGTGCGCGACACGCGGACTAAGTTGTGCCGCATAACCATCTCGTGCGGACTATATTCCGAGTTTGCACGTTCAATTGCTAGGGTCATCGTAGGACTAGTTAGGCATGCACGCGACACGTTAACTTTAGCATGTGTTTTCATTCAAGACAAGTTGACATCGTTCGACACAAAGGCCTTTGCGTATCGATCCCGTTCAACCGAGTACTTGTACGAGCTTTTGAAAATATTTAGACTTATTGTATGGAACATCCCAAGGCACAACGAGAGAGAGCGTACACTTCTTTTTCTAACGACAAGCTTTCAAAACTGAGAAAATCAAAATAAAGTCCAAGGACGTAAAGCCGTGCTCTGATACCAATCTGTCACGCCCCGCTCCCACAGGAGCGATCGTCCTCGCTAAGGCGTGATGCCGTACGGGCCCAGTTTGCGCCCGTGCAAGGCCAAGTCCAGAAACGGCCGATTTGAGCTAGGCTATAGAGTTGCACAGAGTGTCCCCATTTGCAGCGGAAAGTAAATGAACACAAGTAGAAGCGAATTCAAACTCTTTTATTGATATTCAAGAAGTTTACAGCGGCGCTAGGCCAATATTACAAGTCGTTCGAGCTCTCTCTCTCTGAAATATAAAAGGCGTGCCAAGTGGCTTACAAGATGGAATGATTCATGGCGATGTTCCGATACATTATATCCTCTATAGGGTGCTTCAGCTTCTTGCAACGTCCCAAGGCCCCGGAGTTGGCTCCGCGCCTTAACACGTTCGATGGAAGCTCCGCACCCGCCGGCGTCTCCTGCGTCCTGCAAGCAGACTGTGGGGTTATCAGTACATTGTTATGCACTGGTGGGGAGGCTAGCTCGCCCACAATGCTATCATTACCAAACACGTTATATTTATTTTTGTGCACTGTCTATCATTCATTATCTTTCTAATCTTGTCTTATGATCATTTTCATGGCATATCTCATAGCCTATCTCGTGTTGCCGAATATAAGTGTCGTATGGAAATACATGCACGACTTACCCATACTTACCGTCTGGCCTTCCCTGTCCAAAGTAAACCAAGTTAGTCAACAATTCATAAGGAATAACTTAACGTGTCTCATGTAAACTTTCAATATCAAGAGCGTGTCCCTGCCTCGGGTCCTAGCGCGTCATAGGCACGTTCTCTAACCCATTTGCATGAAGCACTCTTTGTTATTTGGTGTGATACATTTCAAGCCGTTCAGTAGGCGCTTGTTTATTTAACTTAGACTACTTTGATTTCAATGTAAGGACTTGCACGTGGATAGCCACCAACAAAGCCCACTTAATCTAGCTATATGCACCGGTCGCTGGCATGACAAGCCATTTTGGATATTTTTCCTTAGTATTTCTTAACTTAGCGTAGGATGATGGCTGGTACACCCCGTTAAGTCTCTTAAAATACCCTGCACTTACGTCTCCCGGTGCCCAAGCCCGCACCCAGGCAGCCCGTAAGCCCCGTTTTGATTCTGCCTAGGCCGGCCACGGTATACTCCACATAACGCCGGTGTCGCAGAATCCTACCACTATACGGCCACGGTATTCCCCCCATCGCCCGTGCCGTTTGTCCACGACCATTTCGTATTATCTTGTCATTTAAACTTAGCGGCTATCTCCGAGCCGTAGGCTAACCCTTAGCCATAATGCGTTATCGACCAGGTTAGCGTCCGTGCAGCGCGGGTAGCGAGCCCTGTTGCACGTGCCCGTCACACCTGTCGCTAACCATTCTTTTCTTTTTTATCTTTCATGTATTCTTTCTTTTCTTTCTTTCTTTCACTTGCTCGTTCGTTCATCGATTCATTCACGTATTCATTCATTCATTCATTCATTCGTTGATTCATTCATTCACACATTACGTAACTCCCAGTGCGGGAGTCGCCTTGGCGACCCATCGGTCCCATAGTCTTTCAATGTTGCTATACTCTACTCGGAAGGACTATGTTGATAGTCTTCCCGTTTCATTGTTGTAAACCATTCATTGTTTCATTGTTTGAACGCATAAGGGACTTGAACGTAAGCTTGTGCCTTAGCACGAGCGTGGAACGCAGTACGAGAGTTCACATTTTCCAATTTCCTTTCCATATTCTATACAAGCATATAAGATGGGATTATTTCCTTAGCTAGGTGCGTTGAGTCATTTATTAGCATGCATGGTGTTATCGTCTAGCGATTCTCGTGATAGTGTCCGTATTGTTATGTGTCTAGGCTAAGCAAAGACGGGTTCATCGGAGCCACCCACCTTAGCGATGTTCGCATCGGCCGAGCGATACTCCAAGCGCGCCTTTGAAAGTCTAAGTCTGGATTCATCTTAACGGGCCAAATGTAAGCCTTGCATCGATTCTTCATCAGGTCGATGCCAACTCTTCGGGTCGATGGCTAGTTTGAGTCGTTGCACTTGCCGTTTGAATCGGCGTTCCGCTAGGACGGAGCGGGTCATTACATAATACACCACTCAAAATAAGTCTCGTCCTCGAGACTTCTTGAGTGCAGGTCATCCTACCATTCCTTAACTCGTGTCGTCGTATTTTTTAGACAATTCCTATCGAATGCTTTACCATTCGATGGCACCGAACTATACTCGATACATTTCCAAGTCCCGTGTCTGCATACGTTTGGTCGAGTTTATTGAATAACTTTTTATTCATTTTAGAGTTGATGGTACTTATTCAATTCAAGTGTTTCTTCGTCTTGGTTGCTATTTCTTCGTGTCATGGGACTGAATTGGTCGTACGAGACACGTTGTAATTCATCAAATATGCGGGTCGTGGGCTGAGGCAAACTTACTTTCGTTTATCTCGGTCATCGAGATGACCCGATTCGCTTCCCAAGCGTTCTTGTCCACGAAATTAGTATGATTTTTTCTTAGCGGGGTCAACCAAGTCTAAGTAATATTCATCCGATTCATGACCAAGTATTGCACTATCATCGAGTATATCTTCCTATCAATGGTCCAATTCGTTATACCAACTTTTACTTACATGATATCGATTCCATACATTCACTTGTTTAGGACCAATCTCGTTGTCGTTCATGCATACTCCGCTCACACGTTTCTTTGATCCCGAGCCACGCTCGTACTAGTATCATTCTTTCCCTTAACACGATTTCAAGTTCTCGACGCTCTTCCATTCTCCAAGTATCATTTGAATTCAACGTATCGCTTGGTTGGATCGTACACACATTTCAGGTGTCCCCAAAATACATGCATTCACCAAACCGCATGATAGAGAATTCGTCATTCTCACTCGAGTCGCATCGTGCACATACTCAGGCATCCCTGAAATATATGCATGTCAGCCGAGTCTCGTGAGCAGGCTTTCCAATATTCGTGATTCACGCTATCCATCCATGCCAATCCTCAAGATCAATCTTTCGATTGCTAACACTTGAAACAGGACGTCTCGCCTAACCGCTAGGCCATTTCTCAAGGCTAAGTCAATGTCAGAATTGGAATCATAATTCCCCAACAATAATGCCAATACTGACCCCAATCCTAGGGTCAAACCAAAGTCGGTAGTACGGGATTTTCTACCCAAGCTCGCGTCACTCAGATTTCTAAACATCGAGCACGATCACCTATTCGCATCAATGCATCGTTGCACATATTCGATTCCAATAAATTCACTAATTCTAACCAATTCATGTATTCGATCACGAGGTCGTCTAGCTTTGGACAATACGTTGTGCCCCAATCTCACGCGAGTCCGATTATCCACGGTGGTTCATGAATCACCATGCAACACTCCTACGGAATAATCATTCTTATCGGGGCGTAACTCTTGCTTGCGTCTAGACTAATTCATTCTCGATACGCGGATTGGACCTACGCAATCCTCAAGCTCAATCATCTAGCACACCAAGTCATTCTCAAGTTCACCTTCGCGTCAAACCACAAGTCGAAGCATACAAATTGCCACGCCATGCTAGTTTAATCACCCCCGCTGTATGAATCACCATACCAGTGCTCACGCGGAGTGATCGCCCTAATCGGCGCGACGCATATGCGAGGCTGGAGGTGTGCTCGCATAAGACAAGAATGTCGACGGTGGGGTTATCGTCGAAGTAAATCCAAACATTTCATTTTCATCCAAGCCGAGATCTCTATTCGATAGTCCGACCGTCATTCATTCAACCAGAAAATCCTCGAGCCACGTCTATATTTTCCTCGACACGTTTCAATATCCCGAGTATAGCATCCGTCAGAACAATGACATTTGTACGATCGTCATTCGCCGAGTCAGAGTACCCCCGAGTTATCGCATATCGATCTTTGATACGCCTCAATACCATCGACGATATGCGTAACCCGACGATCTTCCTTTGCAACCAATTTCGAGTCGTGCGACTGATGCTATTGTCCGAACTGGATATACCACAATTCTATTCGATTTAATCCAAGATCAAGTTCGATTGCTATTCCTCAAGCTAGTTTCAATATCGTTCTCCAAGACTCAAGTCACATTTATTTGACCCAATCTGAAATTACCAGTGCTATCCTCTAGCTTCCTCGATTAAGACCATTCATTTTCATTCATTGTTCCGAACCATTTTCTAACTCGCGTTGCCCATTGACAAGTTGTCTAGGGACATCTCGTTTGGGACTTTTGAAGTCACGGCCAACTAAGCGTGACACATTCTAAGGCTTTGCGCGATCGCATCGCTTGCCGACATACTCGTACGATCCGTAATCCTTTAGTCTCGCTCGAACAATTTCTATGACGTCCATACACCACTCAGGGTTCGAGCCACTCGACTAGTTGCTGACACTCATTCTTATTCTTCTCCGAACCTATCACATACATCACTCAGATTCAAGCCATACGATCTAGTCCTCAATCACGTTCGCGTCATGCGCTAAGACATCCTTCAGATTCGTTCGACGAATCTCTAGCATAATCGTTCGTGTCATTTCGACGTACTAAGTCGTTCGCATTATTTCCTCAAAATCCAAGTTAATCTTCCGTACACGCCTAAGCATTAACTCGATAGCGTTCCTATCGATATACACTCTAAGTGTAGCTTCATTCCTGACCGAGCGGTACTTGATATCGCTCGCAACTCGATTGCACCAAAAGTCGAGGTGCGCGATACGCGGACTAAGTTGTGCCGCATAACCATCTCGTGCGGACTATATTCTAAGTTTGCACGTTCAATTGCTAGGGTCATCGTAGGACTAGTTAGGCATGCACGCAATGTTGGCCCATTCCATGGTTACACCCGATTTCGATAATCAACATGCACTTAAGTCAATACACAAAATATACAAACTGCTGCTAATCATTTCAGGAGATATGAAATCAATATCAACGGGCGTTGTACTGCATCAGCAAAGCATAGACATCATCAAATCTGAAGTTAAATCATTTTATATTTTATTCTGTATTTTTATATTTTATTGAGTCTAGGATTTATTTTGTAAAATCAATTTGATAATACTGGCTTAGGGTTATCCCAGTCCACATTTCCAAAAAGCCTACCCATTTTTCATTTATATATCTTTTTACAAAATATTCCAAAATCCTTTCTTACAATCTGTTTTGATAAAATATTTCAAAAAATCCTTTGACAGAACTCATAACCGAGTTCGGCCCGAGTTCGGTCCGAACTCTACCCGAGTTCGGTCAATTTGAATTTAAATGTTTATTGCCTCCAAATCTGCGAGCAATGTCTCTATGTGAAATATTTGCATCAGAACTCTGCCCAAATTCTGTCCGAGTTCGTCTCAGAAAACACCTATAAATAGAAGAGAAATTTTTATTTCAAATCACTCATTCATTCTTCATCTTCTCTTCTCTACTATTCAAGTGTTTTCAAAGTGTTCTAAAGCTTTCAAATTATACCTATACATCTCTTAGCCAAAAGCCAGTAATATCTGTGTTGATTTAGAGTTTTTGGTGTTCAAGAGTTGTAAAGAGGTCGTTCCAAGTTCAGCAACTATTATGTTGTGGAGCCGGTCGTGCGCTCGTCACCAAGCACGGTGTTGTGAAGCTGGTCGTACGCTTGTCACCAAGCACGGTGTTGTAAGAGACTGCAAGTTCTCATTTACCTTGTGCCATAGTGGATTAACATCGAGCAAGAGTACTCGAGACTGGATTAGTCCTCTCAGAGGGATACCAGTATACATCGCTGTGTCACTGAGTTTGATCTTTCTATCTCTTGCTAAATTTATTTATTGTCTCTTATTTTCTGCCATAGTTAATTTTTAATTGGTGATTATTTTTCCGCAGCACACACACACTCTATTCACCCCCCCTCTAGAGGTCCTGAACGGTCCTACAATTGGTATCAAAGCAGGTTATATTTTTATATAACAGACCTCAGAGTATATATATATATGGCAGCCGTGAAATCAATATTCAACGGTGAAGGACAATCCACAAATAGACCCCCACTTTTTGATGGTACTGATTATACCTATTGGAAAACACGGATGACTTTCTTCTTAAAATCTCTTGACTTTGATCTTTGGTCTATAGTCGTTGATGGTTATAAGAAACCAGCACCCACAGTGGTTGAAGGCCAGCTTATAGACAAGCTTCATGACAAATACACTGAAGCTGAGAAAGCTAAGGCTAGTCTAGATGCTCGTGCCATCAATGCACTATTCTGTGCAATTGACAAAACTGAGTTCAACAGAGTTTCAACCTGTAAGACGTCTCACGAAATTTGGAAACTTCTTGAGGTAACTCATAAAGGTACTTCCCAAGTGAAGGAATCCAAAATTAGTAGACTGACACAGGAATATGAATCTTTCAAGATGAAATCCAGTGAGTCAATTACACAGATGTTTACTCGTTTCCTTGATATAACTAATCCTCTGCAATCTCTTGGCAAGAATTACAGCAATCATGAAAAGATCAGAAAAGTGCTGCGGGCTCTAACCAAGAACTGGAATCCAAAAGCCACAGCAATTATTGAAGGAAACGATCTCACCACTATGTCCTTGGAAACACTGATAGGGAAGCTGATGACCCGTGAACTTGATTTGCAAGAGTTTGAAGAAGTAACACCAAAAGAAAAATCTATTGCTTTCAAAGCTCAAGCAAGAAAATCAACATGCAATGACTCTGATGAAGAATTATCAAGTGGTGATGAACAAGCCCTACTTGTAAAGAACTTCCGAAAATTCCTGAAGTTTGAGAAATCAAGCAGAAGGAAGAGAGATGTCCAAGAAAGCAATAAAGATGAAACTATTTGCTTTGGATGCAAGAAGACGGAGCACATGAAGAAGGACTGTCCAACTTCAAAGAAAAGCAGTCCATATGACAGATCAAGATCAAGCAGAAAAGCAACATCTGGTCGAAAGTATGCCAACACAAGTATCTGGCATGAAAGTGATGCCAGTGATACAGAAGAAGAGGACAGACCCTGCAAAAATGCAAATGTCTGTCTTATGGCATTTGATAAGGTATCTTCAAACCCTCTATATGATAATTTTACTTTCGATGAATTAGAAAATGCCTTTAGCGAATTACTTGAAGATCACAAAACTGTGCTTGACAAGTATAAGCAATCTCAAAAAGAGATTATGGCATACACAACCGAGTTAGCTAGACTGTCCAATCTTATTGAAGATATTAAAGAGACATCTACTACCGGTAACACGGAAGAGATAGCCAAACTCAAGGTAGACTATCATGAGGCTATCCTCAAAATTGAAAAGAAAGAAAGAGACTATGTCAAGATGCAAGAACTATATGACATAGAGAAGAAGAAGCACCTAGTAACAGAACAAAGACTCTCAGATATGACTGCTAGATATGAAGAGTCTATTGCGATTTCTAAAAAGTTAGAAATCAAGTTAGGCAAACAGACAATACCTGTGACACAGCCTAAGTTTAGTCCTAATGCTAAGCATACACCTAAGAGGACTAAAGTAAGAAAGCACAGAAGAAACACGACTATCACCATGCTTTCACTTATAGGTTCTCCAAGAAACCAAACAAGCATGTAAACACAGTTTTGACCACATCTGGTTCTAAACTTACTTGCACTTATTGTGGCACGCATGGAGACATATCACAGTATTATTTGGAAAGGAAGCTTGTTGACAATCACACTTTATTCTGGAGACCTAAAACTAATCAAAATGGACCCTTCAGTAAATGGGTACCAAAGGATTCATCTACTTGTTTTGTAGGTGGACCCTCAACCCTCTCATGCTAGAAGCAAATGGATCCTCGATAGCGGATGTTCGCGACACATGACTGGTGATGCATCTTTGTTCGCTACGCTATCGATGAAGAAAGAAGGATATGTCTCCTTCGGAAATAACTTGAGAGGTGATATTATTGGTAATGGTACTGTAGGTATTTCTCCTTATCCAGTAATAAAAGATGTTTGTCTAGTAACAGAATTGAAACATAACCTACTGAGCATAAGTCATTTAGCTGACAACGGTTATGGTATCAATTTTATGAAAGATAAATGCACCATATATGATATGTCATCTGGTGATCCCGTATATAAAGGGATTAGAGAAGACAATATTTATGTTTTCTTTTTAGAGAATACTACACTACACCAAAATAGTCAATTTGTAACACAATTTTTTTACAATTAGTAACGGTTATTATCGTGACAATCTTGTAACAGTAATAACTGTTACAATAACTAAAAAATCGTTACTAAAATTCTTAGTTTCTTATTTTTATTATTTTTATAATTTTGTGACCCTAAAAACCGTTACATAATTTAATACAAAATTTAAAAAGAAAGCTAAAGTGTTACTAACAAAAATCCCTTCCCGCACTAATTTTCATTATTCCCTCTCCCCACCCCCTCTCCCGCTCTCTCTTTCGAGCGTCCCCTTTTCAGCATTCCTTCTCTCTCTCTCTTGAGTACGAGAAATCCTATGCCTTCCTCCTCCTTTTCGTTTCCACTGCGGTGCTTTCGACATCAGAGAGTAAAAAAAATTTCTTCTTCTCCACAAAAAATTAGGACATCAAAGCGTAAAAATTAGGGTTTTGAGCTTCCCCGTCTTCGATCCAGTCCTTGTTGACGTCGACAACAAAGGGGAGTGACAGTCAAAGAAAAAAGGGCTCTGACTCACTCATATTAGAGAAAAAAGCGAGAGGCATCGCCTATCTCGAGCCAACGCCATTCTCTCTAGGTCAGATATTATTATTCCATTGAAATTAAGGTTTTGTCTCGATTTAGAGTTTGATTTATTATTTTCTGTTAAAATTGATCTAGAAATCTAGATTTAATCAAAGAATTCAGAGAAATTCTATCGGCACTAAGGATTTCAAGGAGAAAATAGGAAGAGCAGAAGAAGACTGAAGAGACGATCCATAGGTGATTTCTTAATTTCTTGGAACTTTTAGCTTAGAATCTTTTGTAATTTGAGTTTTAAGTCCCGATCTTTAATTTACTTTGTGAAATTATTGTTTAATGTTGATTAGTTTTTTTAGAGTTTTATCGATTCAGAAAATTAGCCGATTTTGGAGAAGGCGTTGTTCTGTGACTTGAATAAACTGTAATGTTAATATTACTCTAGATCAAGTATTTGATCTTTGAAATTATGGTTTAAAGTTGATAATTCTAGCAAGATAATTAATTTTAGCACGTATTACTGTATAGGAGCTAAAAATAGGGACAATCTTTACTTCTCTTGGTGGAGTTTATATATAATACCTCATGACGAAGAACATGGACAACCTTTACCGGCATAATGTTCAATGTTATTACTATATACTAATGTTAACTATCTTTGGCTTCTTTTAGTTCAATGAAAATAAATGTCTTTATTGTTAGCAAAATGAGTTGTACTCTTTTTCTCATGCCAAATACCGTATCAGGTTTGGAGGAATATTTAATATGGCATAGTTACTATGGGATGCCTTTAGAGTGGGATTTTTGACAGAGGTCCTTGGTGGCAGTGCTTCTTCAATGGATATACGATACGGCATGGTTGGTTGTCCTAAATCTAGGATCAACTAGCTTGCTCGTGCCCTGACTGATGCAATATTTAGACAATATTGTGAAGGTACTTCTTTTGTTTAATCAGATCCAAAATTGGTATTTTTCATCTACATACGACATATACATTATTGATTGGTATTCACTATTTTCATGTCCAACTATAGTATCAGAGAGTATCTCTGGGCTGAAACCGGGGCTTCATGGCTTCCATGTTCATGCCCTTAGCGATACTACAAATGGCTGTATGTCCACTAGTAATTTGATTTTATTTTGGGTTCAAAGGAAACTTCCATAGAAAACCTTTGGTTGTAAGTAAATTTTTTTTCTGTCACAGTAAATAATGATCATTGGTAATACATGGGCTCATTTCAATCCTGCTGGAAAGGAGCATGGAACTCCTGATGAGGAGGTTCGCCATGCTGGTGATCTTGGCAATGTGAAGGCTGAAAAGGATGGTATAATTTCTTTTCTTTTTTATTTTTGATAATGTCTTTTTGTGAGTGGATACTGAGCCCCCTCGTTACACCTCGTAGCTCCTCTATAGGCCAAGCCAACTTTCATCTATAATTCATATTTTTTTTCAGTAACGTATCTTCCTTTTCTTGTCATTCTTTAGGGACTGCTAAATTTACCATTGTTGACATCTAGGTATATTGACCCTTCAATTTTTTTCTGACCCTGAAATAACATCTTTTATAGAATGCTTAGTGGGTCTTTTACTTTCAAAGCCTTTATTTATTTATATATTTATTTATCATCTTTCTATCACAGATTCCACTCACTGGACCAAATTCCATCATTGGGAGGGCTGTTGTCGTCCATGTTGATCCCGATGATCTTGGAAAGGGTAATATTTTTGCACAATAATATGTTTGTTAAATTTTTTTAAAAACTAGCTACTATTCTACATATACTAGTCTCAAGAAATAGTTTGATGATATTGTCTTACTTCAGAACCAAAAGCATGAATAAACAAGTATTTAAAATAGGAATATACCATCCTGTTATATTGCTTTGAAATCAGAATGACGTTACTTATAGCCTTTAGTAGAACGGAGACTTATAATTTGGGTACTACTTCCATTGTCATCTTAAAAATTCCTTATTTTCCTTCGGGATATGCTGGGATGGGAAGTGGATCTGTCATGTATTTGTACCCTTCTTCACGAGACTAGTATCAATGTGGAAAATGTAATATTTGCTGGAACCAAGATGCTTGAGCATTGCTTATTCTTTATTTTTGTTTCTTTTATGCAAGTTATTACGATTATGAAACCAACTAGTTTGTTACATCAACGCCTACTAATGTCCTCGACTAATTGATATTTTGTTTACAATTATTCATATATAGAGAAGGGTAACTTCACAATCTTGCACTATAATTTCATCATATTTGTAATGCCCCGCTCTGCACGAGGCATTTGGTTAGCTTATTGGATGGGATCAGAATATTGGACCGTGACTTATGTTGGAAATCAGGAGAATTGAGACAGATGCAGTCTCTCTTAGCTGGCTAGACGAAATGGATATTGGAACGTGGCTCGCTGGTGGAGCTACGCTTAGTAGAATTTTGGGTGAGTGGAACTGTCCTTCCTCCTCCTTACTCCTTCATGCTTAATAGATGAAGTATTAAAATGCTATGAACTGCCCCTAAATGTCCCATATGTTAGTTGCTGAATAATAAAGATGCTTTTGCTGAGAATTATTGAAATGTACAACACATTGAACTGCTAATGTGACTTGAGGCCTGAGAATGAATTGATGACATTGTCCCTTATGCTTAATGCTGCTGAAACGACAAAACACTTTAATAATGAGATGCCTTGTGAATGATAGAATAAGAAATGAACTGGCTATGCTATCGAACCAATGAACTGAATGAAACACTAGAATCATGTACTATCTGTATAACTGTTACAAGAATATGAAATGTTGCCTGTCCCTTATAAGAAATGAATGAATGAATAAATGTTTCTATGAAATGAATGAATGTTAAGTTTCTCTTAAGAAAGGAATGATATGAGATACGTTGCAATGAAGCAATGAATGAGAAATGATAAAGCTGGGATCGTTGAGATCACCAAATGAAATGATGGTAATGATGAAAAGAATAAGTCATTGAATATGACTAATGATGCACTGTTGCCTTTACTTTCCTTAATATATTTTACCATACGATTATGTTCACAATCGAGTCGGACACGCATTCGCATGGTCATGGACAACTTGTATACAAGGTTTGAGTAATAATTTCCTCGAACGGTTCCTAGGGCCCTGGGGACCGATTCGGCCTAGGAGGAAATAATGATGAGTGCTATGGGAGCACGGATAGGACGGGGTGGCATAGAGGCTCGCCACCTACTATGCTGACCGCATTATCTTAAAATGAAATGAAATGAAAAGAGTCCATATGGTTTAACAACACCAGTGACCATGTAGTCAGAATGCATGCTAATGAATGTTTTGTGCAGGCAGAGTAAGTATATCAGATAACCTGTATTTGATGCAGGTACGAGAAGTCGGCTATCAGTAAGAAATCACATAATTGTGATATTGTATAAGTTGGTTTAACTTGCCTGCTTAACATGTTCAATTCATTATGCTAGAAAGATGCCTTGCTATAAATAGTGCTCAAACATAACATCCATGCTAAGTGATGCTTGAAGTGAGAATTGTTAGAACATGTTTAAGGTGTTAATGTTAACGATGCCTCAATGATGCCTTTTCATGATAACACCTAGTATGCCTCAATGATGCCTTTGCATGATAACACCAAGAATGATAAATGATATGTTCACATGAATGCTACTAAGAATATGTTTACATGCTTCACTCTGATTATTGCCCATGAACTGTAAACTGATACTAGGCCCAAGTAGAAAGATCACTCTAATAAATGCTTGCTTAAATGATCACCTAAATGTTGGTTTATGCGAGTGGGTTGGATTCTGCTCGCCAGTACATAGATGATGTGCTGACCCACGTTTTGTGGGTAGGTGCTCGTGCTTGGAATGTTCTACACACGAAGTTTAGCTGGATTGGTCTCGCGGCATCGAAGATTTGTTGGGCATACAGAAGCTCTCCTTGCACAAGATGATGTCTTCTGTTTATAAAGGGCATAATGTATGGAACATTGTAATCAGTTGTACCAGTGAGATTGTAAGCCAAGTCGGTATATCGAGTTGTAATCCATTGTATCCAAATATCAAATGTAAGTTGTATAGCATTGTTCAGTTGGTTTCCAATTTAAAGTGAGATATGCTGTAATCATTGTACTTAAATACAAGTCTTGTACTCTTCTTCAATTATCAATAAAGAGAATAAAGTTCTACATATCTCTGTGTGGCTTTGAGTTACTCTTTTTCTCCGCTGCTATAAAGAAGTGATGTACTTCTATTCAATAAGAAAGATTGTCCTCATTAAATTCAATTTATCTGCTTCTGCCACTGCGATGTGTTCCTATTTGAAGAATAATCGATTATGTACCATCTTTGCCTTGTACAAGTGCAATACCAGACTTGTACGGCATCACGCCCAAGCGAGGACGATCGATTCTAAGAGATCAAATATGAAGAATAAATGACTCTACGAATCGGGGCATGACAAATTGGTATCAGAGCACGGCTTTACGTCCTTGGTCTCTTCTTTGATTCGTTTCAAATCAAAGTTGCATCAACGATTAACCCAAAGTTGCTTCCGCGATCACTCAACGTTGCTTCCGCGATTAAATCAAAGATTGCTTCTGCGATTATATTGTTGTTGTCCTGTAATCATCCTATGTTGTTCGTGTCTGAAAGATCATTGACCCTCTTGGCTGCTCACTGGATGTTCCATACAATAAGTCTATATACATTATGATGCCCCTGAAAGAATGATTGTTGTTGGTTTGGACACAAATAACCCAACAATGACTCGATGCCAAAGTATGCTATATTGTGAATGCTGTTTGGAATGTGGGAATGAAATAATTGATGGATAAGTTCAACAGAATTAGTGAATTGACTCATGTGTGCTGGCTACTGCTTTGAGACCCTAAGAATGTTGCCTTGTGATATTGAGACCCCGAGATGTTGGTTAAGTATTGTGATCATTATAGATCAGGAATGTCCGGAATAGATTGAGTTGGTATTGTTTAAGGATGGCTTCGTTTCTGAGTGGTATATTGCCTCTACCACCTCAGAACGAGATGTATGTTGACCCTTTCCATAAAATAGCAATGAGACTATCTGTGAGTACTGGGTAGTGCCAAGACTTAGCTGGGAGTCATGTATTGTGCTAGATGACTCGAGTGTCCCCTGACGGTGATGCTATGTTGGGTAGTGAGATTGTAGAAATGGTAACGGTTGGCTTGGTTAGAAATTGTTTAGTCGAGTGATGACTCAGACTAGTAAGACAGTTAGTATGCTACGGGTAAATGATTTGGCTAGAGAATGTTGTGGCTTAGAACATTGGAACGTCGATTTCGATTGGTTGGATGCAAATTAAATGTGGCTAATATAAAGTTGGATGCGTAGCTGAAAGTTTTGGAAATATCGTCAGGAATTAAAGGAATATTAGAGATCTATGCTTTAACCCTAAGGTGTAATAGGTGTTAATCCATCTTGATCACCAAAGGATAGTCGTTGCCTATGTACATGTATGTTGAGGATTTAATGAGACTAGAAAAGTAACAAGTAGCCACTTGACTATTTGTGTTGCCTAGAGAATGGTTAAGTGATACATAATTGTCGGATTGAATGGATGAACTATTTGACCATTGCTGCATGAGATTTAAGAATGCCCGTAAGATAGTTTGATGATTAAGAAACGAATGGGATTGAGAAATTTCAAACGTGTTGGATAATGTCGGTATAAGTGATTGTTGGTTGGGATATAGATTATTGGCTTATGACTTAGTGGTGTGACTTCGTCATACAGACCAAATAGTATGATTCCATAGTTATGTTAAGACTATCGGAACCGATGACCCTTGAATAGTTAGCCTTGGCTTATGGGTTCGTGTGAGTACAAAGGAATTTGGAATAGAAATTGAATCATTGGAAATTTACTTGATGGATTATTGGAACGATGAGAATCGTATGTCGGATTGGGAATTGACCGTAATGTTGATAGATCGATCTTAGTAGATCGTTGGGTAAGTCTAGAGTGAGCCTCTGTGGGAATTAGTTCCTTGAGGAAGACACTAGATAGATAGACTTGACCCTAGAAACCGTGGGCTGCATGACCAATTGTTGGCATAACCAACAATGGCGATTAATTATTCAGACTGAGTTAAAACCCGTAGGTTTGGGTAGAGTTCCTTAGAACTGTTGGTTGCTTGTTGGCCTTAAGAATAAGAAACTAGTATAACCCTAGTAGCCGTCCACTCTAGGGAAGTCACCTGAACAATTAAGTTTAGCTATCAGTGTAGCTAACCTTAGAGACTGATTGAATATTAGGTGACCATTGGAGACCTATAGGATGACCTTGTGGCATTGAATGAGAGACAGTGATAATGAGTATTGACCTAAGGGAATGTATGCTTCAACTTGAGCCGTAAGAGATGTTTGACCCTTGAGGATTATATGTCGGCCATAAGTGGGAATTGCAACCGTAAGGTAAGGCTTGAGTGTACCTATAGTCGGGTAGCTAAGTTAACCTTGACTGTTGCATAGAATTATACCCTGACTCGGGTAATCGATAGTGGGTGACGCCGGATTGTATCTTATAGAAAAGATGAGTTGCCTCGGTGAAAAATATTGTTGGATTTGGAAAGGAATATGATTGCATGTTGTAAACTCTTGATATGATTGGCTCTAAGTTAGACCCTTGATCGAATATTAGAAATGTTATGCTTGGGTATAGAGTTTAACCAAGTTGTCCCTGATATTAAGTTTTGTAGCCTGGAAGATAGTGATTGTGGCAAAGTGAATAAAGCAATAAGTCAAATGAAAGGATGCTAAGTCGGATTTAGAAAAGAGAGTTATATTGTGGCTGATCGAATCGCACTAACATGGAAGTTGGCTGAAGTACATATGTTTTGGGGACGCCTAAAATATGTGTATGGATCCAGCCGAAGTGATTGGTTGCGACTGAGATAACATTATGGGAAGAAATTATCGCACTAGCACGGACTTTGGCTGAAATGCATATGTTTTGGGGATGCCTAAAATATGTGTATGGATCCAAACGAAGTAATATGTTGCGACTGAGATAGAAATGTAAGAGAAATGTTGGCGAATCAATGAGAAGTTACAAGTAATTGAAAAAGAGATAGACAGATCGAATCGTTGATGGATTTAAATGGTACAGTTGGATAGATATTTTGAAATGACCGAGTGGGCTGAAATGAATATTGATTTGAAGCTGAATGAGTAAACTCATGGTGATTAAGTGAATCTTGTAGAAGACTTGTTTCCTTAAGTTTCGAGGACGAAACTTTTTTTGAGTGATATATTATGTAATGCCCCGCTCCGCACGAGGCATTTGGTTGGCTTATTGGATGGGATCAGAATATTGGACCGTGACTTATGTTGGAAATCAGAAGAATTGAGACAGATGCAGTCTCTCTTAGCTGGCTAGACGAAATGGATATTGGAACGTGGCTCGCTGGTGGAGCTACGTTTAGTAGAATTTTGGGTGAGTGGAACTGTCCTTCCTCCTCCTTACTCCTTCATGCTTAATAGATGAAGTATTGAAATGCTATGAACTGCCCCTAAATGTCCCATATGTTAGTTGCTGAATAATAAAGATGCTTTTGCTGAGAATTATTGAAATGTACAACACATTGAACTGCTAATGTGACTTGAGGCCTGAGAATGAATTGATGACATTGCCCCTTATGCTTAATGCTGCTGAAACGACAAAACACTTTAATAATGAGATGCCTTGTGAATGATAGAATAAGAAATGAACTGGCTATGCTATCGAACCAATGAACTGAATAAAACACTAGAATCATGTACTATCTGTATAACTGTTGCAAGAATATAAAATGTTGCCTGTCCCTTATAAGAAATGAATGAATGAATAAATGTCCCTATGAAATGAATGAATGTTAAGTTTCTCTTAAGAAAGGAATGATATGAGATACGTTGCAATGAAGCAATGAATGAGAAATGATAAAGCTGGGATCGTTGAGATCACCAAATAAAATGATGGTAATGATGAAAAGAATAAGTCATTGAATATGACTAATGATGCACTGTTGCCTTTACTTTCCTTAATATATTTTACCATGCGATTATGTTCACAATCGAGTCGGACATGCATTCGCATGGTCATGGACAACTTGTATACAAGGTTTGAGTAATAATTTCCTCGAACGGTTCCTAGGGCCCTGGGGACCGATTCGGCCTAGGAGGAAATAATGATGAGTGCTATGGGAGCACGGATAGGACGGGGTGGCATAGAGGCTCGCCACCTACTATGTTGACCGCATTATCTTAAAATGAAATGAAATGAAAAGAGTCCATATGGTTTAACAACACCAGTGACCATGTAGTCAGAATGCATGCTAATGAATGTTTTGTGCAGGCAGAGTAAGTATATCAGATAACCTGTATTTGATGCAGGTACGAGAAGTCGGCTATCAGTAAGAAATCACATAATTGTGATATTGTATAAGTTGGTTTAACTTGCCTGCTTAACATGTTCAATTCATTATGCTAGAAAGATGCCTTGCTATAAATAGTGCTCAAACATAACATCCATGCTAAGTGATGCTTGAAGTGAGAATTGTTAGAACATGTTTAAGGTGTTAATGTTAACGATGCCTCAATGATGCCTTTTCATGATAACACCTAGTATGCCTCAATGATGCCTTTGCATGATAACACCAAGAATGATAAATGATATGTCCACATGAATGATACTAAGAATATGTTTACATGCTTCACTCTGATTATTGCCCATGAACTGTAAACTGATACTAGGCCCAAGTAGAAAGATCACTCTAATAAATGCTTGCTTAAATGATCACCTAAATGTTGGTTTATGCGAGTGGGTTGGATTCTGCTCGCCAGTACATAGATGATGTGCTGACCCACGTTTTGTGGGCAGGTGCTCGTGCTTGGAATGTTCTACACACGAAGTTTAGCTGGATTGGTCCCGCAGCATCGAAGATTTGTTGGGCATACAGAAGCTCTCCTTGCACAAGATGATGTCTTCTGTTTATAAAAGGCATAATGTATGGAACATTGTAATCAGTTGTACCAGTGAGATTGTAAGCCAAGTCGGTATATCGAGTTGTAATCCATTGTATCCAAATATCAAATGTAAGTTGTATAGCATTGTTCAGTTGGTTTCCAATTTAAAGTGAGATGTGCTGTAATTATTGTACTTAAATACAAGTCTTGTACTCTTCTTCAATTATCAATAAAGAGAATAAAGTTCTACATATCTCTGTGTGGCTTTGAGTTACTCTTTTTCTCCGCTGCTATAAAGAAGTGATGTACTTCTATTCAATAAGAAAGATTGTCCTCATTAAATTCAATTTATCTGCTTCTGCCGCTGCGATGTGTTCCTATTTGAAGAATAATCGATTATGTACCATCTTTGCCTTGTACAAGTGCAATACCAGACTTGTACGGCATCACGCCCAAGCGAGGACGATCGATTCTAAGAGATCAAATATGAAGAATAAATGACTCTACGAATCGGGGCGTGACAATATTACTCTTTATCCCTACAGAATTGCCGACAATTTAGGCTTGTCTTTCAGTATTTGGTAATATCCTTGTGGAACCTGTCCACAGAAAGTTTGCGGTTATTGTCTTTTTTATATTCTCGAGAATAGGGGTGATGATACTTATTAGTCGTCTTTAACATATTTCGGTTACAATACTCCAAGTATCTGAGTTCAGCAACATATACTTTATGCAAAAAACATACATCAACAAACCAAAAAGCCACTTATGCTTTCATTAAACTTCTGCAAGCATAACAAATCTGAATATTTTATGCTACTAAAACCAAGAGTGTAATCAAGTTTTAGTTTTTCATTTGAACAAATTATATTTTCTGACTATTTGACTTTTTTCTCTTTCCAAATTATGTCTTAAACAATATTCATATCTTTTTTTTCCTGTTTGAAACTCAATTTGTTGTCCATGTCCTTACCTTGAGTATGTTGGTTATCTCATCATTTAAGGATAATATTACGCCTCAACATTTTTTCTAATTTTTTCCTATTTGAAACTCAATTCAATGTACATGTCTTACCTTTACTATTTCTCTCATCTTTAAAGGATAATATTTTGTCTTAATAATTTTTTTGAGTTTTTTTCCTATTTGGAACTCAATTTGTTGTCCATGTGGTACCTTAACTATGCTCATTCTCTCTTAATTAAAAGGATACTCAGTAATCTCCCCTTGGTGGTCCACAGAAGAATACAATAGATGAGTGCAAGATTAAAACTGTGGCTGAAGTTACGTTGCTTTCGCCTTAAACATCTAATGGTGGGATACAACAGTTTGGCATCACAAATGCTGCCGATAGTTGTTTGCATTGGTGGATTGCAATGATGCCAATAGTTGCTTGCATTGGAAACATCTAATGGTGAGATACAACACTCTGGTCATATTAGTCTTGGATTGAATTGAGGTTAAAATGTGATTGTTAAGAGCAGGTTCAAGTCAGAGCTCCATTGGTGGCTCATTTGTAGGTAATTCTTTATCTAAATTAGAACTAGGAACCGATTCTCCTTGGTATCTTCGTCTTCATGTGGGAGAGAGAGGAGAACCGATTCTCCTTGGTATCTTCATCTTCATACTAGGTAATTAAGCTAGCCATTGCTTGGGCAAATACTATAGTAATGTTGTAACACCCAGTTTTCCAGATGAGGGTAATTTTGAAATTTTGTAATTATAATTATTATTTTTTGATAATTATTTCATATTATGATTTTTGGTGATTTTTAATCATTTTTTAACTATTTAAAATTATGACTTGTGATTTTGACATTTTATATTGTTTGGTTTTAATTTTGAGGAATTTGTCACCCCCAGTTTTCAGAAACAGTGGTATTTTTGTCATTTTGTATTTTTAAAATATTTTTGAAATTTATTTTATTATTTATGATATTGTTTTGGGATTATTTGAGTCGGGTTCGAATTTCAGCTCAATCCGACTTGAAACGGGGATCCGGGGGTAGTGTTAACTCTAGTGGGACCCACACACTAGTTAGGCATGGCCCACATGATATTAATTTTAGTCCACATGATAGAAATATTTTAGTTAGAGGTTAGACTAATTATTATGGATAAGGTTAGTGTGATTAGAGACTTTAGAATGACTAATTTAGCCCCAACCAATTAGCCCTTTCCAAAAACTCATAGAATAGGTTAGTGGGGGCATTTTGGACCTTACCATAATAGGACAAATAGCCCCATATGGCCAGCCACTTTGGGAGAGGATAGGCTCAAGTTCATTTCATTATTCTCATCCACACTCTCTCTCTCTTGTTCTTCCCTAAATTCCTAGAGAGCAATCCCTAGCAACTTCTCCACCAAATCCTTCCATTTCACCACCAAATCTTCTTCTTTCCTTCTCTATTCTAGCCAAGGAGGAAGCTACCCAAGTTTGGGAGGATTCGGAGCTCGTTCGTGTCCTTTTGGAATCTCTACGTGTCGGTGTCGCTCCGGGAAGGCTTTTCTTCGATTCGATCTACCGGGAGGTATAAATCCCTTCTCCTTTTCATTTTCTCATGCATATAGGTCTATTTTGAACCCATAGGAATGACCCCCATGGTTGTATCTCCATTTGTGTCCATTTCGTGTCCATTTGGAGGTCATAGGAGTGTCCTTTGTGTTGTGGTTGTGTCCATGTGGGAAAATCCCAAATTTGGATACACTATGTGTTGTTGTTATGTATGAATGAATTATTACATGTTTAATCTCATATTTTTGTATTGGATATGTGTTCTATAGTGTCTCATATATATATATTAGTGTAGAGAGTGAGTTCTTGATATATTATGTTATATACTTGTGTTCTTTTGTCTCAAACTACCTAAATCCGTCATGATTTTTATCCACGTTTTTAATTTCAGCCCTAACTTAGAAATATCATAACTTCTAGCTCAAAGTTCGGTTTAATCTCCCATTTTTTTTAAAAGAAGCGTATTGAAGTTAGCTTTCCAAAAACATATATTAATAGGCCTAATTCTTTCTGTAACTTTCTGGAAAATTATTTGAGTGTCAGTTGTACGAAAGACAAACGCGTTCTCGGTGTCTTCGCGATTTCGGGAGTTTCCGGAAACGAAAACGCGATCCGTTTAAAGTTTCGGAAAGCTAACACATAGATCTATAACATACTTTAATCCTAAATTTTAATTCATGCTGAGATAGTACAGTATTGATTATTAGTAGGAGTTACTATTCGGCATATGCATCTTGTGCACCCTTGTGTGTAATATAATGTTCTATTTGATTTTAACCCATGTTAATGTATATACATTATGTAATTAAATAGAGAATGCAAGCATGAGTAAATGGTTAAATAAATGATGCATGAGGTGTAAGTATCCTATCTAATGTAAGCATGTATAAGTATGGCTTGTGATGAATATGTAGGTTCCATAGTATGTAATGTATGGTGCATATAGTGGTGCAAGAGAATAAATGAATGATGAATGAATGCAAGCATGAATGTAATGTAATAATAGATGTAATGCATGATATGTTAGATGAATGAAATAATATATATATATATATATGATATATATCCTCTTTACATTAATGTATATATATGGTTGAATGCAAGCATGTAGGAATGCAATTAATGTAATGTATGTAAGCAATACATAAATGCATGAATGAAAGAATGATATACAATGCATGCATAAAAGTATATAATGAATGCTAGATATAAATGTAAGGTATATATGTAATGATAGATATGAATGCATATTAATGTATAAATATTGTAAATGCAATATCAGATTTCATATGTAGACATAGAACCAATGCATAGCTGATATTTAGATTGAATGTTAGTTCATTTTAGGTTGTTCGAACACTGAACTGTCCATGTAAGCATATATACCTTCCTTTTCCTATTGCCAAGCCAATTTTAGTTTTCAATATAGTGGAATGTCTATGAATGTAATATTAACCTTCAACCCCTTAATTCGAAATGTTAGTTAATTTCAGTATTAGACGATGCATGAGCTGTATGCATATGGGATGTTGGCTTAATGGCAGATTTCAGATAACATGGTTCATTTTATGTGGTTAGTTACACCAGTTTATGGGATATCTCACTTTAGTTTATATGTAAATGTGGAACTAAACTGAGAATGAACTTCACCCTCTGCACAAGGACACCCCACTCTATATCAACCACCATGCCATGTAACCCTTCTCTAAATAATTGCTATAATATATTTATAGATTTATGTGAAGTATAGATGCATGTTAGTTATAACTTAAATAGTCTCTACTCTAATGTATATAGATGTATACTTGTAGCCATGCATATAAGTATAATACATGTGTAATGTAGATGGGTTAGCTTTGTGCCATGTGTAGTGTAAACTCATAACTAGTATTGATTTCTCTTTTCATGTACACCTCCATGTTCACACACACACACATAGCTTTAAATGTTAGTTCATTTCTCTTATATATATATATATATATATATATATATATATATATATATATATATATATATATATATATATATATATATATATATATATAATATTGAATATGCATGATAGTGATGTATCTTGATGTGTGACTTGTGTTGGCTTGTATAGCCTTGTGATTGGTGTGTGATTGCTAGACTAGGCTTGGTTAGGCCTAGTGAGACTTATTAGACTTGCTGGGATTAGGAGTGGCCTAGTAGACCTAGTTGACTGGTGTAGTTGACTGGAGTTGACCAAGTGTTAACTTTAGTCTATTTTGACCTAGACAGTATACAGACGCATCGTAGATTACATTTATCATCCCATGTATACATCTTGACTTGTGTTGCTCTAACTAGGAGTCAGGTACCTCATCTCGGACAGTACATTTACTTCAGACATTCAGATACCAGGCGAGTACATTCTCTGACCGTTTCATACTTGTCTGGATTTATATTCTTGCTCTAGATTACTGTACTTGATGCTGACATGATCATTATCACGGATTGGTACTATACGGATCTTCTTCTGAGATGTTATCTCCTGGTATTCACTAGATACATATTGTGATGTGCGTTTCACTTCCATATTGTATTTATTGAATACCTATATTCTTGTATATTCCTTGTGCATATTGTACTCTCAGTATCACATGAGTCCCATGGATAGACCATTGTACACTATTGTATAACATTGTACAACTATTGTATAACATTGTACATCTATTGTATAATATTGTACATCCATTGTATAACATTGTATACTATTGTGCAAGATAACGTAACCGGAGTAGATCCTTGTGTATTGATTTGGGAAGGGGGAGTAGAATTGGTTATGTAATCAAATCCTATTGTACAATATTGTATAACTATTGTATATGTCTATTGTACACCCACGTACAATGGAGTTACTATTGCATTTTCCTAGACCGTTTACATAACCATATTGTACTCTAAATCACAATAGGCTTACAGTTCTTATTTATCATATTTAGATATTTCTTGTTATCAAATCTCTACTGTTTTTCATATACTTCTTACTTTCAGCGTTTCATGTACCTTACTCTATTGCATGCTTTATATTTTCTAACATGATATGAACTGCGTGAGATATTTTGTGCTCGCTCCCGTCCTGACTGGACCTGTTGAAAATTTTACAGAGGATGATGAGGCACCCTGCACCCCTTACTTGGAGTTTGCCTAGTTGACACTCGCGACCTGGACCCCAGGGGAGGTTCAGGCAGCTGCTGAGGACGATTCCTTGCTTAGTATAGATAGTTTAGACTGTTTTCCTTTTATGTTTAGTTGTTGTTCTTGATTCAGAGTTTGTATATTGTAGAGATGTTGAGACTTGTATTTCATTTCTGTTGTACCTCGGTTGAGGATTCTCTTATCTATTTTATCGTGCCATATTCTATCTCTAGATTGTGATTGAGTTGTACCTCTGTGTTGGCCTCTTTATGGAGAGCATTCATATTATGTTAGTTATAGTTCATGACCTAGAACAGCGTTCTACCGCCGACACTGCGGCGTAGGCTGGACGTTGTTACGCTCTCGTACCCTCATAGTGGGTGCGGGTCGTGACAAATGTAGAGTGTTCAATTGGCTTCATATACATTGTTGATCGAGCATCTGTTAACTGATGTTCTTCTTGCAGCTGTTGCTGCGACCTTTTCCCTGTTCCTTCTAGAGATCAAGGCAAGATATGACTACGGAGTGACGATATTCATACTGACATTAGCCTGGTGGCGGTGTTGAGCTATCGGGTGGAGGAGATGATGCAGATGGCGCATAAGAGGCTCTCTACCATTGCCTTGGTTTTGCAGCCTTCCTCATGACCTCCATGTTTGTGTTCCCAGTATGGGCTGGTGAGGATCTCAACAAACTGACTGCTGCCAACTTGGACAAGCTTGCTAGCTTCTGGGAAGGTATATAAATATATATTCCATATGTACAGATTAATTCAACAAGTACTGGATCATGAATTAATAATATGCACACAATGACAATTTCAGGACTGGGAGCCAAGTACTTTCATGAGAGAATTGGAAGTAAAAATTTGGAGGGAAATTCATTTCTCCAAGTGCACAAGAGTGTTCTGAACTCGAATGCTACGGAGGAATCTCTGGTGAGCACAACCAGAATGTTACTGTTTTGCTTACTTTATGCATACAAATTTTGTTATATTTGTTAGAGAAAGAGAAAGGTTCACTTAATCAAACAAATCCTACTTCAAAACCTGAAGTAATTAGCAAGCACATCTCAGCAACATCTTATTATGTTAATGGATTCTTTGCAAGTTCATCCTCTTAGCCACCAACTCAAGCAATCTTCTTAGGTTGTTACCCTCTGTTCACCCACTGTACTCATGGGTCTTCCAAGCCTACTTGTACTCGTTAGTCAATATCTCTCTCTTATTACATATCACTACAGGCAAATATTACTGATACCCATCCTCTTAGCCTGTAGGAGAGATATGCAGCATGTAGCAGGGTATGAATGCAGGGAATGATGTTCAGTGAAACACAATGTATTCCTAGGAGTTGTAGTATATTAGACATGGCTTGGCAATTGCAGGATATGTGCAACCTGGGAAATCAAGTTATGGCATTTGAACTTATGCTTGCCAGCAGTATGCTCTAATTTCGACTTACCAGCTATAGGATACCAAGGCCACTATATAATTGAGATGGTTTTTGAACTTATGCTTGCCAGCAGTATGCTGCTATATTAGACATGGCTTGGCAATTGTAGGATATGTGCAACCTGGGAAATCAAGTTATGGCATTTGAACTTATGCTTGCCAGCAGTATGCTCTAATTTCGACTTACCAGCTATAGGATACCAAGGCCATTATATAATTGAGATGGTTTTTGGATTACATGTTTCGATTTATGATGGCTGATGGTGTATCCATAGTGAAGAGGAGGTATCCTAAGCCCTTCTAATGGAGTACACCTGCTAGATACTCAAGGATTTACACACAGGCTTAAGTAACCAAAACCCATATAACTGACAGTCAAGTTATTGAACAGAACACAAGATGATTGGTAAAGGTTAAGGACAGGCTTGGGCAACACATGGGTGCTTGAACCATATGGTGTATGTCAGGTGACATTGCCTGTTTTAATAGCAATTCTCTGCTATAAAGGTCTGGTAACCTTATAGGGACTGGACCTTAGTATCCCTGTCTTCAACATATTGAACTGAACCAATATGTACATCTGGGCTGATACATGCCAACCTCAGGGGCTGCACATGTATTATCACAGAATTATCTTACTCTCGTCTACAGGAACCAACCCCTTTACTACAATTACTACTGCTACTCAAGACCAACAGGTTCCTATGGATTGAAACATGATGCAGGCCTGGTCACGAAGTTTTGTGGGTCAGTACATTGCTTTGTGCACTGATCAAGGATGCATTGGGTCCATGAGATGGACTGAAACCATCCACACTCCTATTATTCTAGGCTATGCTATGATACATCTCTAGTCCATAGTTTCTGTCAAAACAAGGGCATAGAATGGGGAATGAAGGAAAATAATAAGCATCTCTCAAAACATGGGCATATACTGGGAGATGTATGCATTTTGATCCTTTTCTGTCAGAATTCTTCTTGCCCTGGTTAATAAGCAGCTTTAATAAGTAGCTTTTTGCAGTTCCATAGCCCTGGCAATGCAAACTACATTACTTGTCCAATGTTTGTCATATGTGCAAAGAAACTTCTTTTACTCTGAAACTTCTTTTACTCTTACAGGTTTCTGGTTTTTTTTCTGAAACTTCTTTTACTCTTACAGATTTACAGTTTGTCATATGTATAAAGAACATGTGCTCACATGTATGTTTTTTCTGAAACTTCTTTTACTAGTTTGCACGCATCTTAATTTTATACTTCTTTTACTCTTACATGCAGGAATATGTACAGTTTTAGCATGGATGCAAGCACTTTCATTCTTCCTCAAGAGAGCCTCGTCTTGATTATCCAAAAACACAAGAGTTTGAAATATTTTGTGGTTTCCTTCATGCATCTAGAGCCTTGTTTTGTTGTCATTGAAACCAACAATGGAATGTTTCCTTACTAAAATATTAATGTATGGATGCTATTGAACATCCTGTGGTTTAGTTGCTTATTTTTCAAATATTATGTGGTTTAATTACTAATTTGAATGGTTGAATTGTTATTTGAAATTATGTGATTTTGTTTCTAGTTTGGAATGGTTGAATTGTTATTGCAAATTATGTGGTTTAGTTACTTGCTTGAAATTGTTATTAAAAATTGTGTGGTTTAGTTATTGGTTTGGAATGGTTGAATTATTATAAAAGTAAAATATTATGAAATTGGATATGTTGTTTATTGTTTAGTTACAAGTTGAATGTAGTTTTTTTTTATTTAAATAGTCCAATTGTAATGGTTATAACTGTGACAATTAGTGGAGAATAGTAACGGAAAAAATAATATAGTCACAGTAAAAACTGTCACAAAACAAACTAACTGCCACATTAATAACTGTGACAAATGGAATATTGATCACGGTTATAACCGTTACCACAACAAATATTTGCCACGGTTATAACCGTTACCAGAACAAATATTTGTAACGGTTATAACCGTGACCAAAATAAATATTTGTAACGGTTATTACCGTGACCAAAACAAATATTTGTAACGGTTATTACCGTGACCAAATAATAACCACGCCCCACTAGTAACGGTTATTACCGTGACTAAAAATAATTGTCAAGATAATAACCGTGGGTAATCGCCTATTATGGTGTAGTACTAATAATGCAGGTAGATGCCTAGTAGCTAATCTAGATGAAAGCTGGCTATGGCACATGAGACTAGGACATGCAAATATGGATACTATCTCATGACTCAGTACTAAAAAATTGGTAAAAGGACTCCCTGAAATTCTATTCAAGAGAGATATGGTATGTGTTGACTGTGAAAAGAACAAAGCACATAGATCCACTTTTAAATCCATCAACGCTGTAAGTACTTCTAGACCTTTGCAGTTAATTCATATGGATTTATTTGGACCTAGTAGAGTCGCTAGTCTTGGCGGTAAGCTCTACGTTTTTGTTATTGTTGATGATTTCTCTTGATTTACATGGATTTACTTTTTATCAAACAAAAGTGATGCTATTTTTGAATTTTAAATATTTTGCAAAAAGGTACAAAACGAAAAGGGCTTCATGATTACTCGTATCCGAAGTGATCATGGCGGCGAATTCGTAAATTCTGATTTCAAAAAGTTTTGTAATGATAGTGGATATTACCATGAATTTTCCTGTCCTAGAACTCCCCAACAGAATGGTGTTGTGGAGCGGAAGAATCGTACTCTAAGCGAAATGGCTAGAGTCGTGCTGAATCAGCATAATCTTCCTAAGTATTTTTGGGCAGAAGCTGTTAGTACAGCCTGTCATGTTTTGAATAGGGTGTTAATTCGACCAATCTCGAAGAAAATACCATATGAGCTTTGGTTTGGAAGAATTCCAAACATTTCTTATTTCAAAGTTTTTGGTTGTCGCTGTTTTATCCTGAACACCAAGGATAACTTGGGTAAGTTCGACTCAAAAGCAGATGAAGGGATATTTCTCGGATATGCTGCTAAGAGTAAAGGATATAGAATTTTTAATAAAAGATCTATGATTGTTGAAGAATCTATTAATGTTACTTTTGATGAGCTGAATAGTCACAGATCTAGCGACAGTGATGATGAAGAGACACATGCAAAGACTGAGAAGAATTCTGTGGAAGATCTGACCCAAAAGTTCGATTCATTAAAATTCTTGTCAGATCATCCAGAAACACTCATTATAGGTGATGTATCTAAAGGTGTAAGTACACGTTCCTCTCTTAAAATTTTTGATATAGCAGCAAATGTAGCATTCATTTCTCAAATAGAACATAAGAATATAGATGATACTTTTTCTGATGAGTTTTGGATTTATGCCATGCAAGAGGAACTAAATCAATTTGAGAGAAACCAAGTTTGGGAACTCGTTCCTAAACCTATTGGTCAATCGATAATTGGTACGAAATGGGTGTTCCAAAATAAACTCAGTGAAGATGGACAAGTTCTACGCAACAAAGCACGTCTAGTGGCACAAGGTTATAATCAAGAAGAAGGAATTGATTATGATGAGACTTATGCTCATGTTGCTAGATTAGAAGCCATCCGCATGTTTTGTGCATTTGCATGCTTTAATAATTTTAAATTATTTCAAATGGACGTGAAAAGTGCATTTTTAAACAGTATTCTAAAAGAGGAAGTTTTTGTGAAACAACCACCTGGTTTTGAAGATTTTCAAAAACCTGATCACGTCTTCAAGCTTAAGAAAGCACTATATGGACTCAAACAAGCACCTCGTGTTTGGTACGAACGCCTAAGTGCCTTCTTACTTGATAATGGTTTTTCAAAAGGTAGAGTTGATACTACCTTGTTTATCAAATCTCTGAATGATGATATTCTCCTGGTGCAAATTTATGTAGATGACATAATATTTGGTTCTACTAATGAAGAACTTTGTCAAGATTTTGCTAAGTGTATGCAGAGTGAATTTGAAATGAGTATGATGGAAGAGCTAAACTTCTTCCTAGGACTATAGATCAAACAGCACTCAAAAGGAACGTTCATCAACCAAGCTAAGTACACAAAGGACATACTGAAAAAATATGACTTCGAAAACGTAAAGCCAATCGGGACTCCTATGGCTACATCTACAAAGCTTGATTCTGATGAAAGTGGCAAACCTGTCGATCAGCGTAAGTATCGAGGTATGATTGGTAGTTTATTATATTTAACTGCTAGTCGTCCTGATATAATGTTCAGTGTTTGCATTTGTGCACGTTATCAGGCAAATCCTAAGGAATCACATCTAAGTGCCGTTAAGCGTATCTTCCGATACCTTAAAGGAACTTCTACTGTTGGCTTATGGTATCCTAAAACCAAATCCTTTGACCTGTTAGGTTATTCGGATGCGGATTTTACGGGATGCAAAGTGGACCGTAAAAGTACCAGTGGCATATGTCATTTCCTAGGAAAGGCCTTAGTCTCCTGGTTTAGTAAAAAGCAAAATTCTGTAGCATTATCAACTACTGAGGCTGAGTATATCGCCGCAGGTCGTTGTTGTGCTCAAATTTTGTGGATGAAACAAATCCTGGAAGACTATAATCTGCACTACACTAAGATTCCTATATATTGTGGCAACACGAGCACTATAAATCTGACTAAGAACCCTATTTGTCACTCACGCACAAAGCACATAGAGATACAACATCATTTTCTAAGTGATCATCAACAACACGGGGATATCTGTTTAGAATTTGTTGACACAGATCATCAACTAGCAGACATATTCACAAAACCATTGACTGAAGATCGGTTTAACACATTGAGGCGTGAGCTCGTTATACTTGAATTTTCAGATTCATAATGTAATATGGTAGTTAATTTTAATTTTATAACTTGAAACTTTGGCATCTATTTAACGGACATTTTTTTTGGGTACAAGCCTGAAAAGGGTCTGTCTGTCAACACGACTACGATCGAAGCGAAGCAGTACTTAAGAGTTCCCCGGTGAACCTCCGTTAGCTGGGACAGAACCCCTACAGTTAACCCATTAATAATGTACTTACTAAATACAAAGTCAAAAGTCATAAACATTAATTTTTAACCACCAGAACTGCATTTACTATCTCGGGAATACAAGTAGCTGAACTCGGGCCGAACTCTGACCGAGTTCGGGCCGAATTTTGACCGAGTTCGGTCGGCGCTGTTATGTTTCCAGAAACGAACAGCCGGCCCTAACCCCTTTAAATACCCCTCTTTCTCTACTCTTTTTCACTCACCAACTCGAGATTACTTCTCCTTTCACCTAGAAACTTCTTCCTACTCCTCCTTAGCAAGCATCTTAGGTGATTTGGTGGGCTACCCTATCTTTTGTTCTTCCTCCTCTTTTAAAGGTAATCTACTTCATTTCCTTCTATTTTTTTTCAATGGCTCCTAAACGTCAGAGGGCATCTACTTCCCAAGGTGGATCCTCCTCTTCGGATTATACTCCGGCTAGTCTATTCAGTCCAGCACGACCCTTAGGCTCAGAGGATTACGACTCAACCCTATTCCCCGACAAGGAATTCTCTGATCTATGGTTCGACTCTTTTTTCGGACGTAGAATCTGTTATGGAGCTTTTGTAAATTTCACTATTTTTTCTGAATATGCACCTACTTTTGACCATCTCGGCTACCGAGACTTTTTCGAAGTAGCCGAAAATATTTTTGATAATACCGTTAGGATGTTTTACTGCAACTTGCAAGTAAAACCCAATGGTAACTTTTATTCTTGCGTTGCTGGGCAAGAATTAGAGTTCAGCGCTACTGACATCAGAGAATTCTTCCATGTTCCTGATGTTGGTGCTGCTTTGGTGGACATTAACCATGTCCAATTTCTCGAGGATGTCACCCTTGCTTCTTTCAAGGAACTTATTTGTCATCCCAACCCCGTTCCTCGGAGAGTTTTCTCTAAGAATCTAAATCAAAACTTTTATGAACTCCATCGATTTATTTTCTCTGTTCTCCTCCCTAAGAAAGGATCTACAGACGAGATCACTTTCTTAGAACTCTCCGCCATGTATCACATTCATTTTGGCATTCCTTTTTCTATTCCAAAAACCAAGATGGACTGGTTGCTGAACTGCAGAAATGCAGGACGCAACCTAGTGTATCCTATGCACTTGGCAGCCATCTTCCGCAGGTTTGATATTGACCCTCAAACCTGTGCCTACTCTTCCACTCCTATTGAGCTCACCAGATCCCGCAGATACCCTGCTCCACCTCTGCCACCTGGTGCTCAGCCTTCTCCAGACATCGGTGCCGAGGCTCATGCTCCTGATGCTCCTGCTCCAGCCCCTGCTCCGGGATTTGATCCAGGCTTCTATCAGAGATTCGATGACTTTGTTGCTCTTTCAGCACAGCGTCATCAATCTTATGTTGACTCGGAGTTCCGTCACATTTATCAGGCCCAGGTATTTCGGAACGGACTTGCGGATCTCCACTACAGTCTATCTCATGATCCAGTCCGTCCCATCACCATTCTGCCTCATCCAGACTTCCCTGGACCTCGATTTGGAGACGAGGCATCTTTTCAGTATTTCGATCTCACTGCCGCCTACTTTCCTCCAGAGGCCCCTAGTGGTGATGACACTACTTTGTGACGATGATTCAGCTGCTGGTTGTGGATAGGAGTTAGTTGATGATTTTATGCCATGATGTAGTTTTCTTTTTATGTCTAAACTTTATAGTTAGACATTTTAGCATTTTTTATTGTACTTTGGATTAGTAGTGGAACATGTTATTTCAGCATTCATTTCAGTATTAGTTATCTGTCTCTGATATGTCTTTGGTTCTTTATCATTTCACTTTGTCTGTTGTATTTTTGTTGGCTTCACACATTACGGGGGAGCCAAGTCCATTTTTATATTGACAAAGGGGGAGAAATGAGTACCAATACCAAAGCAAAACAAATACCAAAGCAAAACAAGCAAGCATTCAAATAAATTCTTTGCTCAGGTATTTATTTGTTGTTATTCTTAAAAAAAGATATATTTTGGTATAGACTCAAGTTTTGTCAATTATCAAAATGGGGGAGATTGTTGGCCCATTTGGTCACACCCGATTTCGATAATCAACATGCACTTAAGTCAATACACAAAATATACAAACTGCTACTAATCATTTCAGGAGATATGAAATCAATATCAACGGGCGTTGTACTGCATCAGCAAAGCATAGACATCATCAAATCTGAAGTTAAATTATTTTATATTTTATTCTGTATTTTTACATTTTATTGAGTCTAGGATTTATTTTGTAAAATCAATTTGATAATACTGGCTTAGGGTTATCCCAGTCCACATTTCCAAAAAGACTACCCATTTTTCATTTATACATCTTTTTACAAATTATTCCAAAATCCTTTCTTACAATCTGTTTTGATAAAATATTTCAAAAAATCCTTTGACATAACTCATAACCGAGTTCGGCCCGAGTTCGGTCCGAACTCTACCCGAGTTCGGTCCGAACTCTACCCGAGTTCGGTCAATTTGAATTTAAATGTTTGTTGCCTCCAAATCTGCGAGCAACGTCTCTATGCAAAATATTTGCATCAGAACTGTAATGCCCCGCTCCGCACGGTGCATTACGCTGAAGCGTTGACTCAACGAGTCACGTTGATGCAAGGGAATGTATCGATGCAAAATGATGCGAGAGTTAAGTTGTCCCGACCAATGCATCAAACTAAGTTGATGCGAAGAGTTGCCTTGTCCCGAAAGAATGCATCGAGTTGAATCGATGCGAAGCGCCGCGTTGCCCCGAAGGATGAGTGCGTTGAATCGGCTCGTAGATTCTAAGAAATCGAATCGACCAAGGCACAAGTCCGAATCGATGCAAGTATTGATTTTAGTTGGTTTCGTGTGCAGGTTATACTTTGACGGAAAAATATTAGAGGTCGATCTTTTGACATATTTAGTAAGGGGTCCGCGAAATCAAATCGTCGCCTTGCGACGGGCCGAGACTTGGGCACGCTAAGGCAAATCGGACGCATAACTCAATAAAGCACGAAGTGCTCGAATGGCTAAGTCAGGAGAGTGGCCGTACAACAAAGTTTTGAAATCGAGCCTCATCGGCTCGGCGAAACGACGAAGGCGTATCGACTCAAGGTGGAAGGATTGACTTCTTTTTACTCCTTCATTCGATAAGTCAAATATATCATTGTATGCTAAAAGTTAACCTATCGACGCCACGGGCGTGGTCCGATCGGAGATAAATCATAGTGTGAGTCGAACACTAAGTTAGAACAATTAAAATGAAACGTGCATCAATATGCACGAGTCGCTATGGGACATTGGATATCGCATAGGCGAGCGCCTCGGTACGCAAGCCATAAGAACATGGGATAACTGTACTCGGCGAGTGCCTTAGTGCACGAACCATACCGTGCCTTTGCTGCACGAGTTAGACGACTAGAACATTGAAAGACAATAGGCGAGCGCCCTAGCACGCAAGTCCCGAACATTGAATGCTAAGTTATAGAACATGAAAATATGGTTGAACGTGCCTACGTGCATGGGATAATAAAAGATGGCTTCGTTGCGAGAGAATACAGTTGTGGCATGAATGTGGCGGAACTGTCGGATATGACATGGTGCCTCGAAAGGTGCTCAAGACCTTCGGGTCGTTCGGTTGACGAGCATTGAGTTGAGGCACGATGCCATTGAATCATTAAAACGAAGTACGAAACGTAAGAACACAGAAAGTTAACGAAAGAGATGCGAGATAATAAGTCTGAGTCTCGGACTCAAGACTATGTTTGGTTGTTTGAACTTGATTGCTTGAATGATAGGGCATTGTATGGTCGATTGGAATGGGCTCGAGATTAAATTGTGATAATAGCCCGTGCACGGGTGTTTCCTCCAAAATGGTTAAATGCCGGAGGAGTGCCCCGGAACCGATTGGCCGCGAAGGGATTCGAATAATCTTTGTAAGCGCACATCCTTAAACGAGTAGCGCTCGTCTTATAGATGGGAAAAGCCGCAAATGATGGCATGCAGCGGGAACGTTTCGGTTGTTGGGCCCGCAACCTACCCGTGAAATGCCGGGCAGCCCGACAAATAGTGAGAAAAGAAGGAGAGAAAAGAAAGGAACTCCTTTAGTCCATTCCGGCACGGATACGCCAACGGCCCTCATATAGTTAAGGAACGATGGATTGAAAGTATAGACACGTATGCGTCCCGTATAGAGATCCTACTTAGAGATGCACATATAACATGACAGGGAAGGAATACGGCATATTCACCTTGCGTCGGTGCAAGGGCGAGTGCGTCGACTTGGTAAGAAGTCGCGCCAAGAATCAAACACGAGATTGTTTGTTTGCTTGCCTATTCAATTCGATAACATGCTGCTATGATAACATGCTTTACGCTTTCAAAGATGCCATGAAATTGACCCTAAGGAGAACATAGTAAGATCATAAGCTAAGTTGCATGATTCAACATAAATATTAAAATGTCGATTTGGAAAGATAATCTTTGCATCAGTACATGCGAGGACGAACGTACTGATCCCCCACCAGCTTCATGCAGGGTGCAGGGAATGGATTGCTTGCGGCGAAGCATTGCTTGAACGTGTTAAGGCTTGGAATGCCGAAGCGCATTGAAGCGTGCTATCGTATTGACGCTCGGACTACGCAGCTGGATTGATATGGCTGAGATATAGAAGGCATGATGTATGGAACGGTGAAATCCTTTGTGGGCAAGAGAGAACCAGAGTGTTGTAGCCAATCTGGCATATATTATTAGGCTATCGAAATCCATTGTAATCTCAGTTTCGGATATCAATAAAGAGAATTGTTTCGTATACTCTATTTTCCTTTCACTGTTAATATCGAATCAAAAGATAACCATTTGAGAACTTGTCATATTGCCTTGCATGAGTGCAACTCCAGGCTCGTACGGCATCACGCTCCCTGCGAGGACGATGATTCGGGTGATTCTGGGTCGGGGCGTGACAAATTGGTATCAGAGCTCTAGGCTCAATTTCCTCTGGACGCTCGCTTCATTACAATTCAAAAAGTTGCCCACCACCACTTGATATCACTCTTGACTCTACTCGATGCTGCACTGGATGTTCCATACAATAAGTCTAATACAAATCATGAAATTTTGTCGCATGTGTTTTGGAAATTTCATGATGTTTGCTAAAAAAGTCGCAAAGGGTATATTGCATTGAATGCAACGAGCCGTAAAAATGTTAGTTGCTACAAGCGCAACAAATTATGAAATACGATTTGGGATGTTGTTGTTGCAATGTAACATGTTGAAAGAGAAATAAAATGATGCACGAAGTGCAACGAGTTAATGGTGAATATGCGTTAAAATAAAAGTGAGAAGTGATAAGCCAATACCGAATGTATTAAACGGATTTGGGCATTGACTTGGAAAGTCGGGAATAAATTGCTGCACGATGTGCAACGCGTGTTGGAAGAAAAAAAATCATTGCACGTGGTGCAACGCATATCAAATTAATCGTTGCACGAAGTGCAAAGGAAATTGGAAATAAATCGTTGTACAAAGTGAAATAAAATGTCGGAAATAAATCGTAGCACGATGTGCAACGCGTATCGGAAGTGAAATTTGTTGCACGGGGTGCAACACATATCTAAATAAATTGTTGCACGGGGTGCAACACATATCTAAATAAATTGTTGCACGAGATGCAACGTAAGGAAAGAATTGAAATCGTAAATCGATAGAAAGAATCGTTCGATTGCACACCAAACTTATGTTGGCAAGCGAGAACATTGACCGGATCGTGTCGGGTATTGATAAAAAATCAAAGTTACGGTTGTGATCAAGCACGATCACTGCGGAAATCGTGAGTCGAAAGAAAATGTTGGTTTATACTAAGTATAGTGCGAGGAAAATGGCTTGAATTCCGAGTGGTATATGCCATACCACGTAGGCGATGAATGACTCGATTCCGAGTGGTATATGGTGTATCACTTGTATGATGATTTGCATCGACGTGTTGTGGAAATTGCGAAAGGTTTGTCCACAACGGACGGGAGAGTACCGAGACTCGATTGAAAATTTGTATAACGGTATGTTGATGCAAGTGTTCTTCGAAAATCGGTTGGGACGATAAGGCGAGACTCGTATCAATGAACGATATGTCGGACGAAAGTTATAAGTTGGTCGGACGACCGACACTAGCGAAATGATTTTTGCCTTGACACAATAATCGGATCGAAGGGAAAGGAATACTCGAGCTTACAATGAGTCGCACGACTTGCGATCTCGATAGAAATGTTGGGCGAGGCGAATCGAATCGTACGACTTGCGATTTCGATAGAAATGTTAGGCGATACGAATTGTAATCGAATCGCACGATGTGTAACTTCAGTGAAGAGTTGGTTGACGTGAGTAATCGTGCCTAAGAAATAGTTGGTTACGTTACGACGACACTCATTTGAGTACGACTGAAAATACGCAAAACTTAGAGGGCGAGATCGTATAACTCGAGGGCACGATGTTGGATAATCGGTAACTCGATTACGCGATCAAAGTATAGCGGGTTGCGGGGAATCAGAGAACGAGTAGATGCGTATGGAAAAGTTTGTTGCGAACTTGGATGTATGCGATGCGAGTTAAGTTGACGTTGAAACAGATTCGAAGTCGACCCACTTGCTATCAAAATTGATATGAACTATCAAGATCGATACGCAAGGAAACGTAAGCACGATATGGGAATACAAAATGGATATGCCTTGCGCTATCAAAATTTTGTAAGTAACGATACGAGAATGAACGAATTTGGTTGATCGTAAATTTTGTGATTAATCAAGACGAGACTATAAGTCATCAACGATTGCTCGATGCGTATAGCATCTCGTGTGTCGACCCGTGAATAAGATAGACTCAAACTTGATGCGAATAGATGTTTCATAAATTGCAGAATCATCGATGACAGTGCATGACTTGACTCGGAGGATAGTTGTGCATCAGTTGCGCTGATAGAAATGGTTTTGTCCGAAATTTGGTAGTCGTATAGAATCGTCGGGACGTGATTTGGCTCCGAAATAAGATATAGCATAGTTCGTAGTAAACTGTCCTTCGGTAATGATCCACAATTATCGAGCGTAGCTTCGGGGCAGCTGACCCTAGAAGACTTGACCGCCAAATCAAATTGAATGCTGCAGACCGTAAGATGACCCATGCGATATCGCATATGAGATTGCACCGATAACAAATATAACACGGTACATATTGACGATAAGTCTAGGCGATCGAGAATTGTTGGAACAGCTTTCGATTGAGAATGATATAGTTAGATTTTGAGTATTCGTCGGATGAATACTTGAATGGTTATGTTGGTCGACGGTCGAACTAGAATCCACCAACGGACTTGGTGATTCGGATAGGCGATTGCGAGAAACGTGCTATGCACGAGAGGGAACGATAAGGGAATGACTTACGAGTCATGTCGTTAGATTCGGATTCACCTTGTAATTGAGCTTGCGTGAATCGAAATTTACATTCGATGTTGCGAGATAGATAAGTTGGGAATTTGGCTATCGAATTCCTACTCGTTAGGAAATTGAATGTAAGATGCGTCGTAAAGACCTTCGTGCTAAGGCGATCGTTGCCTTGAGCACTGTCGCTTTGCTGTAAACTTTCATGTCGGATAGATTATAGCCTTTGTGCAATGTCAATTTAAACTTGCGTCGGAAGAATCTAAGCACGGGGACTATGTAAGTAACCTAGCGGGCGTAGTCCTGAATGTTGATGCGTTTGCAAGTCAACAAAGAAAATCGTATCGAGATAAGTTGCATAACCAGACTTCGGAAATAGTTGGGTGGCAACATCGAACGCAAGGCGTTACGAAGGATCGTTGCGATCGGATGTGCGACGGCTTGACGCGACGTGTAGAATTGATAGTCCCGATAAAACATACGAAATGAGAAATGCGATTTTGAATCGCGTCGTGTGCAGTAACTTTGTTGAATGAATCGCGTGTGTATCAATACGCATATGCGATAAAATTTTGAGAACAGTTGCTAAGGATAAGTCCGATCGAGAGTACGAGATGGCAAGCATAGGATTGAAATTTACCTGTCAGCTTTGTTCCAATTTGCTACCACTGGAATTGGTCAAAATACATATATCTTCGGGACGCCTTGAATATAGGTATGAATCCAAATCGAGTTGTACACAAAATTCAAATCGAGCTGCAGGGATGACTTTGAAATGTTAATGAAAAGCTTGCGAGATAGTGTGAAACTGAATAACGTTGGTAGGACGAGATCGTGATACGATCTATAAAACACTTAGTCGGAGTGTTGGTTTTGGTTCGAGGACGAACCTTATTTTGAGTGGTATATTCTGTAATGCCCCGTTCCGCACGGTGCATTACGCTGAAGCGTTGACTCAACGAGTCACGTTGATGCAAGGGAATGTATCGATGCAAAACGATGCGAGAGTTAAGTTGTCCCGAGCAATACATCAAACTAAGTTGATGCGAAGAGTTGCCTTGTCCCGAAAGAATGCATCGAGTTGAATCGATGCGAAGCGCCGTGTTGCCCCGAAGGATGAGTGTGTTGAATCGGCTCGAAGATTCTAAGAAATCGAATCGACCAAGGTGCAAGTCCGAATCGATGCAAGTATTGATTTTAGTTGGTTTCGTGTGCAGGTTATACTTTGACGGAAAAATATTAGAGGTCAATCTTTTGACATATTTAGTAAGGGGTCCGCGAAATCAAATCGTCGCCTTGCAACGGGCCGAGACTTGGGCACGCTAAGGCAAATCGGACGTATAACTCAATGAAGCACGAAGTGCTCGAATGGCTAAGTCAGGAGAGTGGCCGTGCAACAAAGTTATGAAATCGAGCCTCATCGGCTCGGCGAAACGACGAAGGCATATCGACTCAAGGTGGGAGGATTGACTTCTTTTTACTCCTTCATTCGATAAGTCAAATATATCATTGTATGCTAAAAGTTAACCTATCGACGCCACGGACGTGGTCCGATCGGAGATAAATCATAGTGTGAGTCGAACATTAAGTTAGAACAATTGAAATAAAACGTGCATCAATATGCACGAGTCGCTATAGGACATTGGATATCACATAGGCGAGCGCCTCGGTACGCAAGCCATAAGAACATGGGATAACTGTACTCGGCGAGTGCCTTAGTGCACGAACCATACCGTGCCTTTGCTGCACGAGTTAGACGGCTAGAACATTGAAAGACAATAGACGAGCGCCCTAGCGCGCAAGCCCCGAACATTGAATGCTAAGTTATAGAACATGAAAATATGGTCGAACGTGCCTACGTGTACGGGATAATAAAATATGGCTTCGTTCCGAGAGAATACAGTTGTGGCATGAATGTGGCGGAACTGTCGGATATGACATGGTGCCTCGAAAGGTGCTCAAGACCTTCGGGTCGTTCGATTGACGAGCATTGAGTTGAGGCACGATGCCATTGAATCATTGAAACGAAGTAGGAAACGTAAGAACACAGAAAGTTAACGAAAGAGATGCGAGATGATAAGTCTGAGTCTCGGACTCAAGACTATGTTTGGTTGTTTGAACTTGATTGCTTGAATGATAGGGGGTTGCATGGTCGATTGGAATGGGCTCGAGATTAAATTGTGATAATAGCCCATGCACGGGTGTTTCCTCCAAAACGGTTAAATGCCGGAGGAGCGCTCCGGAACCGATTGGCCGCAGAGGAATTCGAATAATCTTTGTTGGCGCACATCCTTAAACGAGTAGCGCTCGTCTTATAGATAGGAAAATCTGCAAATGATGGCATGCAGCGGGAACGTTTTGGTTGTTGGGCCCGCAACCCACCCGTGAAACGCCGGGCAGCCCGACAAATAGTAAGAAAAGAAGGAGAGAAAAGAAAGGAACTCCTTTAGTCTATTCCGGCGCGGATACGCCAACGGCCCTCATATAGTTAAGGAACAATGGATTAAAAGTGTAGACGCGTATGCGTCCCGCATAGAGATCCTACTTAGAGATGCACATATAACATGACAGGGAAGGAATACGGCGTATTCACCTTGCGTCAGTACAAGGGCGAGTGCGTCGACTTGGTAAGAAGTCGCGCCACGAATCAAACACGAGATTGTTTGTTTGCTTGCCTATTCAATTCGATAATATGCTGCTATGATAACATGCTTTACGCTTTCAAAGATGCCATGAAATTGACCCTAAGGAGAACATAGTAAGATCATAAGCTAAGTTGCATGATTCAACATAAATATTAAAATGTCGGTTTGGAAAGATGATCTTTGCTTCAGTACATGCGAGGACGAACGTACTGATCCCCCACCAGTTTCATGCAGGGTACAGAGAATGGATTGCTTGCGGCAAAGCGTTGCTTGAACATGTTAAGGCTTGGAATGCCGAAGCGCATTGAAGCGTGCTATCGCATTGACGCTCGGACTACGCAGCTGGATTGATGCGGCCGAGATATAGAAGGCATGATGTATGGAACGGTGAAATTCTTTATGGGCAAGAGAGAACCTGAGTGTTGTATCCAATCTAGCATATATTGTTAGGCTATCGAAAGTCATTGTAATCTCAGTTTCGGATATCAATAAAGAGAATTGTTTCGTATACTCTGTTTTCCTTTCACTGTTAATATCGAATCAAAAGATAACCATTTGAGAACTTGTCATCTTGCCTTGCACGAGCGCAACTCCAGGCTCGTGCGGCATCACGCTCCCTGCGAGGACGATGATTCGGGTGATTCCGGGTCGGGGCGTGACAAGAACTCTGCCCGAATTCTGTCCGAGTTCGGTCTCAGAAAACACCTATAAATAGAAAAGAAATTTTTATTTCAAATCACTCATTCATTCTTCATCTTCTCTTCTCTACTATTCAAGTATTTTCAAAGTGTTCTAAAGCTTTCAAATTATACCTATACATCTCTTAGCCAAAAGCCAGTAATATCTGTGTTGATTTAGAGTTTTTGGTGTTCAAGAGTTGTAAAGAGGTCGTTCCAAGTTCAGCAACTATTGTGTTGTGGAGCCGTTCGTGCGCTCGTCACCAAGCACGGTGTTGTGAAGCTGGTCGTGCGCTTGTCACCAAGTACGGTGTTGTAAGAGACTGCAAGCTCTCATTTAGCTTGTGCCATAGTGGATTAACATCGAGCAAGAGTACTCGAGACTGGATTAGTCCTCTCAGAGGGATACCAGTATACATCGCTGTGTTACTGAGTTTGATCTTTCTATCTCTTGCTAAATTTATTTACTGTCTCTTATTTTCTGCCATAGTTAATTTTTAATTGGTGATTATTTTTCCGCTGCACAAACACACTCTATTCACCCCCCCCTCTAGAGGTGCTCAACGGTCCTACACGCGACACGTTAACTTTAGCACGTATTTTCATTCAAGACAAGTTGACCCCGTTCGGCACAAAGGCCTTCGCCTATCAATTCCGTTCAACCGAGTACTTGTACGAGCTTTTGAAAATATTTAGACTTATTGTATGGAACATCCCAAGGCACAACGAGAGAGAGCGTACACTTCTTTTTTCAACGACAAGCTTTCAAAACTGAGAAAATTGAAATGAAGTCCAAGGACGTAAAGTCGTGCTCTGATACCAATCTGTCACGCCCCGCTCCCGCAGGAGCGATCGTCCTCGCTAAGGCGTGATGCCGCACGAGCCTAGGTTGCGCCCGTGCAAGGCCAAGTCCAAAAACGGTCGATTTGAGCTAGGCCACAGAGTTGCACAGTGTCCCTATTTACAGCGGAAAGTAAATGAACACAAGTAGAAGCGAATTCAAACTCTTTTATTGATATTCAAGAAGTTTACAAGCGACGCTAGGCCAATATTACAAGTCGCTCGAGCTCTCTCTCTCTCTCTCTCTCTGAAACATAAAAGACGTGCAAAGTGGCTTACAAGATGGAATAATTCAGGGCGATGTTCCGATACATTATGTCCTCTATAGGGTGCTTCAGCTTCTTGCAACGTCCCAAGGCCCCGGAGTTGGCTCCGCGCCTTAACACGTTCGATGGAAGCTCCGCTACCGCCGGCGTCTCCTGCGTCCTGCAAGCAGACTGTGGGGTTATCAGTACATTGTTATGCACTGGTGGGGAGGCTAGCTCACCCACAATGCTATCATTACCAAACATGTTATATTTACTTTTGTGTACCGTCTATCATTCATTATCTTTCTAATCTTGTCTTAGAATCATTTTTATGGCATATCTCATAGCCTATCTCGTGTTGCCGAATACAAGTGTCGTATGGAAATACATGCACGACTTACCCATACTTACCGTCCGGCCTTCCCTGTCCAAAGTAAACCAAGTTAGTCAACAATTCATAAGAAATAACTTAACGTGTCTCATGTAAACTTTCAATATCAAGAGCGTGTCCCTGCCTCGGGTCCTAGCGCGTCGTAGGCACGTTCTCTAACTCATTTGCATGAAGCACTCTTTGTTATTTGGTGTGATACATTTCAAGTCGTTCAGTAGGCGCTTGTTCATTTAACTTAGACTACTTTAATTTCAATGCAAGGACTTGCACGTGGATAGCCACCAGCAAAGTTCACTTAATCTATATGCACCGGTCGCTGGCATGACAAGCCATTTTGGACATTTTCCCTTGGTATTTCTCAACTTAGCGTAGGGTGATGGCTGGTACACCCCGTTAAGTCTCTTGAAATACCCTGCACTTACGTCTCTCGGTGCCCAAGCCCGCACCCAGGCAGCTCGTAAGCCCCGTTTTGATTCTGCCTAGGCCGGCCATGGTATACTCCACACAACGCCCGTGCCGCAGAATCCTTCCACTATACGGCCACGGTATTCCCCCTCCCCCATCGCCCGTGCCGTTTGTCCACGACCATTTCGTATTATCTTGTCATTTAAACTTAGCGGCTATCTCCGAGCCGTAGGCTAACCCTTAGCCATAATGCGTTATCGATCAAGTTGGCGTCCGTGCAGCGCGGGTAGCGAGCCCTGTTGCACGTGTCCGTCACACCTGTCGCTAACCATTCTTTTCTTTCTTATCTTTCATGTATTCTTTCTTTTCTTTCTTTCTTTCACTTGTTCGTTCGTTCATCGATTCATTCATGTATTCATTCATTCATTCATTCATTCGTTGATTCATTCATTCACGCATTACGCAACTCCCAGTGCGGGAGTCGCCTTGGCGACCCATCGGTCCCATAGTCTTTCAATGTTGCTATACTCTACTCGGAAGGACTATGTTGATAGTCTTCCCGTTTTATTGTTGTAAACCATTCATTGTTTCATTGTTTGAACGCATAAGGGACTTGAACGTAAGCTTGTGCCTTAGCACGAGCGTGGAGCGCAGTGCGAGAGTTCACATTTTCCAAGTTCCTTTCCATATTCTATACAAGCATACAAGATGGGATTATTCCCTTAGCTAGGTGCGTTGAGTCATTTATTAGCATGCACGGTGTTATCGCCTAGCGATTCTCGTGATAGTGTCCGTATTGTTATGTGTCTAGGCTAAGCAAAGACGGGTTCATCGGAGCCACCCACCTTAGCGATGTTAGCATCGGCCGAGCGATACTCCGAGCGCGCCTTTGAAAGTCTAAGTCTGGATTCACCTTGACGGGCCAAATGTAAGCCTTGCATCGATTCTTCATCAGGTCGATGCCAACTCTTCGGGTCGACGGCTCGTTTGAGTCGTTGCACTTGCCGTTTGAATCGGCGTTCCGCTAGGGCGGAGCGGGTCATTACATTAAGCGCTACCAAATTTAACTAAAATCAAAATGTAGTACTTGAAATCTCTCCCACCGTGGATGCTCTAATCATGGATTACTTGGTTACAACACGCTCACTGATTTCCTGATAAGGTTTGCTCCTTTGTCTAGCATTTGTAACCTTGTCGAAAGCGGTATTTAGGTCCCCCTCCCTAGGACTTATTCCAAAATCTCGGTTTCCAGATAATTTCCTCTCCTACTTGGAAAACATCTGCATCACAAATTTGCACCTCTTAACATGAAATCTAAGCACATTGTCAAGTGGATCTTACTCAAAACCAAGTCTGGTGTCATCTCAAAACCAGATAGAGAGCAGAAAATCCTCTAGCAAAAAATGTGACCTATTGAAATTGGCACTAGCTAGACACTTCTAGTGCTAAGCTCTTGACTCTACTAAGTATCGTGCGGCAAACACAAGAAATCAGCAATCACAGCCGAAATTTATTATCCGTTGCGAGTTATTGCCTTTGACCCCTTGCACTGTTGAATTACTCTGCCAAATTACACTTCCCACACTAGTAGGCCTTTCTCTGAGTACTGCACCTTATTTTGACTCGCAAAAGCAGTAATCTGGAACTAGTTGGTACCTGCACAAACTATGTATGGTCATGAGCTTCCTCCATGAAATCCTCAGTTTTGATCATCTACCGAAGTCATGATTTGCACTCGCTCTACTTTTTCTTTCGACAAGATATAACTGATTCTCCAAAACATCCAGCACTAGAAGAGAAGCCAGCAAATAGAGAAGAGGAGACAAAGAAACATTGAGAGACCTACTGTTTTAATACCAAACATTAGCGAGACCATGCTTGTAATGACAGAGTACTCTCCAAGGTGTCCAACAGCTTCCATTGTGAGGATACATGCAACCATTTTTATCAAATTCTTCCATGTATCATGTAGCAGATCAGTAGTGTTGGATTGACTCAAGTTCAATTTCAGTTTGGTTGTTCCTCAAATTAAGAATAAGTTGCAACCATCTCATTTGTAACTAAGAATATTTTGGCTGAGATGTTATGTGGTTTTTTATTTGGTTGTTTCCAAATCAAGGATCTATGTTTATATTTCTCCTCTCCAACACACTATAAATAAATGGATAGAGGAGAGCCTCAATCACCATCAGAAAGGTCCAACAAGAGAACCTTCTTGATCTCTCTCAAATTTTTACTTTTTGCTACTGCAAACAGCCAAACCATTCAAAATCAGCATGTCGCCTCTTTACTATGAGTTTGTTTGAATGTCACTAATGTCTCTTCTTCTTCAATTGCATCAGTTTCTATCGACATATATATGTAGATTGTTGACAACTCAACTTCAGTGTTCAACTCAGAGAGCAATTGACCAATTAAGCTTAATCATGTTATTCTCTATCTTATCTTCACATCGACCAAGCACATGTTGTTGCTCCCTCTCAAGGGCGGAGACAGAAATTATTTTTAGGGGAGACTGAGAGCATGGATGAAAAAAATAGGAGGGGGCTGAGAGCATGGATGAAAAAAAATTCATGTGATAAACTCAAAAATGAACCAAAAAATGAAAAAACTATGAAAATCCTCAAAAACAGCACATACAGGATTCAAACCATCGACCTGCTAATATATTCAACCACTCTACCAATTGGGCTAACACTACTACATATTGTAAAATGTGATAATATAGTATTAGCTCCTAGTAAAAAAAAATTTAACTCGGGCTACAGTCCAAACCAGTCCAACCTATGCTCCGCCACTGCTGCCTCTGCAACCCCTGCCTATAAGTAGATGTGCTTCCTTTGATCTAAACATCGACCACTATCACTCTAAACATATCTTATTGAAAGAAACCAACAATATTGATTATATTAATTAATTATCTAATCAACAATATTAATTTTATTGACAAATTATCCAATCAAAAATATTGATTGTATTGATATATCATTCAATCAATAATATTGATTGTATTGATGATCATGAAACAAATCAACAATTTTGATTGTATTGGTGGATAATTAAAAGAGTCATACAACTATGTATTTATATAAATGGAGAACAAATATATATGAATATGAATAGAGAAGGAATCCCACGTATAGGAGAAGGAATTCGTAAAGAAGAAGATATCTATATCGAAGATATCTATATCGAGATACATAAAGTTATAATTCTAAATCTGATTATATTTTTACACCTCCCTTCAAACTCGTGATGTTTTCAAAAATAGCAGTTATTGGATTGTCTTTTTTGACCGTTCAAGTGATAGAAGAGGAAGGAATTAAGTTTTGTGATAGGGTTGCGCATTAATTGTACCAATTATTTATTTTAATATAGGTTCATGATTTCTAGTATCGGAGGAACTCCCTTCGACAATGTGAACAACAAACCTGCAGGAGCCACTAAACTGGTATGTGTAAAAGAATTGAACCATGCATGTACTACACGAATTAGTCTCCATAAAATTTCGTAAATAAAGGAGAATTTAGGTTATTTATAGTGAAGATGTGGAATTTAGAGAATTTGCAAATGGGGATAAAACGTCAATAGAGATGGCCCCTAAAAGCATAAGATAGTCGGGCGCCATTGCACTTGGCGCCCCAAAGGAGTATGGGACCAGGCGCCAGTGCAGTTGGTATCCCAAAGGAGTATGGGACCAGACGTCAACCAAAGGAGTATGAGACCAAGCGTCAACTCCAATACCGCGACGTTCCATTGGAGAGAGGGTGTAATTTTTTTTTCTCACTTAACATTATCTTATGTGATTTCTTGGGACTCCCTATCTTTTATACTTCTTCTAATTACTTAAACTTTTGATTTAATATAATTTAGTGGAAGTTAGACAATTTTAATCTAATCCAATATAGTGTGGATGTATGTTTCTTTTGTGTCTAGAATTTATAACTTAAAATTTAGTTTAAGCTAATCTAACTTAACTAAATCTAGTTTAAATTTAACATAACTTAAAATGTAAACAAGTATTTAATTTATTATTTACAAATTAAAGTTGATCTATAGCTTAAGTTTTAAATTTGATCTAATTTAAAATTTAAGTTAATCTAATAAATTTAATATTTAATCTATTATCTCATATTTAGAACTTAATATAGATATGTGTATCTTCTATGTTCAAAATTTATAATTTATAATTTATAAGAGAGACAAAATCGATAGTATACCAGGATTCAGGAGTAAGAAATGCTTCAAAGACCATACAATAGGCCTCATTTCTTGATACATTATTATTTCAAAGATATTGTTCTGGCATTTTAATTGAATGGACCCAACATGTGTTACATGGAAACGCCACTGGTAACTGCTCACATATTGTCTAACCAACATCAATCAAACGCTTCAAATGTCTCGCTCACATAAAGACATTTCCAAGAAGTAATAAAAAGCAAAGGTTTCAGACACATTATCTCATCTACACAGCACATGGCCGATCACTCTCCAACCCAACATAATGAGAGCTACAGTTTGCGAACGAAGAAATTTGATGCCTGCATATAAATATGGGATCAGCTTGGATCTTGAACACAATATCACAAGCTGCCTAGAGTCCTAATACTCAGAGAAACAACTGTCTGCGCAATCAAATTGCAACCATGGTCAACACAAAGAGGCTTCTTGAGATGGCAAGGAAGTGGCAGAGGACGGCTGCATCCGGGCAGAGGAGGATCTCATTGGCAAGAACCAAGTCAGTTCCCAAATCAGATGCGTCCACCACCTCGGTTGCGGACAAGGGTCACTTTGTCGTGTACTCCGTGGAGGGGAGGCGGTTCATGGTTCCATTGAAATTCCTCGGCACCAGCATCTTTGTAGAGCTATTGAGAATGTCGGAAGAAATGTTTGGTTTGCCCTGTGATGGTCCTATCACGTTGCCTTGTGATGCAGCCTTCTTGGAGAATGTTATATATTTGCTTAAAAGATGGAGCGTGAAAGATGTCGAGAGGGCATTGCTTAACTCCATTTCCAGTGGTCGATGCTCCTCTCTCTCTTCTTTCTCTCTTCATCATAATCAGCAATTAGCAGTAGTTGGCTTCTGAAGAATGATATTTTTGTGTAAAGTACATATGTACAGTTTATATAGAAATGTTAGTACCACTATTGCTGTAGAATTAATCACGAAAACTTTTATTTATTTCCTTTTTCTTCTAGCTAATTGTGATGGAAACACAATAATGCATTTCTTTTTTTTAGACTGAAAAATATTCCCTCACGATCCATTACTTATAGTTGACGAAACAAATACCCAAATACAAGATTCGCGACAATGCAAGAAAACGGAATACAAGATACAAAATTCAAGTCAAAACAATGCATTTCAAATTTGCACAGAAAACAAAAGCACGTATTTACCATATTCTTTGAAATGCTCTGTGATTTATGCTTTTACGAGTGTAAGAAGTAATATTGCCAATCCCTGGAGATAGAAAAGCTTCTAGGGATAGAATTTGAATTATAATCCTATTAATTGGAAAGTACATATACAGTTCAAACCTCGATTATTGAACTTTCTTCGAATTCATTTCACAAACAATTGCAGTAGTTGGCTTCTGAATATCCATACTTTGTGTAAAGTACGAGTGTATAGTTCCTAATAGAAATTTTTTGGCACCATTATTGGTGTAGAGTTCATCATGTGATTATATTTTGTTTCATTAACTTCTCTTTATAATGAAACAAAGGGAGTATTCTTCCTCACTGTTTGTTCAATAAAAAAAATTATTCTATAAAAGAATTAATTCATGGATGATTGTAATCTGTTCAAATAGTTAGAGGAGGAGTAAGAAAAGATAACACAAGGAATTGAAAAATATCAAATTAGTGTCCTCCCCCATTTGAAGTAATGAGCCGTGCATCGGGGTTAGGGCAGAGGAGAACCTGCAACACCAAACTGACATGTCTCTATATAAATGGACAAGAACAAGAATAACAAAATCACAAATGCTCTAAGCCCAATTTAAGAAATTCCACATAATATTGATAGATAGATATTAAATCGTATACTAAGCACATAAGATCCTGCTCATCGTCCAACCTAGATAATGGAAGCTACAATTTGCCACTGTAGAAGAGAAAAAAGGTGGTCTTTCCTCCAAATAACTTGAATTTCATATAGGAAATAAAAAAAAAGTTATGCTTGATGAACACTAGCGGATCCAGGATTATAATTCACTGGGGGCACAATTATAAAGAGGTTCGAAAACAATGTCTTCAAAAAAATTTGGAGTACAATAATACATTAAAAAAAATCACTGGAGGCCCCGTCCCCCGGTGGCTCCCATGTGGATCCGCCACTGTTGATGAATGTCATAATGTTGGAAATTTTCTTCAAAATATTGCTTGAAATGGTGTAATCTGCGCTCATCATTGATATACATAGAAAAAAAAATGAAAATGAAAAAGAAAAAAAAATTGTCAAGAGTTGCCCTTGTTTATGGGACGAATCTTGCTTTAAACAACGGTGACATTCTCACCCCAACAAGGAGATTTTTGCTTTTCTCTTCTTGTATTCGTTATTTCTCATTGCAACGTCTGCGAACGTAAAGAGAAGAACGTTTTTGGTTATTTCTTCTTCATCCTTCTATGATGTGAACGTTATATCTCTATTGCAACTGCGCTTGCAAGGAAGAACAGATTTTATTCTTTGTTTGCTTGTAACTTGGTTTTCCTGGATTCAAGAAGTACGGGGTGCAAGTCTCTTGCATAGAACCATGGACCGCTTCTTCAGGATTAAACAGAGTGCAGACTGAAAAGTCTTGCATGATACCCTCTTGCTCTTAGCCTAAGTTCTCATCTTGGTACGCCTCGTAAGTAACAAATGATACTAACACATGATGTGAAAGCAAATGAAGCACTCCCCAATGGTTTCAATTGAGAGAGGACACCTACACATGGGCCCGGCAACCTTGCATTATATGATGCAAGAACGTTAGGTCCGGTCTCATGTCAGAGAGAGTGGTAAGAGGTTGGATCTTCGAAAGCATGGCCTCCTCGATCTTGTTGGTCTCTATCAAGCATCCATCTAAATTATCCGGGCCCAAAATGCTACGAGACCCCCATGTACAGAAGAAGATGCATGCTCGTGTCGACCTAGCACATGGTTACAGCTCATCCATGGAGCAATGGACTGTCGAGAGAGTAACTTAATAATTCAACATCTTTCTTTAGCGATGTTCAAGCAACACAGTGTTACGTACTGCAGATTATGTGGCCAACCAAAGGTGTACTCAAGCAACAGTCAGTTCACTTATGACATGAAAATTTTGTTTTGCAAATTGCAGCCTTAAAACAGTTTTCATTCATTCTGAGTAAGTTTGTGATGTAAACTTTGGTATATTTTGGTAATTGTAATAAAATGCAGCCGATGCAAGTTGCAGCAAATGAAACAGTAAGGATGCTGATCGATCAGACCTGATGTGTTGCTACACATGCTAATGGCTATATATGACCATCCTTGTAAAGCGTGAGTACTCTTGAGAGCACTGTCTACTTGTCTTTCCTCAAGTGAGCAATCTTCATGAAGTACTACCAAGCAAAAGAAGGCGACACAATCACAACTCTAACTCTAGATAGTACTTGTATGACCGACACATGCAATTCCATGGTGAATTCATAAGGGCCAGCAAGATTCAAATTATTTGGAAAAGAAATCGGAGACAAGAAAACATGTGAAATCAGTATGCTTCTGTTTCCAGCCAGAAAAAATCAAAATCAGTACTTCTATATTCTTGAGTTCAGAAATTTCAATAAAGAACTAATCACTAGTCCTTGTATATCTATCAAATGTTGTTGGGATATCTATTTATTGGAAAGAAAATGTTGACAACTCACTTATAATCAATGTACAAGACAGCTATCAAATGCATCAAATCTTCCAAGCACGTTGCGTGCTCCCTCTTCAGCTCAACATTAGATAGCTACCGCTTTGCAGTAAAACCAATACGTTTTTTTATGAGATGCAAAATCGATAGTATATCAGGATTAGGAATAGGAAAAGCTTCAAAGACCATGCAATAGGACTCATTTCTTGAAACATTATTATTTCAAGGATATTGTACTGGCATTGTAATTGAATGGACCCAACATGTTTACAACCAACATCAATCAAACGTTCATCATCAAGACATTTCCAAGAAGTAATAAAAAGCAAAGATTTCAGACACATTATCTCATCTACACAGCACATGGCCGATCACTCTCCAACCCAACATAATGAGAGCTACAGTTTGCGAACGAAGAAATTTGATGCCTGCATATAAATAAGGGATCAGCTTGCATCTTGAGTACACAACATCACAAGCTACCTAGAGTCCTAATAGTCAGAGAAACAACTGTCTGCACAATCAAATTGCAACCATGGTCAACACAAAGAGGCTTCTTGAGATGGCAACGAAGTGGCAGAGGATGGCTGCGTCCGGGAAGAGGAGGATCTCATTGGCAAGAACCAAGTCAGTTCCCAAATCAGATGCGTCCACCACATCGGTTGCGGACAAGGGTCACTTTGTCGTGTACTCCGTGGAGGGGAGACAGTTCATGGTTCCATTGAAATTCCTCGGCACCAGCATCTTCGTAGAGCTATTGAGAATGTCGGAAGAAATGTTTGGTTTGCCCGGTGATGGTCCTATCACGTTGCCTTGTGATGCAGCCTTCTTGGAGAATGTTATATATTTGCTTAAAAGACGGAGCGTGAAAGATGTTGAGAGGGCATTGCTCAACTCCATTTCCAGTGGCCGATGCTCCTCTGTCTCTTCTTTCTCTCTTCATCATAATCAGCAATTAGCAGTAGTTGGCTTCTGAAGAAATTTTGGCACCACTATTGCTGTGGAATTAATCACGAAAACTTTTATTTATATCCTTTTCCTTCTTTCTAATTGTGATGGAAAGAACTTGTGAAATACACAATAATGCATTTCTTTTTTTAGACTGAAAATATTCCCTCACGATCCATTACTGATAATTAACGAAACAAATACCCAATTACAAGATCCGCGACAATGCAAGAAAACAGAATACAAATTCAAGTCAAAACAATGCATTTCAAATTTGCGCAGAGAACAAGTAACATTAGCATCTCTTCATCCTCTAAAAGCGCGTATTTACCATATTCTTTGAAATGTTCTGTGATTTATGCCTTCACGAGTGTAAGAAGTAATATTGCCATTCCCTGGAGATAGAAAAGCTTCTAGGGATAGAATTTGAAATATAGTCCTATGAATTGGAAAGTACATATACAGTTCAAACCCCGATTATTGAATTTCTTCGAATTCATTAACACAAATAAGCACTTTAAAAAAAAATCAAATATTTTTTTTTGATATATAAGAGAGATTACACCGAAATATATGGCAAGCAGGCAACAAGCTGCGCCGCTAGCTCCTTACAATGAACTGCATGCTCCCCGAAGGTGTCCAGACACACCTTACGGCACACTTGACATGGCTCATCCATTGAAAACAGAGAAATCATGAGGTGGTAATTGAGGATAGTGCGCTACTCCACTGGTGACATGTGTTGTCCTAACCCGTCAATAAGCACATTGACAGACTGTTAAAAATATAATGCTATTGGTTGCGGCTAAGTTTTTTTTTTTCTAGGCATGTCAAGTTGGCCCGTTTGATCATATGAATGATCAGTTACTCAGAACAGCTTGGTGGTAAGTTGAGGATAGGCTGTTCTTTGAAATATAATTCACATGTGTTGTAGATTTTCGAAAAAATTCGTACAAGTTTGTGAATACTGAATACAAACTAACAAGTCAAGCTTGCTAGTAACATCAATGAAAAACGCTAATGGAGTGAAGCGATTCAAGCGAAGCTGCTTAAAGTGTAATCCTTTGGTAGAAAGCAGTAAAATGGCTAAAAAGATAGCAACAAAGTCAATGTTTACAGAGCAGAGCTATAAATGAATGTGCTAAGATTAGTACAACCACCTACTGAGGTGATGAAGATCATTATTGCACAAAGCAAGATTTGACGTTCTTTGTCGATCCGTTTCTAGAAACAAGCAAGTTATGATAAACTTATGAAACGATCATTGTCACCTCCCTTTGTGGACAAGCACAGACATGCTAAAGGACTCTCCAACTAGCACTAATGCGATGTTGCAAAAGACTTCGACTTCTAGAGATGAAATACTCTTCCTTACAAACTTCTCTCTTCTGACTCTTTGATATTATGTTCTCTCTTGAGCACAAAGTGTTGAAGCAGCTAGTTAAATGGGGGAGCAATTTCCTGACAAGTTGTAACCGTCCACTAAAGACGTGGGCAAAGACCAAGGAGTAACTCCCAATTAAGTTGGGGTAGTTACCAACAATAACCCCTAATGAATAACGCGGTTTCAAATTGAACAGCCTCCTGATGAAGCAAAAAATGCAGTGCTGAGACAAAAGTAGTTTCAGGTGCTACATTCCGTAGAATTGCAAAATTGCGGCTCCGTAAAACCGCACCATTGTAGCTGCGAAACCGCAGCCACGGAATAGCAGAACCGCGTCTCTGCGTGTCACGTCCCGATTCCATAGAATCGATAGTCGTCCCCCGGGCGTGATGCTGTGCGAACCTAAGTTGCGATCGCACAAGGCATAGTCATAAGGTTATCCGAAACACAACATCAAGTTAGAGTACGCAGAGAAAATGAATGACACATTTGGAATAGAAATACTTTTTCATTGATAATAATAAAACTTTACATAGTCTTCTTTACAATCATTGCCGCGCGGGCTACAACATGACTCGACTTACAAAATGAACGCCGATGAGATAGTCGTTCCATACATTACATCCCTTTTTACAAGCAAAAACTATTACGCTTTCCACCTGGGATTTAGGGAAGCCGAGCCGCCATCTATTCTTCTTTGTACTGAGTGCGGAGTCTTCAAAAGGATTCCAGAAACACAAGCCTTTCCACGCGGACGAGGCTTCAAAAGGGTTCACTTCGCCTTGAGTTTCAAGTGGCACGCCCTTCGTGGTTCGGGGTACCTGCGTGGAGAGCGAGGATCAGTACATTACACTTTGTACTGGTGCGTGGCTATTTAAGTTCCAAGCTCCCATTTAGTTGAAGAGTTTATATGACTTAGAGTATGAATGTTTCTAACCATCCAATGAATTTCAAACAAGCATATGACAAGCATAATGAAATTTACGTCGAAACTTACCCACGGCGGCCCGTGCCGCATCTTGTGAAACTTACCATGTTCTTCCCTGTCAATTGTTATCATTTCCATACCAAGTGCAATATTTCGTGTGTTGGTCATTGGCTCCCAGAGCCATCGTGGACTCCTTTAGCTTTTATTAGACGAGGCCCTTTCAGCGCGAGTAGCGAGCCCCGCTGCAAGTCCTCGCCTAACATTGTGCCCAGCACAGCTTATGAGATGTTTCCTTCTTTGGCCGCAACGGTCCCGTGGCCCCGGGTTGCCGTGCGGGGAAACTTTACGTTGTCGACAAGTTGTCCATGACCGTGCAAAGACCATTTTTTCTTCTTTTAGTTATTAAGACATAGCCTACATTCTCTTTAAAAACTCAATTATTTTACCGTGCACGTGCCCTTGCCATCAATCTTTCATCCGCAACAACACTATCGATTTACCTAAGAAGGGGTCGAGAAGAGAAGGGTCAGCCACTCACCTTGAGTTTACTTCGGCGAGAGGACTTGTTGGCCGCGCTAGACGTCGCCTACGCGATTACCTGAAATCGCACAAGCAACTGATTAGAACACTGTATTATTCAAGGAGTTCGATAGGAAATGCGAGTTCGAAATGCAAGCCATGGAAACCATCGAAAACATTCACGAAAGCGCATTCAGAAAACAAAGCCAAAACCAATGCAAGCGGCGTGAAAAGCAGAGCAACGGGAGGTCTCTCCCGACTCAGCCGCAGAGTCAATCCTCGAGGCGCAACCCGCTGAATATGGGACTTGGTTCCGAAGAAGACATTCCATAACGAGGAATGGATCTTAATTCAACCGTTTCCGTTCGATCGACTCGGTCGATCTCGACCTATCGGTCCCGACCGAATCGATAGCGACAGTGTTCCTTTCTCGCGCACCCCGTGGACCGAGTACGGGACACGATGTAGGAACGGGGCACTACACCATAACCAACTAAAAAAAAGTTTCGTCCTCGAAACTTAAAATAGAACCTACCTCTACGAGAACAATGAAGGGAACTTTTCCTTCATTTCTGACTCAAGCTCCCACGTCGACTCTTCGACTGAATGGTTCCTCTAGAGGACGCGGACGAGGGGAATAGCACGGTTGCGGAGAAGTTTATCCTTGCGCTCCAAGATTTGCACCGGCTCTTCGACATATGACAAGTCTGCCTTCAGGTCCAGCTTACCCAAATCCACAACATGGCTCGGATCATGCACGTACTTCCGCAATTGCGATACATAGAAGACGTCATGTACCTCTGACAACGCAGGCGGCAAGACAATTTGGTAAGCTACCGGGGCGACTCGCTTCAATATTTCGAACGGGCCAACAAATCTTGGGCTCAATTTCCCCTTCGCACCGAACCTGGAAACTCCCTGCATGGGCATGACTTTCAAGAATACATGGTCGCCTTCCGAGAACTCGAGGGGGCGTCGGTGCGTGTCGGCATAGCTTTTCTGCCGGCTTTGTGCTATCTTTAATCTCTCTCGTATTAACTTGACCTTCAGCACGGTCTGCTCCACCAGCTCCAGACCAAGTATCTGCCGTTCTCCGACTTCATTCCAACAAATGGGCGATCTGCACTTCCGGCCGTAAAAAGCTTCATACGGCGCCATTTGGATGCTGGACTGATAGCTGTTGTTGTATGCAAACTCGGCCAGCGGTAGATGGACGTCCCAACTTGACTTCAAGTCGATCGCACAGAGTCGTAACATATCTTCGAGAATTTGGTTCACCCGCTCTGTTTGGCCGTCAGTCTGAAGATGATAAGCTGAGCTGAACATCAACTTGGTCCCCAGTGCTGAATGAAGACTACTCCAGAAGCGCGCTATAAACCGTCCATCCCGATCAGAGACGATAGAAACTGGGACCCCGTGCAGCCGAACTATTTCATCAAGGTATATCTGAGCAAGGCAGTCGACGCTCCAAGTAACTTTGATGGCGATAAAGTGTGCTGACTTGGTTAGTCGATCGACGATGACCCAAACGGCGTCGTTTTCCCGCGGCGTCCTCGGCAAGCCAACAACAAAGTCCATAGTGATGTGATCCCATTTCCACTCTGGAATGGCGAGGTTCTGTATCTCCCCGTCCGGTCGCTGGTTCTCGGCTTTGACTTGCTGACAGGCCATATATTTTGACACAAAGAGCGCTACGTCCCTCTTCATACCGTGCCACCAAAAGACAACGCGGAGATCCTTATACATCTTGGTGCTGCCAAGATGCAAGGAATATTTTGCATAATGCGCCTCCGACATTATCTTCTTTCTAAGTTCTTCGTCGTCCGGTACGCATAGCCGTCCCTTCACGCGCAACACTCCCGACTCGTCCTCTGCAAAGTCGGACGCTTTCCCTGTCGATATCAGCTTCCGCATCTTCTCTGTCACGCCCCGATCCCGGAGGATCGAAAACTAGCCACTGGGCGTGATGCCGTACAAGTCTAGATTGCACTTGTACAAGGCAAAACCATTACAGTTCCTGGTAATTCTCAGAAAACATCGACAACGCAGCGGAACCAAGCAGATAAATTGAAGTCACACAATTTATATAGAAATGTATCTCTTTATTGATAATCAAAATAGATTACAAGACTTGCAGCAGAATACAGAGTTTACAACTATTTACAAGACTCGCAGCGGAATACAGAGTTTACAACTGTTTACAAGACTTTTGAATAGCCAACAGAATGTATACACTTGCCCTTTAGGCTACAAATGAATATACCGACTTCTTTACAATGACTTGCTAATTTGGCTACAATCTCACCGGTACAATTGAGTTCCACTATTCCATACATTATGTCCCGTATAGCAGAAGACATTGTCTTGAAAGAAGAGCTTCTGCACACCCATCCGATTCATCTATGCCAAGCACTGATTCACAGGATTTCCCCCAAGCAAACACCTGTAATATTGCCCACAACGTGGGTCAGTACATCATCAATGTACTGGCGAGCGGTGTTGGCCCAACTCACCTAAGAAGACAACACTAAGTAATCATGTTACAGAACATTATTAACAGTGGCCTTTCTTGTTGCCTTAGGGTCAATTTCATGTTATAGCCGACAAGAAGTAAAGCATGCAAATCTCATAGCCAACATAATTTAAAGCATACTGTTATCACCCTTTGGTGATTCTTACCCACGGTCGTGTAGCCATCCCTGTACATTTATAATACTTACTCTGCCTGCACAAGACATTGTTAGAAACAATATCATGATTCAATATGAATATCACCGTTCAGGTGATTCTTACCAACAGCCGACATCCTTTCCTATATTTGAGTAATAACTTACTCTGCCTGCATAAGACATCATTAGCACCTGACCTATCTATATGAAGGTCACTGGCGACGCGCCATCCCGGACCGTCTTACTGGTACAACGGCGCCCTTTCAGTGCAGGTAGCTAGCCTCACTGCAAGTCCCATTTACCGATGCCAGTACGTCGGCACATTCCTTGTTTCCCCCTAGGACGAACCGGGTTCCATGGCCCAGGAATACCGTTCGAGGAAACTACCTTGTCAACAAGTTGTCCATGACCATGCAACTATATGCAACTTATCTAAGAAGAAAACATATAATGCATGATAAGGAAAACTAAGTAATTCAGCCACCATTCTCATTCATATTACCATCTTGCCATCTAGCCATCTTGCCTTGAGCCAATGCTCATATTATCCTCTACCCAATCCAGGGTCTTGGCGTAATCAGCATTCTACATCGGCGACAGGATAATAGAATGTTGTTACCCAATCCTTTGCCACATCCTTGATACCAAACATCTTTCCAACCAAACTCAGTGTACTCACCGTCCAATTCCTGGGACTTAGCATCTGTTTAGTATTCATTCATTTGAATGCAATTCAAGCATACTCACTGCCCAGTTCTTGGGTCTTAGCATCTATTTTACCATTTATTCATTGAGCCAAAGCTCAATATACTCACCGCCCAAGTATTTGGGACTTTGCCATCACCTGTCATGTAATTCATCGCAACAGTGTACAAGCATACAATTCATCTAGCCATACCAGTTTACGTTCAGGTGATTATTATCTTTTATTATCTTTCCAAATTCTATGCAAGGTGTTATTGAACAACACAATAAGAAACATAGCATACTCATCCTTATTTTAAGCGTGAAGCTAAAGGATCTTTGAAGGGTTCAACACTACTCACATTCATAGGACGAATCCCGCCACGATCGCATAGACTTCCAAGCGATCCTTCGCATAATCCCAAGTCCAACAAGGCTTCATCGAACCAACCATCCATCATAAGGCATCTTGCGGGTCGGGGTGCTACAATATATACCACCCAGAAAAAGTTTCGTCCTCGAAACTTAAAACAAAACTCATCCCCAAAAACTTCAACCAACTTTTCATGAAACTTCTCAATGATCAACTTGCACCATTTAACATTTCTCCGCAATCTCTCGATTGATTTCAAGTAATGTACCGTCTCGTTACAGCATCCCAATTAATTCAACATAGTTTACCATCTTTGATCTTTCCTCCGACACTCGTGCAAATCCTTAGCACATAATAATCCTCCCCGTGGCTTCGTTTGTATTCAGCATATCTCTTAGTTGGAATCATACACATATTTTAGGCGTCCCCGAAATACATGCACTTCAGCCAAGTTCAGTGATAGAGAAAGCGAACGAGCTACGGTGTACCTTCCTTTTCGAACATCATTAATTCTCTTTGAATATCTCATATAATCCCACTTGTTCATTCAATAGCCAACAAACTAATAACACAATAGATGTTGCCAAATTCAACTCGAGAAATTTTCCACAATCGATCCCAACATATAAATTTTCCACAATCGATCCCAACAGTTTCCAAAGTATTCAGACTTAGATGTATCAAGTATTCCTTTCAAGTTCATTGTCATCCATGCCACTAAAGTTGATAAATCATATAGCCATATTTCATTCGATACCCCAATTCTCATCGGTCAAATCCTGTACTCGTTATCGTTCGCATCCATACACTTGTTTGCAACCCATAAATTTCTCGGTCATGATCCATCTTCCAAATCGTACATATCTTCAAATTGTACCACCATTCCAATCTAGCAACATTTCTTGTTGTACTCCAACATTTTCTCGTATTGATCAAGCCAACATGTTATTCTCGCGCATAAACAACTTTTATATCCAATAACATTAATCCTGAGGGTCGTTCTTATTCACATTCGCATCTCGCCGATCTCGACTACATGTATTATCCAATTCCGTCATTACACTTTCCTCAATTCTGATTCGGTCAATGAAATTATCCCAACTATCTCAAGGCACTACCAACAATTTTCGCAGCTCAATATCAATCAACCAATCCAACCAGTTCTAATAATTCCCAACATTTCAACCAAGGCAACTCAATTTCCGAAACCAACATGATCCGTCATCCCATCCAACATTATAACATCAAAATTTCCCAAATATCTATTCAATTCCAAAGCCTACCTTCCAACACATCTTATTCATTCCAACTATACTCACGCAACACCAATAGGGACATCCTACGGTTTTCCAATAGTCAACTTAGCATACAATCAAGTCTCTACGGTCAGCTAATCTAAGCTAAACCAGACATTCAGCTAACCCATATGAGATGAGTAGCTATCAGGGACATACTTATCTCTTATCTTAGAGGCAACCAATCCTCAACGTAGGGCAACTCTATGGTCTGACCAACTTAGGGACATGGGACGCCATCCCAATCTTGTGAACTTATACCCAACACGGACAACTAAAGAACATAGCCAACCAATCTGAGACTTAAGCAAGCAACCAACAATCTAGGCAACAAACCGACACTCTAGGCAACCAGCCAACAATCTAGGCAACCAACCGACAATCTAGGCAACTAGCCAACAGTCTAGGCAACCAACCGACAATCTAGGCAACTAGCCAACAATCTAGGGTCAAGTCTTTCTACCCGTACTCATACTCGAGTCATACCCAACGAAGTCTCATTCTAGACTTACCCGCAACCGACAAAATCTATCCGACAATTCTATCCAATAATTCTATCCCACAACTCTATGGGCCAATCTCGAAGCTATCATATAAAATTCCTTAATCGAGTATCCAAGATTTCAATTTCCAACTTGCATAGACATAGCATCACTTGTTCAATTCGACTTGCATCCTCATATCGTACTCATATGTCTATTCAATCGGGTCAACTATTCCGAATCATAATCCAATATTGTTACCTCAATATTTTATCACGTATGATCTCTTTTCTACGGTCTCTTCGCGACATATTCGTTTCCCACATTCTTAGATCATCGATACGGTCCGTACTCCTTAACCAATAACATAGGCAACTATAAAATCGTATTTCTTCCGAGACATCAATTATAAATTTTCTAGCACCAACACGGTCATTTCTTAACAATTCACGTTAACCATCAATATTTGTTTTGCATCATCTCCTTATGATTCCATAAGAAAAATTTTACTATTCATGCACCGATCCAATCTCTATAGCACCAATCATCTCGCATCATATATCGGTCATCTTAGTGGACATGACATAACTCATCGGCTAAGTCATAATCCAACAATTCTATATTCTACCAAACTTGCTATTCATGCGACAACAACATCCACCAACAGGGTCTATTACATATCGCTGCACCTCGATACTTATTTGTATTCCAGCTATTCGACTCTCGCAAGGAGCATCTATTCTTTCATGCATCAAGGGACAAGTACTCATTCTCTGTGCCTCAAAATATTCAAGGGTCATAACATGTTAATTCGGGATATCAATTTCCTTCAAGCACACTACACCACGTGCTAAGATCATCTATTCCACAAGCCTATTCTCTAACTTTTCGATCGTCGATGCAACTCTCTGCATCTTCTAAATCATTCGCAATATCCCGATAAGCGTCTAACATTACCATCAGTTCTATCGATATCCAACATGCAATTTCTTTAACTCAATTTCAACATCGTTCAATATTCGGTCCATAGTTATTCCCGTAAAATCATTCGATAGTAACACCACACTATCGTTACCAAGCCTACAATCCTTCTACCCAACTGATTCAAGTACTCGCCTGAATCTAAAATTCTTTTCTTTTCCAACCAAGGCATCATTTCATATTCTCAATTCTCTTATTACCCAACATAATGCTAACCGACAAGGTCTTGCGATGGTTCATCTGAACACATCAAAATCTCACAATGGGTCATCCAACTTAACAATCAAGGAACATGCCTAGCCAACATGTATCAATCGTAAGCTCAGCTACGATTCGATAACATCCACTACCTTATAGGTAAAGCAATCACAAAATCATAGACACATCAAGGGTCAAGGGACATCTTATCACTATGAGGGTATATACAATATACCACCCAGAGCTCAAGCCATTCCAAAAACAATATTCCTTCGCATCAAACCGACATCCAACATAGACTATCCATCCTGCAGTGGTTATACTGACCACAAATACCGACTCAAAATTCGGCCGATTCCCATTCACTGAAATTCATGCACATACTGTTCCAACATACCATGCCATCACCCACTGTCGATTGCTGCATAACAATCGATTCAAAGAATCCCACACATAAGACATCCAGCATACATCACAAACTTACGCATCGCATCATTATTATTCTTTTTGGTATCTTTTAGAAATTCAACAAAGCACACATATCACAGCCCACATATTTAGACTTATTGTATGGAACACCCAGTGAGAGGTTAGAATGATCAACGGACTTTCAGTCAAGGGTACAACATAGAATAGTTTGGAAGCAACACAGAACAATCGCAGAAGCACTACGAATCATCATAGAGGCAACTTTGATTTCATCGCGGAAGCAACTTTGAGTATTCGCGGAAGCAACTTTGATTCACCGCGGAAGCAACTTTTGAATAATCGCGGAAGCAATCTTTGAATCATCGCGGAAGCAGCTTAGAATCATCTTAATAGCAACATTGATTCGAAACAAATTGAATAGGAATCCAAGGACGTAAAGCCGTGCTCTGATACCATTATGTCACGCCCCGATCCCGGAGGATCGAAAACTAGCCACTGGGCGTGATGCCGTACAAGTCTAGATTGTACTTGTACAAGGCAAAACCATTACAGTTCCTGGTAATTCTCAGAAAACATCGACAACGCAGCGGAACCAAGCAGATAAATTGAAGTCACACAATTTATATAGAAATGTATCTCTTTATTGATAATCAAAATGGATTACAAGACTTGCAGCAGAATACAGAGTTTACAACTATTTACAAGACTCGCAGCAGAATACAGAGTTTACAACTGTTTACAAGACTTTTGAATAGCCAACTGAATGTATACACTTGCCCTTTAGGCTACAAATGAATATACCGACTTCTTTACAATGACTTGCCAATTTGGCTACAATCTCACTGGTACATCTGAGTTCCACTGTTCCATACATTATGTCCCGTATAGCAGAAGACATCGTCTTGAAAGAAGAGCTTCTGCACACCCATCCGATTCATCTATGCCAAGCACTGATTCACAGGATTTCCCCCAAGCAAACACCTGTAATATTGTCCACAACGTGGGTCAGTACATCATCAATGTACTGGCGAGCGGTATTGGCCCAACTCACCTAAGAAGACAACACTAAGTAATAATGTTACAGAACATTATTAACAGTGGTCTTTCTTGTTGCCTTAGGGTCAATTTCATGTTATAGCCGACAAGAAGTAAAGCATGCAAATCTCATAGCCAACATAATTTAAAGCATACTGTTATCACCCTTTGGTGATTCTTACCCACGGTCGTGTAGCCATCCCTGTACATTTATAATACTTACTCTGCCTGCACAAGACATTGTTAGAAACAATATCATGATTCAATATGAATATCACCGTTCAGGTGATTCTTACCAATAGCCGACATCCTTTCCTGTATTTGAGTAATAACTTACTCTGCCTGCATAAGACATCATTAGCACCTGACCTATCTATATAAAGGTCACTGGCGACGCTCTATCCCGGACCGTCTTACTGGTACAACGGCGCCCTTTCAGTGCAGGTAGCTAGCCTCACTGCAAGTCCCGTTTACCGATGCCAGTACGTCGGCACATTCCTTGTTTCCTCCTAGGACGAACCGGGTTCCATGGCCCAGGAATACCGTTCGAGGAAACTACCTTGTCGACAAGTTGTCCATGACCATGCAACTATATGCAACTTATCTAAGAAGAAAACATATAATGCATGATAAGGAAAACTAAGTAATTCAGCCACCATTCTCATTCATATTACCATCTTGCCATCTAGTCATCTTGCCTTGAGCCAATGCTCATATTATCCTCTACCCAATCCAGGGTCTTGGCGTAATCAACATTCTACATCGGCGACAGGATAATAGAATGTTGTTACCCAATCCTTTGCCACATCCTTGATACCAAACATCTTTCCAACCAAACTCAGTGTACTCACCGCCCAATTCCTGGGACTTAGCATCTGTTTAGCATTCATTCATTTGAATGCAATTCAAGCATACTCACTGTCCAGTTCTTGGGTCTTAGCATCTGTTTTACCATTTATTCATTGAGCCAAAGCTCAATATACTCACCGCCCAAGTATTTGGGACTTTGCCATCACCTGTCCTGTAATTCATCGCAACAGTGTACAAGCATACAATTCATCTAGCCACACCAGTTTATGTTCAGGTGATTATTATCTTTTATTATCTTTTCAAATTCCATACAAGGTGTTATTGAACAACACAATAAGAAACATAGCATACTCATCCTTATTTTAAGCGTGAAGCTAAAGGATCTTTGAAGGGTTCAACACTACTCACATTCATAGGACGAATCCCGCCACGATCGCATAGACTTCCAAGCGATCCTTCGCATAATCCCAAGTCCAACAAGGCTTCATCGAACCAACCATCCATCATAAGGCATCTTGCGGGTCGGGGCGCTACATTCTCCAGGTATGGGTCGTCCTTCTGTACAGATTTGATCCTCTCCAGTAGGCTCGGTTCCACCCGCAGTTGCGCTAGTTTCACGTCTCTGAAACGAACTCGGAGTTCAATGCCCATTCCTTCCAAGTCACGCAGCAATCGATCGTTGATGCATAACGAAGCTAAGTACTTCCGGCTCAGCGCACCCGCTACCACATTTCCCTTGCCCGGCGTGTAGTCGATTGATAAGTCATAGTCTTTGTTTAGTTCAAGCCATCACCTCTGCCGCAAATTCAGTTCTTTCTGGGTGAAGATATACTTGAGGCTTTTGTGGTCCGTATAAATCCTGCACGCCACGCTATAGAGATAGTGACGCCACAGCTTCAATGCGAACACAATTGTCGCTAGTTCTAGGTCGTGCGTGGGGTAGTTCTTCTCGTGCGGCTTCAACTGTCGGGAAGCAAAAGATATCACCTTATCCCGCTGCATGAGCACACACCCCAAGTCCTAGCCAGAAGCATCGCTGAAGATTTGAAATCCCTCCGTCCCTTCAGGAAGAGCAAGTATCGGGGCCGAAACGAGCCGTTGTTTGAGCTCCTGGAAGGAAGCTTCACAGTCGTTCGACCACTTGAATGCGACTCCTTTCTGGGTGAGGCGAGTCAACGGCAATGCGATATTCGCGAAGTCCTTCACGAAGCGTCGGTAGTATCCCGCCAAGCCTAGGAAGCTTCGAATTTTGCTAACTGATGCGGGCCGTTTCCAATCAGCAACTGCCTCGACTTTCTTCGGATCGACTGTGATGCCCGCGGCGGAGATGATGTGCCCAAGGAATGAGACGATGTTCAGCCAGACCTCGTACTTGTTCATCTTCGCGTACAACTGATTCTCTCGAAGGGTTTGGAGTACCGTTCGCAGATGCTCTGCATGTTGCGCTCGATCCTTCGAGTAGACGAGGATGTCGTCGATGAAGACTACTACAAACTTATCAACGAACGGACGGAACACCCAATTCATAGATCTATGAAGACGGCAGGGGCGTTTGTCAGACCGAACGGCATTACCAAGAACTCGTAGTGGCCATAACGAGTGCGGAAGGCAGACTTCGGCACGTCATCTGGCTTGACTTTGAGTTGGTGATAATCCGATCGCAGATCAATCTTCGAAAACACCGTTGTACCTTGGAGCTGGTCGAACAAGTCGTCGATGCGGGACAGGGGGTATTTGTTTCGGACGGTGGCTTTATTCATTTCCCGATAGTCGATGCAGAGTCACATCGATCCATCCTTCTTTTTCACGAATAGCACGGGCACACCCTACGGCGAGACACTCAGACGGATAAACCCTCTATCGAGTAATTCCTGAAGTTGTGCCTTCAATTCTTTCAATTCTGCAGGGGCCATTCTGTACGGAGCCTTCGAGACCGGCCGGGTGTCGGAGAATGTGTCGATGGTGAACTCTATTTCTCGATCGGGCGGCATGCCGTGTAGCTCGTCCGGGAACACGTCTGGAAATTCTGCCACAACGTCGGTCTGACCCGCGTTTGCACCATCCTGTCGCATGTCTCGAACGGAAGCTAGATAGCCTTCACACCCAGAATGCAGCATCCGTCGAGCAGATATTGCGGAGATCACCATGCAGGTCGGCGACGCCTTACCACACAAGTAGCAGAATTCAGGCACTCCAGGTATGCGGAATATGACCTTCTTTTCAACGCAGTCTATGGTTGCGTTGCACGGCCCGAGCCAATCCATTCCCAGAATGATGTCAAAGTCCTTCATGTCTAGAACTATCACATCCAGACCGATCTTTTGACCGCCAATACAGATAATCCTGCCAGCGCAGGCTAAGTTTGTGAGAATTGGTGTGCCCGAAGGTGTGCTTACGCTAAGGTCGAGATCTAATGATATTACAGGAAATTTGTGCTCGGCGACAAAGTCCGCCGATATAAAACTATGTAAAGTGCCTGAATCAAATAACACACGAGTAGGCACATTATTGAATTTTAGTATACCTGACACTACTGTATCTGATGCCAGCGCTTCATCTCGAGTCATGGCGTAGACGCGGCCCTGAGTGTTGGAGCGACGAACTTGGCCATTTTGCGGTATAGGTTGAGTGGGCGGAGGAGGTCGGGGCGCCTGCCCTCGATTCTCTTGGCGGTGGTGTTGTGGTGGGACGTTGCGAGTCAGTCTAGGGTTCATGCAATCTCGAGCAAGGTGGCCCTTTTGTCCGCAAGCATGGCATTCCCCTCTGAAGGGAAAGCAGTTGCTGGCTTCGTGCCCGAGGCGATTACATTTGGTGCAACGAGGTAACGGATTCTGACCCTTATAGCCGCCGTTGTTTGGACGCTTTGACGCATAGTTGTCAACTCCTGTATAGCTAGGACGTTTGTGATTGGATTGGTGCACAACGTCGTTAGCACCAGAAGGATGCAGGTTCTCAAGACGGAGAGCGTGATTCAGAGCCTCGCCCACGGTCTTGTACTCCGGGACCCCGACATGCGCACCGATAGAGTGTCGCAGACCCACTTCGAACCGTCGCACACGACACTCTTCAGTAGGCAGAAACTGTGTAACGCCCCAGTCCCAAAATACGTAGGACCAAGTACGTAGACATGCCAGCTGTATACATACGAAATACACGGACCTCGTATGTATACATAAGCTGTAATGTAGTAATCCAAGACAACTAAATCTCATCCACAAAGATAAATAATAATATAAAAGCAACTTTGAGTTTGTCATGTACACCATAGTTGGGCGGAGACAAAGTCCACTACCAACCAAATTAAATATGGAAAAAAAATATACAAGGAAAGAATTTAGCAAGCGAGAGCAAGTGACGAATCCAAGAGTAATTATCACGACGGAATAGAGCGCAAGTCATGGCCTTAGCTAGAGTACCTGCAAGAAATCACGAAAACACACACCTGGGAAAAACCAGGTCCTCAGAGGGACGTAACAAGATACATAATATCATGCCATAACTGAATAGTAAGAGCTCAATAGAAATATAAATGCGTAACGGGTCCTAACCATTCTATGTGATATACGCCTTGAGAAGACAACGTTCTATGCAGGAGCTTATAGTGTTCAGCATAGATGGAGAGAGAGTAATAGTAGGTAGCGCTCATAAGAGGCACTATCAACTATGGGCAGAAAGTAGTTCTTATATGAGAACTATCGGACCTGGGCAGTAAGTAGCGCTCATCCGAGACACTATCGACCCAAATCTATATATGTACTGAACAGGTAGCCCCTACGCTAATAACTGTCTTCCCCCTCCCCATGATACTCTACATGTGTCGACTCCACGACACTGTTTAATCCTTATTAACTGCCAAAGTCTTCTACACAATCTATTAGCAGTTATATCTTAACGCATGCGCACGGGGGATCAGCCTACACGCAAGTGACCTCTATATGATACTCACAACTCTCACACACAACTCGTGTATAATCGTGCCAAGTCAATGAGACACACTAAATTTGACGGTAGTCCCTTAACTCTAAGCCAATTTTAAAAAATATTGTAATTTGCATCTACATATAATTTAGAAAGAAATAACTGAAAAATAAATACGACATGCATGATATTGAGCAGAAATTTAAACAGTAAAGGCAAGGTGTCTTGCCTGGTAGTGGGCCTGGTGTGGTGCAATAATCCGGCAGGTTTCGATTGTTCAATAGCCATGTTCGGTGAGGTTGCAGAAAAATAGGAAAAACATGATTTAGTCATAAGTAAGGTTTGACAAATAATGGAAATTTGAGGAGAAGAGTATTTATACTATTTTAGAAAAAAAATTCTACTACTTTAAAAATATGTTTTCCTTAGTCAAAAGAATTTTGTAGAGAAAAAAAAATACTTGAACTATTTTTTACTAGTAGAATAAATTTTTAGGTAAATATTATGAGATAAAAAAAATGAGACAAATAATCATAATAATAATTATAATAATAAAACTTCTGAAAACTAATAATAATAATTAATGTAAAATACTTGAAACTATCTACCTTATATATTTTATAGGAAATTAATAATAATCATAAGAGTATAATAAGTAAACTAATAATATGATAATAATGATATAATAATAACAATAATAATAATAATAATAATAAAATAATAAATTAATATATACTGTAATAATAATAATAATAATATTAATAATAATAATAAAATAAATTAACATGATAATAATAATAACAAATAATAATAGTTAATAATAATAATAATATTATCCTAATCCTAATAATAATAATTAATAATAATAATAATAATCCATATTAATAACAAAACCAATCAGTTCTGTTCCTAAGATCAAAGGGGGGCGGAGAGAGAGAGAAATGGGAAAGGGGTTTGTGGTTACCGAGGCTGAGCGGACGGGCTGCTCCGGCGCGGCAGTGGGCCCGGAGAGCCGGCGGTGTGGTTGGAGAGGAGAGCTGCGCGGGGTCTCGGAGACGCACGACGAAGGGGTTCCCGGAGGCCTGTGGTGTCGTGACCTAGGGAGGCGGCAGAGCACAAGGAGGATTTGGGGGGGAAACGTCGGTGCGGCGTGGAGAGGCTTCGCCGGTGGTGTACGCAGACGAGAGGCGGCGGAGGGAACGCCATATCGTACGGGAGTACGGGCGGAGGCGCGGCGGAGCAACCGCGCGAGGAGGATGCGGCCGGGTCTCGGCGACACGGTCGGGGCGGCGCTCGGATGTGGGGTGTGGTCGGCGCCCTCGCGTCGGAGCGTGGCCAGGCGGCGAAAGGCGTTCTGGGCGGCGAGATCCACGGGAAGGGCGGCTCAGCGTGGTCCACCGGAAGGATGGGGGCGCGGACCGGCAGCTCCGTCGAGCAGGGGCGGATGGCCTCTCGACGGTCAGATGGACGCGATCGGCAGCTCCGTCGAGCAGAGGCGGAGGTGAGGTTCTGTTACTCCTTCTTTTACTTGGATATTTTGGTGCTGGCGGTGGCGATGGAGACTGGTGGTGGTGGGTCGGGAAGTTGGTCGTACCGGTTGTGGTGGCCGGAGGTGGTGGGTATATTGGTGATGGCTGTCGGCCGATTTGGCCAGAGTCGATGACAGGGTTGGTGGTGTTGACTTGGTGTCGGACAGGTGGAAGATATTCTGGTGGTGGCAGTGATGACGATGGGACGAGGACGGGCTGTTGTCGACGCAGCGAGGCGGTACAGGGGCATGGCTTAGATGTAGGTGTCGTGTCGGGATGAGTCCGACACGGCTGGATTGGACGTCCGGTTTGTCGGACAGGATGAAAACATATTGTATTTGTAAAGGAGGAAAAGTATAGTGGATGGGTGGCACAGACACGGTGCACAATGGGTTGTGGAGAAATTTGTGGATGCCCGAAATTTATGGAGGAGAACCTGCCTATTTATAGGACATGGGAATTTCCATTAGGATAAAGATTGGGATTGTTTAAATCACCATTAGATAAATCTTAATTTAATTTAAAATCAAATCCAAATCTAAATACGAATTCAATTTAAATCAAATCTCAATTTAAATTAAATTCCATTTTAAATCTAGATCATCTAATCTCTAATATAAATATAAATTCTACCATTAATTTAAAATCGGTTTAAAATCCAATTCAATATAGATAAAAACTTATCTTTAATTTAAAAGTCATTTTAAAATAAGGTCAATAAAATTCTTTCCAATTTAAATTATCCAAATTTATAAACTATTAAATTAAACAAGATTAAAAATATCTTTTTCACATCTATTAAAATATGCTATTAATTAATTTCAAAAATCAAGAATATTATTTAAATATTAATTTATAAAGTAGCTTTTGTAAATGATAAAATAGATTAATACACAAATTCCAAATTTTGCAAAATATCTAGAATATATTTTATATAAACTAAATTTTTTTCTAAACTACTACTTATTTTTAAACAACAAAATAAATTACCCTTTTAATTTATATAAAAATAAGGTTTTGGCAATAACGACAAATAGATATAATTATTTTGGAAACTGTATTTTCCATAAAAATAAATCTATATAAAAAATATTTTTCTGAAAATATGTACCTCGCACATATTCGCACTCGTCGAGCAAAACGAAAAATAAATTTCCGTGCACGACGTACAATACGACTACGAGATGTACAATATAAAAATTTTAAATCAATACCAAAAATTAAAAAAAAATATAGTAGAAATTTAGGGGTTTTACAAACTGACAAGCAAACTTAGACAACTTGTTGAATTCTGCGGCATACTGTTCCACTGTCCGGTTCCCTTGCTTCAACTGCATGAATTCATTCTCCTTCGCTTGACAAACGGCTGACGGAAGGTACTGGACTTCAAAAGCTTTACGGAACGTGGCCCAAGAGATCGGCGTGGAGTTGTTGTCCGGTCGGATCGCTCGCTTGCGCACGGCCCACCAGTCGTGCGCGTTCAACCGTAGTTGAAGTTGTGCGCAGGCGACTTGCTTCGATTCTTCAATGTCGAGAAGCTCGAAGTGATCTTCCAGCTCTTCCAACCAGTCGATTGCCATGGAAGGGCCCTCGGTACCGCTGAAGGAAGTGCGGCACGCCTTCTTGAATTCGGACACTTCAAAGTTGTACTTTTTCGGTGCCGCTGGTTGACGCTCGGGATCCTCCATGTCGACTTCAATGGGTTGGATCGCCGGCATGGTGGCAGCAGGTGCGGTGACGGTAGGCGCAGTCGCAGAATTTCCGTTGGCCGCCATTGTCTGGACGATTTGCTGCAGGGTATCCAACTGCTTTTGTTGAAGTTTGGCATGTGCGTCGAAACAAACTTCGAAGCGAGCTTCGAATTGGGCCTGTCGTTCCTCCGTCTGTTGATGTCGGTTCTCGGACTGGTTCCGTTGCGCCTCCATCATGCGCAGCATCCTTTCAATGGTATCGTTAGAAGGTCCGCCCCGCGAACGACGAGAACTACTAGAGCCGCTAGAAGCGCTCTGCTCTCGCTCGGCCGTGGGTTCCGTCACTTCTGGGATACGAAGGCAAACGCATCAGTCACAAAATATTACGGACTCATTGTATAGAACAACTTATCTTATCGATGCGAGGTCAAAGGATGTAAAGCCGTGCTCTGATACCATTATGTCACGCCCCGATTCCGTAGAATCGATGGCCGTCCCCCGGGCGTGATGCCGTGTGAACCTAAGTTGCGATCGCACAAGGCATAGTCAAAAGGTTATCCGAAACACAACATCAAGTTAGAGTACGCAGAGAAATTGAATGACACATTTGGAATAGAAATACTTTTTCATTGATAATAATAAAACTTTACATAGTTTTCTTTACAATCATTGCCGCGCGGGCTACAACATGACTCGACTTACAAAATGAACGCCGATGAGATAGTCGTTCCATACATTACATCCCTTTTTACAAGCAAAAACTATTACGCTTTCCACCTGGGATTGAGGGAAGCCGAGCCGCCATCTATTCTTCTTTGTACTGAGTGCGGAGTCTTCAAAAGGATTCCAGAAACACAAGCCTTCCCACGCGGACGAGGCTTCAAAAGGATTCACTTCGCCTTGAGTTTCAAGTGGCACGCCCTTCGTGGTTCGGGGTACCTGCGTGGAGAGCGAGGATCAGTACATTACACTTTGTACTAGTGCGTGGCTATTTAAGTTCCAAGCTCTCATTTGGTTGAAGAGTTTATATGACTTAGAGTATGAATGTTTCTAACCATCCAATGAATTTCAAACAAGTATATGACAAGCATAATAAAATTTACGTCAAAACTTACCCACGGCGGCCCGTGCCGCACCTTGTGAAACTTACCATGTTCTTCCCTGTCAATTGTTATCATTTCTATACCAAGTGCAATATTTCGTGTGTTGGTCATTGGCTCTCAGAGCCATCGTGGACTCCTTTAGCTTTTATTAGACGAGACCCTTTCAGCGCGAGTAGCGAGCCCCGCTGCAAGTCATCGCCTAACATTGTGCCCAGCACAGCTTATGAGATGTTTCCTTCTTTGGCCGCAACGGTCCCGTGGCCCCGGGTTGCCATGCGGGGTGTAGGAACAATTGGGATCAGAATATATTACCTCTATTTGCAGTACTGGCTCTGATACCAATTGTAGGACCGAATATAGGAACGAGTTGTAAAGCGCAATACTCTAGAGGGGGGTGAATAGAGTCAAAAGCATATTAACCAAAAACAAAAGCTCCTATAGACTAGAGTGGTATGCATGCTTCAAGAATAAAACTAAAAGTAAAAAAGCATACATGGATAAATGTGTCACACTATTGGAAAATAAACACTATATAGTGTGAACTAAACATTTAAGCTAAACAGCTAGTCATGCTAGGATTATGTCTCACATTGATTCAAACAATAAACAATTTAAAAGACATCAATGAGATCTAATAGAAAGAAATCAATAAGAACATGCTAAATATTAAAAACTATTTAGAAAACATGTTACCGAAGTGGTTCTAGTGACCACACTTCTGTTGGTGCAATTGCTTGGAAGATGACCTTTGTAGCTTTGCAATCACCAACATGTTCCATGGTTCTATTTTATATGAGAAGCTTTACCTGCAATATTAGGTGAAGACTTTGGTATCCAATACTTGGATCCATATTTGTTAGCTTTGGGAACCCATTTGCATAAGTTCATATCAACTAATTTTCTAATCTGACAATGATTAGAAACATGTCCATTCATACCACAATAATGACAGAAAGAATTAACATTAGTACTATGTGCAGCAGTATGAGAATGTGCAGTAGTGTGATATGATGTGCGTGGACACTTGTAATAGAAAGCATAGTTATGTGAAGCTTTAGCTTTGCTTGCTTCCTTTCTCTGACGTGTGTGACTTTGTGATGTGCTAAGTGTCTTGTGTTAGACTGAGTCGTAGGTTGTACTACCTGCTTTCCCAGTCTAATCTCTAACTTTTTAGAGTTAGCACAGATCTCATCATACTTAACAGTAAGAGCATCAATTCTAAGAGCAGCTATAGAGTACTTCTTCTTTTCTGTTTCTAACTCCTCCTTAAGTTTAGCATTTTCTTGAGTGCTTTTCTCAATGCATTCAAGCGCCTCATGCAATCTAAACTCAAGTGTGGATATCTCAATAGAATTATCAGAAGTAGAAGTATCTCTAGTATCATTCAATAAGCAAGTAAGCCTTTCATTCTCACGCTTATAGGATCGAATATCCTTTCTAGCTTGCTTATACTTATCTAATACTTTCTTGTGTTCTTCTAATAGATCACTGAAAGCATCAGATAACTCATCATAAGAAAATTCACTATCTTCAGAACAAGAATTATTTTGTACCTCGTTAGATAATGCCATTGAGCATAAATTTGCAGCTTGATGAGGTCTCTCTTCTTCTTCTTCTTCTTCAGAATATGTTGCTTCGCGTTCACACCATATGCTCGTACTAGTGTGCTTGTGAGACAATAATCTTCCTTTATTTGATTGTTCGTAGTGACTCTCCTTTCTTGTAGTAGTACAATCTTCTTGGATGTGGTCTATCTTCTTGTAGTTGTCACATACAAGCTCTTCTTCATATAGGGGATTGTGTTGTACCTTAAATCACAATTCTATCGTGCACATATTTGCATCATTATGAAGACTATCATTCTCTCCGGAGTTGCTAGCTTTGCTTTCATACCTGCACTCATAAGTAGCTTCAAGAACTTTCCAAATTTTATGAGATATTGTGCAAGTAGAAATAAGATTGAATACATTTGTGTCTACAGCACAATAAAATATATGCATAGCTTTTGCATCAAGGCTAGCTAACTTTTTCTCTTCATCCGTGTAACTATAATAAGGCTTATTGATTATAGAGGATGTAAGAATAGAAGTGATAGTAGGCTTTTTGTAGCCACTGACAACAATTGACCATAAGTCAAAATCTAGAGACTTCAGATAGAAGCTCATCCGTGTTTTTCAGTATGTGTAATTTGTACCATCAAATAGTGGGAATCTATTTGAGGATTGCTCTTCAGTTGTGAAGTACATACTTGACATATGTGATACTGTGATCTATGTAACAGCTATAATAAATAAGAATATAATAGCAATGTTATCTCGCTTTACATGTATAATCCGCTCTGATACCAATTGTAGGAACAATTGGGATCAGAATATATTACCTCTATTTGCAGTACTGGCTCTGATACCAATTGTAGGACCGATTGTAGGAACGAGTTGTAAAGCGCAATACTCTAGAGGGGGATGAATAGAGTAGGCAGCGGAAATTAACTATTTAAAAATGTTAGTAACAAGATCACAGATAATATATCACAGATATGTAAATAAAAAGTAGAGAGTAGAGAGCAAACGCAAACACAAGGATGTATACTGGTTTCCCTCTGTTGAGGACTAGTCCAGTCGGTAGAACTCTTGCTACCAGTTGAATCCACTATGGAAAATCACCACAAGTTTTCATCTGAAGTTCTTGCAACTTCTACAACGCGAGCTTTGATCCGAAGTACTCGACCAACTTCAATTGTGAAGTGTGTAACTTCAATCAAGCCTCTGATTACAACCACTCCGAAACTTCTAGACCGTACCGCACTGGCAAATCGACTAGAGGATTGTAACTGGCTTGGGATTTGAAAATGAAAGTTTAGAATACTTGGAAGAAGTAGTAGGCTTATAGAGAAGAGATATGAAAGTGAATGAGTGAGTTGAAATGATCGAAATCCTTCTCTATTTATAGTTTTTCCAAAGGCAGAATTCTGACAGAATTCGGGCAGAATTCGGACAGAACTCGATGAGAAATTCTAGGTGGGATCCGTAACTGCAGGGAGACCAAGTTCAAAAAGCAACGTTCACTAACCGAACTCTGGCCGAACTCTGGCCGAATTCGGGCCGAACTCTGGCCGAATTCTCCTGGAGTTCTGTTGGAGTTCTGTCAGGGTTTTTGCAAATTGATTTTGGACTTTTTGAAAAGTCAAACAGTTAGGAAGTAGTTTGGGCTTTTGTAAGTGGACTTATTTTCAAAATGAAAGGGTATTTTGAAAACGTTTCTTGGGTAGCCTATTTGCCAGTACAATGCAGTTTACATCGTATTCCTAGACTCAATAAATATGAAAAATACATTGATAAAATAGGAAAACCAAGAGCCCTTTGATGACGCCTTTCTTCAAATATTTGAGCAGACTTGAAGACGCCTTTTTTTACTTGACGGCGGTCGTCCAAAGATAAACAGATCTGGAAATCTGAATACCTTTCGGGGGCTTCGCCCCCGAACCCCTGACGGGGGGCGCTGCCCCCTCGACCCCTGTCCGCTGACCGGGCAGCGGAACCCCCGATGCGAGGCCCCGGATAGGTCGTTAGGCGGTTCAGAGAAATCTTCTTGTATAACGCCGTCTTTGGCCCATTAATAATTCTCTATTGCATATGTCCTGGTTTGTCAAAGCTTGATCATGCTTACTGCATGTCTACAAATACATGTTAGACAAACAAAACCAATATGATACAAGCATAGCAATATGTTATAGAACATTTAGGACAATGCTAAGTTTAAGTAGCAACATGATAATGATTACATGAATATTAGTGACGTCGATATGTTAAACTTAATTGATTAGCCATATTCAAAAACATGATATAATCATTGGGCTAACACGGGAAAACTTTACCTTGTCGACAAGTTGTCCATGACCGTGCAAAGACCATTTTTTCTTCTTTTAGTTATTAAGACAGCCTACATTCTCTTTAAAAACTCAATCATTTTACCGTGCCCGTGCCCTTGCCTTCAATCTTTCATCCGCAACAACACTATCGATTTACCTAAGAAGGGGTCGAAAAGAGAAGGGTCAGCCACTCACCTTGAGTTTACTTTGGCGAGAGGACTTGTTGGCCGCGCTAGACGTCGCCTACGCAATTACCTGAAATCGCACAAGCAACGGATTAGAACACTGCATTATTCAAGGAGTTCTATAGGAAATGCGAGTTCGAAATGCAAGCCATGAAAACCATCGAAAACATTCATGAAAGAGCATTCAGAAAACAAAGCCAAAACCAACGCAAGCGGCGTGAAAAGCAGAGCAACGGGAGGTCTCTCCCGACTCAGCCGCAGAGTCAATCCTCGAGGCGCAACCCGCTGAATATGAGACTTGGTTTCGAAGAAGACATTCCATAACGAGGAATGGATCTTAATTCAACCGTTTCCGTTCGATCGACTCGGTCGATCCCGACCGAATCGATAGCAACAGTGTTCCTTTCTCGCGCACCCCGTGGACCGAGTACGAGGCACGATGTTGGGACGGGGCACTACACTGCGGAACCGCACCACAGCAGCCCCGATGCGCCATGCCACCGCACTGTTGTCCCGTGCCATTGCATCGCTGCTCTATGTCATTCCACACTAGATGTGCAAGGGCGCGTGCGTCTCAAAGCGTCATTTTGTGTCCGAGTATAAGCTAGGCTCTCCAAAGGGATTTTTCTCCAAGAGTTGGTGATAAAAGCAAATGTTTGTTGTGCTATATATTAATAAAACCCTCCACCATAATAATCACTTGAGCTCACACGACTCATGTGTACAAGTCAATAAATAATAGCTGAACTATTGAAATACACACTTGGAATTTGCCTCGAAATGGAATATGGAACTTGGTCACAAATGATCAAAACCCCAACAACATCGACATTATCTTAAAATGCTAATCTTCGTAAATTATCATGTTATTCAATGGAGCAGGGACTGTGGGGATTACAATTTTCACTTTTTGTACAATCCTATTTGACTTTCTTATACCAATATATATAAGTGAGACGGGCGAACAACCGTTCTAGAGTTTTCATCATGAACATACAAGTAGTGTTCTTCAAAATATTATCCGATCGTCAGAGATGCCAAAGCCATGAAGCATTCCTCACTTCCCATTGAGAGGTAAATGATGCAATAACATTTGGTTCACTGTGTCTCTATGAATACTCATGTCAGAAAGAGAGGAAAGGGGGTTTGGATCTTGGAAAGCTTTATCAGGTCATATAACCGGCTCTGCCTCGTCTTGTTGGTCTCTCTTAAGCATCCATTGACAGATTAACTTGCTGCCCCAAATCCGTCGGTTTTGAGGGGTTTTATTATTTTATTTCATTTATATCCTAACCAAAAAAATATAATTATAACTACTAATACCCCCTCCATATTTAATTTTATTCGTACGTGTAAAAAACTTTTAGAACCACTCGTTAGTGAATTACTAAGCATTGATTGGACTAATTTAAAAGCCGCTACTTAAGAACCACCAAAAATCGAACCCCTCATTACCATTCATAACCGGTACTTTAAGAGCATCATTAGTAAGGCTCATCCCATTTTATAGATTCTAGATTTAAAATATAGGAGTTCATTTTGTAGAATAGTAAGTTTCATCCCTATTTCCAATTTCTACAATTTCGGTCCCATCGTACCCATAGCTGCTAAGGGTTGGGCCTCCAAGTTTCTAAATTCTAGATTGTAGGAACTCATCTTGTAGAATAGTAAGTCTCAATTTGGAGCCCAACTTTCTAGATTCTAAACTTTGCATTATTTTTTATCCACATCAATTTTTGACCACACAATCTTTGGGACCAGAGCTCACTTTATCATTTCATAATATTCTCATACAAATCCAACCCATTCTACAGTTATTTTTGAATTTTTGGGCCCCAAATTGCATTTGAGAGTCTCAACTACTAATGATGCTCTAAAAACACCTCATAACCGCTACCCCTACAATTGCCAAACAGGCCCTAAATTTTTTTTGCAATGCAAGCCGACCCAAAATTGATTCACTAAAGTTGACTTCTTCTATTTTAGAAGGAAATTTACCAGAGTCTGCGTCGTACAATTGTAAAACGCAGAAGTACCATGAACTGGTTCTATGTATGGTTAATGTGTTATGGAGCACGGATAATTCACAGGGACTTGCAGTCTACTCGGATGTTTTTGATACAAAGGTAAGCAATGTATTTTCTAGAGAGTTCATAATTTAATGTCGTTCTACACACTGTTATGTACAAGCAAAATCAATAGCAGACTATGTGGCCAAGGTTATCGAGCAAGCAAGGTACTCAAGCACAGCAGTTCACTTGTGATACAACAAAATTGGCCTCATAGATATGCAGCCGTTCATTAATTGTGATGAAGCCTACTTTTGTCTGAATAGCTTGACCACTCTGTCTAAACTCAATCTTCTTGCCGCCTTTTATTTTTCCACAGTTTTAAAAACGAAAAAGGTTATGATGTAAACTTTCAATGTTTTGGCCGTTGTAAATAAAATGTGACCGACAGAAGGTTGTACTGAATCAAACAGTGAAGAACTTATTAGACCTGCCATGGCTAACAACTTGTCTGTCCTTAATTGAGCAATCTTCATGCGGGACTACCAAGTATCATCAATCGGTCAAGACAGATTTGAAAATCAAGTGAAATTCACAAGTCCGATATTTCTAGTTACCAAACTTGTGCCCAATATCCTTCTATCAGTGAATGGCTACTACCCCTGCAAACAGCAAGATATCTTCGGATTGAAAGCTTAAGAGACATCCCGTCTGCCTCTATTCTTGATACATTATTTCAAGGTTGTACTTAAGTAAATGGAACCAACATATGTATACATTCTTTTTTTAGATAACCGGATGATATTTAACCTAAGTCAACTAGCTAGGCTAAATATCCAGCCATTTTAATTCTATTAATAAAACCGTTAGTCTTTACACAATTACATCGAGTTTTAATAGACAACATGTCTTGAGTCCATCTCACATCCATGTTATATAGAATATCTGACCAAAATTATAAGCCAGAAAATAACATAATTCATTTTACACTTCAACTGTAGCCATCCAACCCTTCAGCAACATCAACAGCTGAAGAACTTACCACCTGCTGATTGCATCCTGAAAGTATCCTTGCTGGTAATTTAAGTTTACTGTTCTTCTTGGATGATAGAGACCCTGCCAACACATGAGAGATGTCAATAATTTTCAGAATCAAATTGTTGAGGTCCTATACTTATCCTCAAAATTGTTGAGGTCCTATACTAACTATATTAAAATTTAAACTTTTAAAGGAATTTTTAACTTCCACATAACAGCACCACGAAAGAGCTTTTGGCTCCACTGAAATTCAGATTTTTACTGTAAACTTACCTGTACCAGTCGATTCAGAACATATCCAATTTACTGTATCAGTATCAGAATACGAATAAGATTTGAGCATCCCCACTAATTCGTTATAATCATTATCCAAGTCCACGACCATGTTATTAGCCACTCTAATTTTCCAAAAATTCTGATTACTATCAATATGATATTGATTAAGACTACATCATCTGGATTAAGAGCATATTGGAATAAGAAAGGAACCAAGTTTGAAGACTAACATTGTTAATTCAAGTATCTTTCTAAACATGTCTATACATTTACAACCCAACATCTTTACCGATTGCCAAGTCGGACAATTATGCCACATTGTCTACCGCTCATTAAGACATTTCCAGAAAGTGTTCAAAGACAGAGATATCAGACACATTAAGCTGTCTACTCGGCAAATGACTGACACACTCCAACCCAACATAATGAGAGCTGCAGTTTGCCAATGAAGCATACTGCTTCCATATATAAGTAAGGCATCGCCATGGCTCCCGAACACAACCACCACAGGCCTAGAACTCACATATTCATAGGACAGCTGAGTGTGCGATAAAATCGCAAATCATGGTCAATCCAAAGAGGCTCCTTGAGATGGGAAGGAAGTGGCAGAGGCTGGCTGCACTCGGGAAGAAGAGGATCCTGTTGGCAAGAACCAAGTCATTTCCCAGATCAGATGCCCCCACTGCATTGGTCGCGGACAAGGGTCACTTTATCATCTACTCTGTAGAGGGGACGCGGTTCATGGTCCCCTTAAAATTTCTCAGGAGCAGTATCTTCGTAGAGCTATTGAGGATGTCGGAAGAAATGTTTGGTTTGCCCGGTGATAGTCCTATCACATTGCCTTGTGATGCAGCCTTCTTGGAGAATGTTATATATTTGCTTAAAAGACGGGTCAGGCAAGATGTAGAGAGGGTATTGCTCAACTCCATTTCAAATGATCCGTGCTCCACGAGCTCTTTTTTCTCTCTTCACCAGAATCAACAATTGGCAGTAGGTGGCTTCTGAAGATTGATAATTTGTGTAAATTACAGATGTATAGCTCCTGAAGAAATTTTGGTACCATTATTTGGGTGGAATTAATCATGTGACCATGTTTCCTTTTCCCTTTTCTTCTTTCTGGCTTTGATGGAGACAGAATGTGCAAAAATACAACAGTAAATTAATTTCAACTCCTTTACTCAAGTTACATCAGGACCCCTTCATCCCTCTATAAGCCTATATTTACCAAGTTCTTTGAAATGCTCTATGATTTATGCTTTTTCCCAGGAGGAAGAAATAAGTAGTAAAATCCCTAAAATTCTAATGAAAAGAGAGAGAAATTAGTATGAGATGAATTAAGGTATTGTTCAAGAGTAAGAAACCCAGAATAATGATAATTACAGTACCTTTCTCTTTCTTCGCTCTTTTGTAACTTCTGTAGGTGCCATCCAGAAGTTCCTAATCATCGATTACTTGCTTATGATACCCTCGCTGATCTCCTAATAAGGTTTGCTCCTTTGTCTAGCATTTGCAACCTTGTCGAAAGCAATATTTAGGTCCCCCTCCCTGGGACTTATTCCAAAATCTCTGTTTCCAGATAATTTCCTCTCCTACTGGAAAACATCTGCATCACAAATTTGCACCTCTTAACATGAAATCTAAGCACATTGTCAAGTGGATCTTACTCAAAACCAAGTTTGGTGTCATCTCAACACGTTAAAGGATCAAACAAATTACAAGTTTAAGATTCAATCTTATAAATTCAAACCTCCAACTCATCCATATCAATCATCATGCATAAGGACTAAGGAGGATATTTCTTGATTATATTATTGTTATCTTAGATTATTTTGCTATATCTTTATTGTTACTAAATTTCTTATAAATAAGAAATCCATCAATGTAATCGTAGTGGTTGAGGTTTGTAACCCACCTCCATATGTTGATTATGAGATTTCCATCTACCTGTTTTTCTTTTTCCCTTTTTTCTTCTTAGTATCAAAGCAGGTTGTGATCACTCGACACAACACTGTTTTCCCCCAAATACATCACACCAAATTCCACTGATACAGGAAATTTCGTACCAAAACCAAATCTAAACAATCCCACGCACCAAATCCAAACAATCTCACCGATGCATCACACCAAATTCGAACAACCCAACACTCCAAATCCAAACAATCTCATTGATGCAGAAAATTCAACACCAAAACTAACAGATGATTTCATTACTTGGCAAAAATCTGATCGTCTCCTTCGTGGGTGGAATCGAAACACTTTTTGAAGAAATTCTCATATGCGTGATTGACACGCAGTCCATGTTGTGTTGGAAGCTCTCAAAAGCAATAACAGACAAAATAAATGACAAATAAGATGGTGGATGAACTTGATGCTCTCTCTCAAACAAGTTCAAGATTCAAGCTTATCAATTCAAACCTCCAACTCATCCATATCAATCATCATGGATAAGGAGGATATTTCTTGATTGTATTATTGTTATTTTAAATTATTTTGTTCTATCTTTATTATTACTAATTTTTTTATAAATAAGAAGGCATCAATGTAATCATGGTGGTTGAGATTTTTAACCCACCTCCATATGTTGATTATGAGATTTCTATCTACCTGTTTTTTTTTTCTTTTCTTTTTTTCTTCTAACACCAGATAGAGAGCAGAAAATCCTCTAGCAAAAAATGTGACCTATTGAAATTGGCACTAGCTAGACACTTCTATTGCTAAGCTCTTGACTATACTAAGTATTGTGCGGCAAACACAAGAAATCAGCAATCACAGCAAAAAGAACTGTCAATGGATCGAAAATTCGAATTCGATCCGATTCCGTATCCGAACTTTCGAATATTTTTCAAAATTTTGGATATCGGATTCGGACATCCGAATATTTTTCGGATATTATCTTTTTTCGGATACGAATTCGGATATTAAGGTATTCGAATCCGTTAATATCTGATCCGACTTTAAATTGCAAATTTCGGATATCGAATTCGGATATCCGAATTTATATATATTATAGTATAAGATATATTTAATATATATTAATTAATAGAGAAGATAAAGGATTTTATTCTCGACTGAATTTTACATAAATCGATTCTAATATAATTTATACATAATAGCAATATATTTTAATTACAATTTACAACAGAAGAAGAAGAAAGGACTCAAATATGTAGAGCAATTGAATTTAGTTTTCGGATAATAACTAAAATTTTAATATTTCGGATTTCGGATATTCGAATAATAGCATTCGAATTTTTTTATCTAATCGGATCGGATATTATCCGATATTCGTTAAACTAGACGGATACGAATTCGAAGTGTTAAAACTGATATCCGTTCGGATATTGGATCGGATTCAGATATTACAAAAAAAAAAAAATTCGGATACGGATACGGATATTGTCCTGTCCATACGGATAAACATCCGTTGACACCCCTTGTTGCAAGTTATTGCCTTTGACCTCTCGCACTGTTGAATTACTCTGCCAAACTAGACCTTTCTTTGTGTACTTAATTGTATTTTGACTCGCAAAAGCAGTCTCGAATTAGTTGGTACATGCACAAACTATGTGAAGGGATCTCTGACCCCCTTAGATTTGTATAGAAAGAAAATCAATAGAGAAAGAACATGTACAATTTAACGTGGTTCATTTCTCAAATCGAGAAGTTACGTCCATAACCGCTGTTGGCGAAATTTCCACTATATTCTAAAGATAGTTTGGTTGTTCAATTCAGTTTGGTTGTTCCTCAAATTAAGAATAAGTTGCAACCATCTCATTTGTAACTAAGAATATTTTGGCCGAGATGTTATGTGATTTTTTATTTGGTTGTTTCCAAATCAAGGATCTATGTTTATATTTCTCCTCTCCAACACACTAGAAATAAATGTCTCTGCAAACATTTACTTTTTGCTACTGAAAACAGCCAAACCATTCAAAATCAGCATGTCTCCTCTTTACTATTAGTTTGTATGTCACTAATGTCTCTTCTTCTTCAATTGCATCAGTTTCTATCGACATCGATCTGTAGATTGTTGACAACTCAACTTCAGTGTTCAACTCAGAGAGCAATTGACCAACTAAGCTTAATCATGTTATTCTCGATCTTAACTTCACATCGACCAAGCACATGTTGTTGCTGATGGGAAAGAAGCGCGGAAACCTTTCCCCAAACCGGAGAGTACCTGCGAGAGGACCGAGCAATACAACGCACGAACCCAAAAACAATCACACAAAACAATCCACGCAGACACAGAGAATTTTTGACGTGGAAAACCCTTGCGGGAAAAACCACGGGACGATCGGAGTCCAACCCTGAGAAGCCTCCACTAATGGAATAGAAGAATTACACCCTCTACAAACTCCTCCCGATCCAAATCGGATCCCCACAACACTCAGAAATAAGAACAATGATTACAAGGCTACGAAGAGCGAGAACGACGAGTAGAGATTACCCGAACACGATCTCCTTCGAATAACGACCTTCAATCCTCCGTCTTCTTCTCCGAAGTTGCAATGGCACTCTTGCCTCCTTCTCTCTCTCCAAGTTGTGTAACGTTGCGTTATGAATTAGGGTTGGAAAATCCCAACTTAACTCCCTAATCTCGCAGCCAACTTGGACCGTTGGATTAGATCCAGTGGTGAAAAGTCACCCTAAAATCCGCTTCAGCCCCCGATGACACAGAGTTCGGCCAGAACTCTGTGTCGGGCAACCAGCACTGGCCGACCACATTCTGGAATGGGGAGGCAGAGTTCGGCCAGAACTCTGCCTGGGGCAGAGTTCGGCCAGAACTCTGCCTGGGGCAGAGTTCGGCCCGAACTCGGCCCCCCTGCTTCCAGCAGCTCTATCAGCAGCCCCGCTTCCTCCCCGAGCTTCTTCGACACACGAACGGCGCTCGTCGCACTCCGGGGTCTTCTCCACATAGGTTGGGAACCCCACCCACTCCAACAAATCTCCCCCTTCACAACTATGGGGAGGATATCGTCATCCCGACGATCTGACTGCAGTACTCAAACTTTCCCCTTGGTAGAATCTTCGTGAACATATCAGCTCCGTTGTCATCTGTATGAACCTTCTCAAGCTCCGCGTCCTTCTTCTCAACCACATCCCGTATCCAATGATACCGAGTCTCGATGTGTTTGGACCGGCTATGAAACGTCTGATTCTTCACAAGGTGGATAGCACTCTGACTGTCGCAAAGCAAAGTATACTGCTCTTGCTTCAGTCCCATTTCCTGCAGCAGCTTCTTCATCCACAGCAACTCCTTGCAAGCCTCCGTCGTCGCAATATATTTCGTCTCCGTCGTCGACAAGGCAACACACTTCTGCAACCGCGACTGCCACGACACCGCTCCTCCCCCAAACATCATCACGTAGCCCGAAGTCGATCGCCTCGTGTCTACATCTCCAGCCATATCAGCGTCGGTATACCCAACCAGCTTCGGCTCGTCACCACCAAAGGAAAGTATCCAACCAGCAGTGCCCTGAAGATATCGTAGAATCCACTTGACCGCACTCCAATGTACCCTTCCAGGATTTGAAAGATACCTGCTAACCGTACCAACTGCATGAGCAATATCTGGCCTCGTACACACCATGGCATATATCAGGCTTCCCACAGCTGAGGCATATGGAACCCGCTCCATATCTTCCTTTTCGTCCTCGGTAGACGGACACTGCTCCTCAGTGAGCTTAAAGTGCGCCACGAGGGAGGAACTCACTTTCTTCGACCCGTCCATCCCGAAATGCTGAAGTACCCGGTGAATGTACTTCGTTTGGGACAAGTGTAGCAGCTTGGACTCTCTCTCTCGGCTGATCTCCATCCCAAGAATAGTTTTCGCTGCGCCCAAATCCTTCATAGAGAAGGCCGCGCCCAGTTGGCGCTTCAGCTCCGCTATCCTAGTGGCATTCCGACCCACTAATAGCATATCATCAACATAGAGCAATAAAATGATGAAATCATCATCGGCAAAATATCTCACAAATACACAGTGATCCGACGTCGTTCGTGCATAACCATGCTCCCCCATAAACAACTCGAACTTCCTGTACCACTGCCTCGGAGCCTGCTTCAGACCATACAAGCTCTTCCTCAACCGGCAGACCAAATGTGACTTGCCCTTCTCACAGAATCCTTCTGGCTGCTCCATGTACAACTCCTCCTCAAGATCACCGTGGAGGAATGCCGTCTTCACGTCCATCTGTTCGACCTCCAAGTCGAGACTGGCTGCTAATGCTAGCACCACCCGAATAGACGAATGCTTGACGACAGGCGAAAAGATCTCATCATAATCCACGCCTTTCCGCTGACCGTAGCCTTTAACTACCAGCCTCGCTTTGTATCGAGGGCGAGTAGCATCATCCGTCTGCTTCACTCTAAACACCCATCGATTCTTCAAAACCTTCTTGTCCTTTGGCAACCGCACCAGATCATAAGTAGAATTGGTGTGCAAGGAACTCATCTCCTCCTGCATAGCCTCCATCCACTCCTGCCTGTGTTCGTCTTCCATAGCCTCTGCAAAACTTTCGGGCTCTCTCCCGTCAGTCAATAGCTCATACTCATCCGGTGAGTATCTCGTAGATGGTCGATGATCTCTGTCGCTCCTTCTCAGTGGAGCCACTGTTACTAGCTGTATACCGACAGCCTCCTCCCCTTCAGGAACTGCCTCCCCGGCATGCTCATCCTCCTGAGGGACACCCTGACCACCATCAGCAGGCTGATGATCAAGGTTGGGAGCAACTCCATGTACTGGCTCCCCCATAACTGGATCCTCTGCGATGTCCTCTGGAAACTGCTCGAAGCGAAATGACTCTAACTCAGGCAATTCCTCAGCCTCAGAAGGCGTCTCGGAATCCTGAGTGTTGGTCATGGTCTGATCCTCGACGAACACTACGTCCCTGCTTCTGTAGAGCTTTTCTTCCACTGGGTCGTAGAGTCTATAGCCAAACTCATCCCGACCGTAGCCGACAAAGACGCATCGTCTCTTCTTCGGCTCAAGTTTGGTCCTCTCGTCCTTCGGTACATGCACGAAGGCCTTACAACCAAACGCCCGCAGGTGATTGTATGACGGCTCTTTGTCGTACCATACTTTGTCAGGCACATCACCCTGCAAAGGAGCACTAGGAGACAAATTAATAACATAAGCAGCTGTGAGAAAAGCCTCACCCCAATAACTGCCCGGCAAGTTTGCTTCTGACAGCAAACACCGCACCCTCTCCATCAGTGTCCTGTTCATGCGCTCCGCTACACCATTGAGCTGAGGTGTCTTTGGCGGAGTCTTCTGGTGTCGTATCCCTTGCTCTCTGCAATACGCATCAAAGGGACCGATGTATTCGCCGCCATTGTCGGACCGAACACACAATAACTTCTTGCCCATCTTCCTTTCAACAGAGGCCTGAAACTCCTTGAAAGTAGGCAGCACCTGATCCTTGGTCTTTAAGACATAGACCCAAACCTTTCTGGAACAGTCATCAATAAAGGTTACAAAGTAAGAAGCACCACCAAGAGATTTTACCTTCATAGGACCGCAGACATCCGAGTGAATCAACTCGAGCAACGCCGGCTTTCTCGAACTTGGGTGACTTTGGAAAGACATCCTATTTTGCTTCCCAGCTAAACAGTGCGTGCACTTCTCCAACTTTGTAGACTTGAGCTCCGAAATCACCTTCCTGTTCACCAAGTAGCTTATCCCCTTCTCGCTGATATGGCCGAGCCGCCTGTACCACAACTCGGTAGACGCATTACTGACTGCGTTCACCTCCTGTGCCCCCTGTGCGCTCCCCTCCATATAGTAGAGACCGGACTTCTTGCTTCCTCTGGCAATCACCATCGAACCTCTGGAAAGCTTCCACTGACTATTCCCGAAGAGACTGAAGAATCCCTCGTCATCCAACCTTCCAACCGACACCAGGTTGAAACGGATATCAGGGACATGACGAACATCCTTGAGAACAAGAACCGCACCCGTCTTCGTTCTCAAATGCACATCTCCAATGGCAACCGCCTTCGACACATCTCCATTGCCCATCTTCAATACTCCACAGTTGCTTGTTGTGTAAGTGGCAAATAGTGCCCTGTTGTGAGATACATGTGCTGAAGCCCCTGAGTCCACCAGCCAAAAATTGTCATCGCAGGCGAGGTTAGTAATGACCTCATCACCTACGACGATCACATCGCCTCCATGCATCGAGGCCGTCGCTGTAGTGTTCTCTTCTTGCTTCCCCTTGTCGCCCTTCTTCTCTCTCTTCCAAGCGAAACAGTTCCGCTTGATGTGGCCCTTCTTACCACAATGGTAACACTCTGAGTCCTCGTAACGACCCTTGGACTTCCCCCTGCTCTTGTCTCTGCCACCACCTGGACCCCTGCTTTTGCCCTTTCCGCGGCTCTCTGAAACAAGTGCCTCTGAGTGGTGGGATGTGGATGAAGTGCCCTGAGAACGTCTCCGCATCTCTTCATTCAACACCCCGCTCTTGGCAAACTCCAGACTGACCACGCCCTCTGGAGCAGAAGCGATCATAGATACTCGTACGGTCTCCCACGAGTCTGGCAAAGTACACAGCAGCCATAGTCCCTGAACTTCGTCGTCGAACTTGACTCCCATAGAAGACAGCTGGTCAACCACGCCCTGGAACTCACTCAAGTGGTCCGAAATAGACGCCCCATCCTTGTATCGCAGACCCATCATCGTTCGGATCAGGAACAACTTGTTTACCCCGGTCTTCTTCGCATACAAGGATTCCAGCTTATCCCACAACGTCTTCGCGTGCTCAATATTGGCAACGTGGTTGTATACGTTCTCGTCAACAAACTGTCGTATGTACCCACACACCTGTATATGCTCGAATGTCCAGTCCTCCTCGGATTTATCACTGGGCTTCTCGGATGCAAACATGGGTAGATGCAGCTTCTTGACAAACAGCAAATCTTTCATCTTACTCCGCCAATAGTGATAGTTTGTGCCATTAAGATTCACCATGCGTACCGGCTTCGCGTCCATCTCTCCTCTCTGGTTTCTCTGTCAACTACTGACACTCCTTCTGAATTTTACAACCTGGCTCTGATACCACTCTGATGGAAAAGAAGCGCGGAAACCTTTCTCCAAACCGGAGAGTACCTGCGAGAGGACCGAGCAATACAACGCACGAACCCAAAAACAATCACACAAAACAATCCACGCAGACACAGAGAATTTTTGACGTGGAAAACCCTTGCGGAAAAAACCACGGGACGATCGGAGTCCAACCCTGAGAAGCCTCCACTAATAGAATAGAAGAATTACACCCTCTACAAACTCCTCCCGATCCAAATCGGATCCCCACAACACTCAGAAATAAGAACAATGATTACAAGGCTACGAAGAGCGAGAACGACGAGTAGAGATTACCCGAACACGATCTCCTTCGAATAGCGACCTTCAATCCTCCGTCTTCTTCTCCGAAGTTGCAATGGCACTCTTGCCTCCTTCTCTCTCTCCAAGTTGTGTTACGTTGCGTTATGAATTAGGGTTGGAAAATCCCAACTTAACTCCCTAATCTCGCAGCCAACCTGGACCGTTGGATTAGATCCAGTGGTAAAAAGTCACCCTAAAATCCGCTTCAGCCCCCGACGACACAGAGTTCGGCCAGAACTCTGTGTCGGGCAACCAGCACTGGCCGACCACATTCTGGAATGGGGAGGCAGAGTTCGGCCAGAACTCTGCCTGGGGCAGAGTTCGGCCCGAACTCGGCCCCCCTGCTTCCAGCAGCTCTATCAGCAGCCCCGCTTCCTCCCCGAGCTTCTTCGACACACGAACGGCGCTCGTCGCACTCCGGGGTCTTCTCCACATAGGTTGGGAACCCCACCCACTCCAACAGTTGCTCCCTCTGCAACCCCACAATTCCCGACCACTATCACTCTAGACATCTCTCATTGAAACAAATCAATAATATTGTTTATATTGATTAATTATCTAATCAATAATATCTATTTTATTGATGAATTATCCAATAAAAAATATTAATTGTATTGATGAATTATTCAATCAATAATATTGATTGTATTGATGATCATGAAACGAATCAACAATATTGATTGTATTGATGGATAATCGAAAGAGTCATACAACTATATATTTATATAGATGGAGAACAAATATGAATCTAGAATTCATAAAGAAGAAGAAATCTATATGGAAGAAATCAATATGGAAGAAATCTATATCAAGATACATAAAGATATAATCCTAAATCTGATTATATCTTAACACCTCCCTTCAAACTCGTGATGTTTTCAAAAAGAACAGTTGTTGGATTGTCTTTTTTGATCATTCAAGCAATAGAGAGGAAGGCATTAAGTTTTGTGAAAGGGTTCGGCATTAACAGTACTAATTATTTAGTTTAATATAGGTTCAGGATTGGAGGAACTACCTTCGCAATGTGAACAACAAAATATGTGTAAAAGAATTGAACCATGACACGAATTAATCTCCATCAAATTTCGTACATAAAGGAGAAATTTAGGTATTTATAGTGAATATCTCGAATTTGGAGAATTTGCAAATGAGGAGAAAATGTTATTAGAGATGGCCCATAAAAGCATAATATAGTCAGGCGGCACTGCAGTTGGCGTCCCAAAGGAGTATATGTAGGAAATAATAATGCCTTGTTCTCATTGCTAGAGTTTGTTACAATATATATAGTGTCTACATTTGGGCTTATGGGTATGGGCCATATTTATATTACAAATATAATCTAACACCCCCCTCAAGTTGGAGCGTGCAAGTCACAAATGCCCAACTTGGGAAGGAAAGAATCAAACACTTGCTTTCCAAGGGGCTTGGTGAAGATGTCAGCCAGTTGAGAAGAAGTAGGAACATGCGAGGCTATTATGGTGCCATCTCTAATAGCATCGCGAACAAAATGCAAATCCACCTCAATATGCTTACTGCGCTCATAAAATACCGGGTTCTGAGCCAGGTGCAGGGCTGACTGACTGTCACAATACACCGACATAGCAGACTCCTGGCGAACGTCCAAACACACCAATAACTCCTTTAACCATTTCAACTCACAAACAAGCGCAGCAAGAGATCGGTATTCAGCTTCAGCGGAAGATCGGGAAACAGTTGATTGCTTCTTGGTCTTCCAAGAAATAGGAGACCTCCCCAGAAACACCAACCAGCTTGTAACAGAGCGGCGAGTCAAGAGACAACTGGCCCAGTCGGAATCACACCAACCAGAAAGACGGAGATCACAATCAGCTTTCAAAAGAATACCCTGTCCCGGTGCATGTTTGAGATATCTGACCACTCGCAAAGCAGTATGCCAATGATCTTGTCGAGGCTCCTGTAAGAATTGAGACAAGATATGCACAGCATAGGCTAAGTCAGGGCGAGTAAACGATAGATAAATCAACCTCCCAACCAGCCTCCGATAAGTCTCTGCATCCGCCAGCTTTGGACTAGTCGATTCTGCCAGCTTGTGATTGAGCTCCATGGGAAAGCCAGCAGGTCGAGACCCCATCAAGCCGCATTCTGAAATGATGTCCAAAGCATACTTCCTTTGACACAACAAAATTCCTTCTGCACTCCGAGCCACCTCTATGTCAAGAAAGTACTTCAACACACCAAGGTCCTTCATGTGAAAACAAGAACTAAAGTACTTTTTGAAAGCATCTAAAGCACCTGTGTCATTACCAGACATAATCATGTCATCCACATAGATCAAAACATGCAACTCTACCTTCCCTTTAAAAAGAGAAAAAAGGGAATAATCGGAATGAGATTGAATAAATCCATAGGATATCGGAGAAGCAGCAAGCTCAGCAAACCAACAACGTGGTGCCTGTTTCAATCCATATAGTGACTTACGCAGGCGACACACTTTGTTGGGTTCACGATGCGAAAAACCTGGCGGCAACTTCATATACACTTCTTCTGTCAGATCTCCATGAAAAAAAGTATTGTGCACATCCATCTGGTGCAAAGTCCAGCCTCTCACAGCTGCAACAGCCAAGAACGCCCGAACTGTAGGCATCTTCGCTACCGGGGCAAATGTCTCTGAATAATCGATCCCCTCAACCTGATGATTACCGAACACAACCAGCCATGCCTTTAAGCGCTCAACACTTCCGTCAGATTTGTACTTTATGTTGTACACCCATCTACTATTCAATGCTTTCTTTCCAGGAGGTAAATCGACAAGACTCCATGTCCCATTATCTTCCAGAGCCTGTATTTCAATTTGTATAGCCGCGCGCCAGCCCGAATCTCGCGAGGCCTGACGATATGAAGTAGGCTCAACACCTACAGTGATAGCTGCAAGAAAATCTCTGTGTCCAGCAGTAAATATGTCATAACTTAGAAATTGTGTTAGAGGATACGGAGTACCTGAGGAAGTGACGGGAACAGATGAACTGTGGTGAAGGGGAAGACTTTTACTTCGAACAGCATTTGTCATAAAATCTTGTAATCGTACTGGCTGTGATTTCTTTCGCATTCCTCTTCCCAATACTACCTCGTCGGGCACCTCTGGCAACACTGTATCCCCTGTATCATTAGTAGTATCCGCATCACCCCCAGCGGACTCTCCTGTCAATACTTCTGTATCTACCTGTGCATCCTGGCCACTCGGTGCCGAGCCACCAGCAACCATTCCGGCCTCAGCAACCGTAGCCGGCACCATCCCAAAAGCCTCTATATCGTCTCCTGGCACCTCAACAGATGTATGACGTGTCACAAAAGACATCTCGCTAGCAGAGTCACACCCAGGAAATTCTTTTTCATAAAAAGTAATATCACGGGACACAAAAAATTCACCAGTCTCCAAATCATACAGTTTTCATCCCTTTTTATCAAGTGGATACCCAACAAAGATACATTTTCTGCTCCTGCTAGCAAATTTATCATGTCGAGATTTCAAATTATACGCATAGCACAGACAACCAAAAATACGTAGATGATCATACGAAGGAGCCGAGCCATATAAAACTTCATAAGGAGACTTAAAATGCAAGATACTAGAAGGGATTATATTTATCAAATAACATGCAGCCAGAACACATTCTTCCCAAAAATCCACGGAAAGAGAACCCTGAAATCGCAATGCCCTGGCTACATTTAAAATATGTCGATGTTTTCTTTCCACCCTTCCATTCTGTTGAGGTGTCCCAACACAGGATGTTTAGAACAATATACCTTGAGATAAAAAATAATTTCGTAAATAATTAAATTCAGTGCCATTGTCATTCTGCACACGACGCACTACTAAAATAAGGCAAATTAGCGACGTAATGGTACGTCGCTAATAATGGAAAATACGTCACTAATCGTAATTAGCGACGACTTTAGCGACGGAAAATGAAGGTCGCTTTTAAGCAAGTCGCAGATGGCACATGCGTCGCTCTACGTCGCTATTTGCGACGTCCAGGTCGTGTCGCTGAGGCATCGCAAATTTAGCGACGTAGAGCGACGAAAGTGTTACGTCGCAAACTTAGCGACGTCGGGTGACTACGTAGCGACGTCCTATTCTATTTACGTGATGACGTGGCATGCCTGCCACGTCAGTAATTTGGCGACGTATAGCGACGTCCCAATACGTCGCTAAGACGTCGCTATACGTCGCAGAATAATAAAAAAAATTTAAAAAAATAAAATGTGTATTTTTGTTATGCTGTGTGTCTGTGTTTACAGTGTGTGTGAAGTGCAGTGTTCGAACCATCGACAGTTTCGCTTATTGTTCTATGTTTTATCTTGGATAAAAAGAGCAACAGTTCAGGGTGCACTTTTCAGAGCTTCCTCAAAGGTATTTCTAGCTTTGGTCTTACATACTGCCCACCAGTTCGACCTTGTTGTTCCCCGTTTAGGATAACTTGTGAAGTACACGAGCTGAGCCTGACTTGATAGGACAAATGGTTCGTAGGCTTGATATCGACGCCGATAGTTTATATCCACAAGACCGTGCTTATCTACTTTCCAACCTTGACCTTCAATCGGATCGAACCAATCACACCTGAATAACACAATCTTAGCAGGCTCTATTCCATAACTATATGTCAGCTCCACGATCTCCCGTAGCACGCCATAGAAATCGTTGCCCGTATCAACATCTTTGTAGTTCGAAGATCTGATACACAAACAGCTATTTTTGGTGGAGTTGAGATCCACAAAGTTGTCTCTGATCGGACAAGGTGTTGACTTGAACCTAAACCCATTAACACAGTAGCTTGGCCATATTTTTACAGCATAAATTGGTCCCTTGGCTAGCGTTCTAATAGACTCATTCTCAAGTCTTGCGTATAGACGATCGACCTAAATACCACGAAAAAAGAAATTAAGCTCATTCTCAATCAAGTGCATATACAGAAAGGTAATTATAGAGTTCTCAAGTCTTACATATGCACTCAACCATGATGGAAAATAAAGCCTCATTTCTTGTTCTAGTTCTTCTTCTGTTATGTGTGGCCTACCTGACCTCACATCATCATTAAATATGCTGAAAACAATATCGTTCAATTAATGTAATAGTATAATAATCAATACTATTAAAATAATATAGACGTATTAATTACTTACCCCTCCAGTTTCTCTACTTCCTCCTCGTCGCAGTTGAGTAATACATACACCTGAGCAGCCCTTAGCTCATCATCGTTCAGATATCTCTTCTTCATTTTACCCGATGGCTTTCCTGGAGCATTGAATACCTTCAGTATTATATCATTACATTCATGATCTCCGTCGTCATTTCTGGAAGCTCTCGTTCTATTAGTTGCAACATGAGGCTTGAAATACATCGAACAAAAGTTTGTAATCTCCTCGAGAACATAGGCTTCACAAATAGAACCCTCGACCCGTGTCTTATTTTTTACCTTTCTTTTTAGGTGATTCAAATGTCGCTCGAACGGGTACATCCATCGATAATCGACGGGTCCACCAATACGTGCCTCATAGGATAGATGAATCGGCAAATGCTCCATAGAGTCGAAGAATCCAGGAGAAAACATCCTCTCTAGCTTGCACAGTGTTACCGCAATGTCCTTCTCTTGCTTTTCTAGACGATCAACGAGCAATTTCTTAGAACAAAGATCCCTGAAGAATATGCTAAGCTCCGTCAATGGATCCCAAACTGCCTGTGGTAAGAATTCCCGAAATGCAATCGGAATTAACCTTTCCATGAATACGTGACAGTCGTGGCTCTTCATACCCGTCAATTTGTTTTTCTTCGGATCGACACATCTTCTCAGATTTGACACATATCCGTCTAAAAATTTTAGGCCCTGGATCCACCGACAAAGTCTCACTTTATCCTCCTTGTCCAGTAAAAAAATTGACTTCGACAGGAACTATTTTCCATTCTGCTCTATCAAATGCAACGCAGGGCGTTTGCATATTTCTTCTAAGTCCAACCTGGCCTTGGGATTGTCTTTCGTTTTTTCTTTTACGTCCATCACAGTATTAATTATGTTATCAAACACATTCTTCTCAATATGCATGACATCAAGATTATGTCTGATCAGATTGGTACTCCAGTATGGCAGATCCCAGAATATGCTCCTTTTTGTCCAGTTATGATCTCTACCAAATCCATCGCACTTGTACCCAGTTATAGGATCTTCGATAGCACTTGGAAAATCTCTAACCTCCTCCCATATCGTGTCTCCGTACCACCTTGGCGGTGGATCACCCTTCTCTACAACGCCGATACGGAATGCATTCCTGTTCCTTCTGAACGGATGATCTTTTGGCAGAAATTGTCGATGACAATCAAAGAAGCACGGTTTTCCTTCGTGTTTCAAGCGGAAAGCCTTAGTACGGTCCATGCAATACGGACATGAGAGACAGCCATGAGTGCTCCACCCAGATAATATTCCATAGGCCGGAAAGTCGTTGATGGTCCACATAAGGGTTGCCTTCATCTGAAAATTCTGCTTCCTGGAAATATCGTACGTATTAGCGCCTACTTCCCATAACTGATTCAACTCATCTATCAAAGGCTGTAAGTACATATCAATGTTCCTCTTGGGATTGTTCGGACCAGGAATTATAACGGTTAGAAACATGTACTGAGTCTTCACGCACATCCAAGACGGTAGGTTATACGGAGTGACAATCACAGGACAGCACGAATACTAGGATCCCGAAAGACCAAAAGGAGTAAAACCGTCAGAAGATAGCCCCAACCTGACATTACGCGGATCTGAAGCAAAATTAGGATGCACTCGATCAAAGTGCTTCCACGCTTCTCCATCGGATGGGTGATCCAACACTCCTTCAATCTGTTCTCGCATGTGCCAACTCATATTTTCGGCCGTCTCTTTCACCATAAATAATCTTTGCAACCGCGGCGTTAAAGGCAAGTAGTGCATTGAATCGGTCGGTCTTTTTGCACCGGTAGACCTTTCTGTACTAGTTGTCTTATAGCGATCAGCACCACAAAATCTGCACACATCTGCGTTCTTGTCGTCTTTGTAGTACAGCATACACCCATTGCGACAAGAATCGATTTTCTCGTATCCCATCCAGAGCGATCTCACCATCCTCTTAGACCGATAGAAGTCTTTAGGTAACTTAGCACCCGCCGGCAAGATCTCTATAATCAACTCCAACACTCGGTTGTAGCATTCTTGCGACATGTTAAAATCTGACTTAATGCTCAACAGTCTTGTAACCACCTCCAACGGTGAATGATCCTCACAACCAGGATACAATGGAGTTCTTGCATTCTCCAGCAACTCCATGAACTTTGCAGCATCGACATTTGGTACCTCCTCAGCTGCATCATGAACGAAACTAGGCCCCGCAGCGTCGAAAACCATGTTCACGCACCCGTCGTCGTATGCATGATTATCTGAAACAAAATTAGGTCCCGCATGCATATACGGCTCAACATAAGGCTCCGGCTCTGATGCTAAAGACACAAGTTCTTCGTGTGCGATCCACTGATAGTAATTAGGCGTAAAACCCCTCGAGTACAAATGATATGTCACTTCCACTTCTGGATAATATTTCACGTTATGACATTTCACACACGGACACTTAATTTTGGTACCATCCATGTACTGAGGGAACGCCTTAGCAAACTGCAGGAACTGCTCAACTCCCGCTATGTATTCATCCCGCACACCACACATATCATCAGGACGACGATTGTACATCCATGAACGATTCCGCAAGTAGTAATTCATATACATTTAGAAATAATTCTGCAAAGATGGACACACATTATCCAATAGGCACAAATTCGTATATTATGTCTTATTATGGAACACACATTAGTAGCGGACAGTTACTAATAACAATGTTAGGCATGATTTCTAGTGCATGATATGCAATCTAGGTCAAACTAGGTTGTACTAAGTCAAACAAAGTCAAACTAGGTCAAGCTAAGTCAAACAAAGTCAAACAAGGTCAAACTAGGTCAAGGGTTAACCTATAGTTGACTTTGTCAACTCTTAGTCCAATCTAGGTCAGATGTTGACTCTACTTTGACTTTCAGTCAAAATAGTCAACCTTGGTCAAACAAGGTCAAATCTAAGTCAAATATCCTATTTCTAGTCATTACCTACCAAGGTACCCTTTACCTTATCGCTATTGGTATCCCAATACCAATACCTTAAGTTGGAATCTCAATACCTTAGTCTAGGTAACTAATACCTTAACATCAACTTTACCTTAGATACTAGATAATACCATATCCTAGTAATATCCTACCCTTAGGCTAGTAGATAACTCAATACCTTAGGCTAATAGATATTACCATCTACCTTAGGCTAGTATCTATCCACCTGCCTTAACATCATACCCATTACCTTAGCTAATACCTTATCCTTAGGCTATAGGTAATTCTCATTACTTTGCTAATACCTTAGATACCTTAGGATACTCTACCGTTCTAACAATATACCAACACTCCTAAGATACTCTAATATTTACATAGAGATATACCCTATAGGGTATCCTATTACCATAGACTAATCTAGGACACTCTTAAGATACTAGGATATCTAACTATCCTAGGATACCAAATTCTAGCCAAGATACTAACTTAGGGTACTAACTTCTAGCCCATATCCTAATATCTTATTATCTTGATACCCTCAAGATACTAGCATAATCTAACTACCCTAAGATATCTAACTTAGGATACTAACTAACCTATCCAAGACACTAACTAAACTATCTAGGATACTAACTTCTAGTATCCTAAGATATTAACTCACCTATCTAACTCTAGGATACTAACATCCTAAACAAGATATTAAATTAGTACCTAGGATACTATCCTAAATATCTAACTTAGAATACTAACTTATGTGTAGACACTAACATACTCATCCTAAAATAAAACCACACCCCCCCCAACATAATAAGAGACACTAGCTTCTAGAAATAATTTGCAGCTGCTGCCCTCACTGCTCTTGCTACTGCTGTTAGTAGCTGCTGCTGGCATTGCAGCTACTGCTGCTACTACCCTACAGCACAAGCTGCTGCTGCTGCTACCTTTGCAGCCACTTGTTCCCCCCCTCATGCTACTCTATCATACCCTCTCTAACACACACACAACACTCACTACCACATCTAAATTCCTCTCACCTTTCTCACTCTCAAACACACACACACACACACTCTAACACTTATCTCAATATCTCTCTTCACTCACACTCACACTACCATACTACCACACTACCACATCTAACCTCCCCTTTCTCAAACACACACTAAAAAAACACAATCATACACTCACACACTCTCACATCTCATCACAAGCACAAAAACACTATTAAAACATCTAATCCCTTTCTTCAAACAAACACACATAACCACAAACAACCAACCACCAATCCAAGCCACAAACACACAAACCAAAGGCCAAATGGATAGCCAATAACTTGCCATGCGTCCCCCTCTCTCACTCTCACACAAGACACAACCGTACACACTATATATTTATAAACTTTTATCCAAAATAGTCCACATACATAAATATATACCAATTTATATATATTTACATATATACATGACTTGTGGGTATGCGCACCAAACTGCAAGTGATAGCGCGGACCTTGGTTATGCGCACCAAACTCCCACTATCTGCATGGGGCTATGCAATTTTGCACGCTGCAAATTTGGTCCGTCTGAGGCCCATGGCCATCCAACCACTTTCCGCGTACCAGCTGGTTACTGGATGTGAGCCTGACATCTCATATTTACGCGTGTTTGGGTGCCTAGTCAATGTTCCAATTGAGCCGATAAGGCGTTCAAAATTTGGACCTCAGAAGCGACGGGGAATATATGTCGGTTATAACTCCCCGTCCATCATTCGCTATTTAGAGCCCTTGACAGGCGATCTCTTTACCGCGAGACACGCGAATTGTGACTTTGATGAGGCAATCTTCCCGTCGTTAGGGGAAGAAATGCACGCTAACGTTGATGAGGAACGACGTGAATTAGCGTGGCATGTGCCCGATGTTGCTCATCATGATCCCCCCTCTGCACATAGTGATAAGGAAGTGCAGAGGATTCTAGGCCTGCAAGATATTGCAAATCAAATGCCAGACGCATTTAGCGACCTAGCAAAAGTCACAAGATCAATTATACCTGCTGCAAATGTGCCTGCAAGGATAGACGTCCCTGAGAGACGCCATGTTCCTGTGAAACATGTTGCTCCGGTCGAACCGGCCGAGCAAAGGAAGCTGCCATCGGCCGTCCAGTCCGCCGCTATTCCTAAGAAGAAGGGAAGACCGGTTGGTTCCAAAGATGTTCTGCCCCGGAAGCGGAGAAATCATATTAAAAATGTTTTGCCACATGAGATCATTAAGGATCACGACGATGTATTAGAAGAGCGCATTCCAGATGAAACGCCTATTCCTAATCATGCCGATAACCTCGAAATATCCGTCGAGTATGCTAGCTTAGACGATATTTTGAAGCAAAATAAAACTGTCATCGATGATGTGTTCATATACTCAGTGGCCACTGACATTATGAACAATGATGACATGGAACCTCGTAGTGTTGCCGAGTGTCAACGACGAACGGACTGGTCACAATGGAAACAAGCAATTCAGGCTGAACTAGACTCCTTAGCGAAAAGAAGCGTGTTTGGACCTGTTGTTCCAACACCACCCAATGTTAAACCAGTTGGTCACAAATGGGTTTTCCTAAGAAAACGTAATGAGAGAAATGAGATTGTGCGATACAAGGCTCGCCTTGTGGCGCAAGGCTTCTCACAACGCCCTGGAATTGATTACTAGGAGACGTATTCTCCCGTAATGGACATCATAACGTTCCGCTACTTAATCAGTTTAGTAGTTTCCGAAAAACTGAATATGCAGCTCATGGATGTGGTCACAGCCTATCTCTACGGGGATTTGGACACAGAGATATACATGAGAGTCCCTGAAGGACTAAAGATGCCTGAATCAAGTAGTTCTCGACCACGGAACGCGTTCTCGATTAGACTGAGGCGTTCGCTATATGGATTGAAACAATCCGGGCGAATGTGGTATAACCGCCTAAGCGAATACTTGATTGGTTTGGGATACGTTAATAACGAACTTTTTCTATGCGTGTTCATAAAGAAATCCACTTCAGGATACGCAATCATCGCGGTCTATGTAGATGACATGAATCTCATAGGAACCGAAAAAGACTTGTCAGAAACTGCTGATATCCTGAAAAGGAAATTCGAGATGAAGGATCTTGGGAAGACACGGTTTTGTCTCGGCCTGCAGATCGAGCACCGTAAAGATGGAATTCTTGTCCATCAAGCGAACTACACCCAAAAGGTGTTGAGACGCTTTAGTCATTTTGACGTTAAGCCGTCCGCTACTCCCATGATCGTCCGCTCTCTAGACATTACTAAGGACCCATTTCGTCCAAAGGAGGACGACGAAGAGATATTGTGTCCTGAGTGCTCTTATCTGGGTGCAATAGGCGCTTTATTGTACTTGGCCCAATGTACTAGACCGGACATCTCGTTTGCTGTGAATTGTCTAGCTCGACACAGTACCGTGCCAACACGCCGCCATTGGAACGGCATAAAAGACATTTTCCGCTACCTTAAGGGTACTACGGACTTGGGCTTGTTCTATCCCTACGCAGTTTTGAGTGAGTCCAACGCTCTTGGCACTCGAAGCAACCCGACCCTTGTTGGCTATGCCGATACGGGATACTTATCTGATCCGCACAAGGGGCGTTCCCAATCTGGTTATGTCTTTACCATTGGGAACACGGCGATTTCTTGGAGGTCTCGCAAACAGACCTTAGTGGCTACTTCAACGAACCACTCTGAGCTACTCGCGCTCTATGAGGCGACTAGAGAGTGTGTATGGCTTCGAGCTATTATTGGCCATATTCGAAGTACATGTGATCTTCCATATGACCCAGATGAACCTGTTGTCGTCTATGAGGACAATACCGCTGTTATTGATCAAGCAAAACATGGTTACATCAAAGGGGATGCTACCAAGCACATATCGTCCAAGTTATTCTTTACACATGAACAACAAGCGCTTCAGAAGATTGAAGTGAAACACATTGGATCGGAGAATAACCGTGCAGACTTGTTCACCAAGTCACTACCAAAACACTCGTTCCAAAAACATGTCAGAGCGATTGGACTTAGGAAGCTTTCAGAGCTAGCCTAAGTGAAACATGTTTCCTGCACCCTGTTGTGTGCATGTGAGGGGGAGCGCCCCAACGAGCGCCTGCAAAATGCCCTGTTGTGCGTATATCCCGCACCCTGTCGAGTGCGAGTAAAAATGGAAGCATCCTGATGTATGCTTGTGTACTCTTTTTCCCTTCGACCAAAGTTTTTCCCACTGTGTTTTCTTTGGCAAGGTTTTTAACGAGACACAGTTCAAATCTCTTATTCACTAAGGATTATTATAATCAGGGGGAGTATCCAGTTGTATACTTCTAAACCATCGTGTACTCTTTTGTCCTTCGATCAGCGGTTTTTCCCACTGGGTTTTTCCTGACAAGGTTTTGACGAGGCACCTTTGCAATGGTTAGTTTATCCCCATCACACTGACCTGTGTGTACTCTTTTGTCCTTCGACCAAAGTTTTTTTTTCCACTGGGTTTTCTTTGGCAAGGTTTTGACGAGGCACAAGTAGATGGTCAAACTTGAAGATGCAAGCTACAGACAGACGAAGAAACTCAGAGATGTTTACAAGCAGAATTTCTGGAGAGCCAAGGGGGAGTGTTGTAACTCATATGGCTTTTCACCTTTCATCTCCTTGTAACCTACATGACCTTTGGCCCTTCATTTCTTCATAACCCCCAACCTCTCTCCCTATATAAAGAGAGGTTGGGATAGCTTGTAAGATGCACTTGTGTGGTTGATAATATACGAGAAAGCTTCGTCTCCGTGTGTTTGAGTTTTTGCCTTACGACAATTTCAAAGATATTGTTCTGGCATTTTAATTGAATGGACCCAACATGTTTACATATTGCCTAACCAACATCAATCAAACGCTTCTAATGTCTCGCTCACATCAAGACATTTCCAAGAAGTAATAAAAAGCAAAGATTTCAGACACATTATCTCATCTACACAGCACATGGCACTCTCCAACCCAACATAATGAGAGCTACAGTTTGCGAACGAAGAAATTTGATGCTTGCATATAAATAAGGGATCAGCTTGGATCTTGAACACAACATCACAAGCTACCTAGAGTCCTAATAGTCAGAGAAACAACTGTCTGCACAATCAAATTGCAACCATGGTCAACACAAAGAGGCTTCTTGAGATGGCAAGGAAGTGGCAGAGGATAGCTGCATCCGGGAAGAGGGGGATCTCATTGTCAAGAACCAAGTCAGTTCCCAAGTCAGATGCGTCCACCACATCGGTTGCAGACAAGGGTCACTTTGTCGTGTACTCTGTGGAGGGGAGACGGTTCATGGTTCCATTGAAATTCCTCGGCACCAGCATCTTCGTAGAGCTATTGAGAATGTCGGAAGAAATGTTTGGTTTGCCCGGTGATGGTCCTATCACGTTGCCTTGTGATGCAGCCTTCTTGGAGAATGTTATATATTTGCTTAAAAGACGGAGCGTGAAAGATATTGAGAGGGCATTGCTTAACTCCATTTCCAGTTGCCGATGCTCCTCTGTCTCTTCTTTCTCTCTTCATCATAATCAGCAATTAGCAGTAGTTGGCTTCTGAAGAATGATAACTTTTGTGTAAAGTACATATGTATAGCTTATATAGAAAGTTTGGTACCACTATTGCTGTGGAATTAATCACGAAACTTTTATTTATTTTCTTTTTCTTCTGTCTAGTTGTGATGGAAAGAACTTGTGGAATACACAATAATGCATTTCTTTTTTTAGACTGAAAAATATTCCCTCACGATCCATTACTGATAATTAATGAAACAAATACCCAATTACAAGATCCGCACGCAACAATGCAAGAAAACAGAATACAAGATACAAATTCAAGTCAAAACAATGCATTTCAAATTTGCACAGAGAAAAGTAACATTAGCATCTCTTCATCCTCTAAAAGCGCGTATTTTCCATATTCTTTGAAATTCTCTGTGATTTATGCTTTCAAGAGTGTAAGAAGTAAGATTGTCATTCCCTGGAGATAGAAAAGCTTCTAGGGATAGGATTTGAAATATAATCCTATGAATTGGAAAGTACATATACAGTTCAAACCCCGATTACTGTACTTTCTTCGAATTCATTAACCCAAATAAACACAAACTGTTAAAAATATAATGCTATTAGTTGCGGCTAGGTTTTTTTCTTCTAGGCATGTCAAGTTGGCCTGTTTGGTCATATGAATGATCAGTTACTCAGAACAGCTTGGTGGTAAGTTGAGGATATGCTGTTCTTTGAAATATAATTCTCATGTGTTGTAGATTTTCGAAAAAATTCGTACAAGTTTGTGAATACTGAATACAAACTAACAAGTCAAGCTTGCTAGTAACATCGATGAAAACCGCTAATGGAGTGAAGCAAAGCTGCTAAAAGTGTAATACATTGGTAAAAAGCAGTAAAATTGCTAAAAAGATAGCAACAAAGTCGATGTTGACAATGCAGAGCTATAAATGAATGTGCTAAGATTAGTACAACCACCTACTGAGGTGATGAAGATCATTGTTGCTCAAAGAAAGATTCGACCGTCTTTGTCGATCCGTTCCTAGGAACCAATAAGTTCTAAGAAACTTATGAAACGATCATTGTCACCTCCCTTTGTGAACAAGCACTGACGTGCTAATGGACTCTCCAACTAGCATTGATGCGTTGTTGCAAAAGACTTCGCATTCTAGAGATGAATTTCTCTTCCTTACATACTTCTCTCTTCTGACTCTTTGGTATTATGTTCTCTCTTGAGCACAAAGTGTTGAATCAGTTAGTTAAATAGGGAGCAATTTCCTGACAAGTTGTAACTGTCCACTAAAGACATGGCCAGAAGACCAGGGAGTAACTCACAATTAAGTGGGGGCACTTACCAATAGTAAACCCTAATGAATAATGCGGTTCCAAATTGAACAGCCTCCAGATGAAGCAAAACTGCGATGCTGAGACAAAAGCAGTTTCAGGCGCTACATTTCGTAGAATTGTAAAATCGCAGCTCTGTGAAACCGCACCATTGTAGCTTCGTGAAACTGCAAACCACATCTCTGTGGAACCGCACCACAGCAGCCCCTATGCACCGTGCCACCGCACTGTTGTCCTGCGCCATTGCATCGCTGCTTGCGTCATTCCACGCTAGACGTGCAAGAGCACGCTTATTATACGTCTGATGCGTGCAATGTGTGTCTCAAAGCGTCATTTTGTGCCCGGGTATAGCCCGGGTATAAGCTAGGCTCTCCAAAGGGATTTTTTTCCAAGAGTTGGTGATAAAAGCAAATGTTTATTGTGCTATATATTAATAAAACCCTCCACCATAATAATCACTTAAGCTCACACGACTCATGTGTACAAGTCAATAAATAATAGCTGAACTATTGAAATACACACTTGGAATTTGCCTCGAAATGGAATGTGGAACTTGGTCACTAATGATCAAAACCCCAACAACATCGACATTATCTTAAAATGCTAATCTTCGTAAATTATCATGCTATTCAATGGAGCAGGGACTGTGGGGATTACAATTTTCACTTTTAGTACAATCCTATTTGACTTTCTTATACCAATATGTATCAGTGAGACGGGCGAACAACCGTTCTAGAGTTTTCATCATGAACATACAAGTAGTGTTCTTCAAAATATTATCCGATTGTCAGAGATGCCAAAGCCATGAAGCATTCCTCACTTCCCATTGAGAGGTAAATGATGCAATAACATTTGGTTCACTGTGTGTAGAGAATAATTGTTGTGTGTTTTATTGATTGGTTACTCCACTATTTATAAGGAGTCTAGCTCCTCTTCATAATACATTTTCCAATGTGGGACTAAAGTCCCTTATTAGTTCTCAACAATCCCCCTCAAGATGGGCGATAGATATTAATCATTCCTATCTTGTTACATAGCTTCGACAGACTTAATGAACTAAGACCCTTAGTCAGACAGTCTGCCACTTGTTCTTCTGAGCGAACATGATCAATCTTCAGTATCCCTTGTTTCAGCTTCTCTTTGATGAAGAATCGATCGATCTCGATGTGCTTCGTTCTGTCGTACTGAACTGGATTGTTAGCAATACTTATTGCAGCTTGACTATCGCTCAGAAGACGTAACGGTGCTCCCTTGTCCAGCTTCAACTCTGTCAGCAACGCTTTCACCCACAGCAACTTCGACACTCCCAAAGCCATTGCTCTGTATTCTGCTTCAGCTGTAGACCGTGCTACCACTGACTGTTTCTTGCTTCTCCATGAGACCGTGCTACCACTGACTGCTTCAGCAACCTCCATCGCCTCTACATTGCCCGACACCTGGTCGGTCAAGGAGGCGGTCAACCATCCAGCCACAACATTGTTGACAATTTCCCAAACAGCAAACTCCTTTGAGGAGGGATCATCTGGCGCCTTGGTTTGGCCATTGACGTCGCCAACCAAGCCATGTCCCTTCAGCGTCCGCATGGCCTGCTGTGACCATTTCAAGTAATTGGACGTGCCTTCCAACTTCGTCTCCAACTTGTCCAGTTTCCCCATTTTGTAGGGTGATGGATCCACATCAGTATGGATCACACGTGGGGTCGTCTCGGTTAATCTCTTTGATAAAATATCATCAACCAAGGCCTTCATTGTCATGCCCCGCTCCCGCAGGAGCGATCGTCCTCGCTAAGGCGTGATGCCGCACGGGCCTAGGTTGCGTCCGTGCAAGGCCAAGTCCAGAAACGGCCGATTTGAGCTAGGCCACAGAGTCGCACAGAGTGTCCCCATTTACAGCGGAAAGTAAACGAACACAAAATTTGAAGTGAATTCAAACTCTTTATTGATATTCAAGAAGTTTACAAGCGGCGCTAGGCCGATATTACAAATCGCTCAAGCTCTCTCTCTGAAACATAAAAGGCGTGCCAAGTGGCTTACAACATGGAATGATTCATGGCGATGTTCCGATATATTATGTCCTGTATATGGTGCTCCAGCTCCTTGCAACGCTCCAAGGCTCCAGAGATAGCTCCGCACCTTAGCACGTTCGAGGAAAGCTCCGCACCCGCCGACGTTTCCTGCTTCCTACAAACAGACTGTGGGGTTATCAGTACATTGTTATGCACTGGTGGGGAGGCTAGCTCGCCCACAATGCTATCATCACCAAACACGTTCTATTTATTTTTGTGCATCTCTATCATTCATTGTCTTTCTAATCTTGCCTTAGGATCAATTTCATGGCATATTTCATAGCCTATCTCGTGTTGCCAATTTCAAGTGTCGCATGGAAATACAAGCACAACTTACCCATACTTACCGTCCGGCCTTCCCTGTCCAAGGTAAACCAAGTTAGTCAACAATTCATATGTAACAACTTGATAAAATTCGCTTAACATTCAGTATTCAAGGGCGTGTCCCTGCCTCGGATTCTAGCACGTCGTAGGCACATTTTCTAACTCCTTGCACGAAGTACTTTTGATCATTTGTGCTTTACATTCGATGTCTATTTAGGGGACGTTTTGTTCAGATTAACTTAGACCACTTTGATTTCAATGCAAGGACTTGCACGTGGATTGCCACCAGCAAAGTCCACTTAAATCTATATGTACCGGTCGCTGGCATCACAAGCCATTTTGGACATCCAAGCCGTTGTATTTCTCAACTAACGTAGGGTGCGGGCTGGCACACACTCCGTTAGTCTCTTGAAATACTGCTGCACTTACGTCCCCTGGATGGCCAAGTCCACACCCAGGCAGCCCGTAAGCCATTTTAATTTCCGTTCGGACCGGCCACGTCCTCCCTTTGACCGTGCCGCTGGAAATCCCTTATATCTTCCACCTTCCGTATACGAGGGGATTGTCCACGACCATTTCGTATTATGTCATTTAACCTAACGGCTGTCTCCGAGCCGTAGGCTAACCCTTAGCCATAATGCGTTATCGACCAGGTTGGCGTCCGTACAGCGCGGGTAGCGAGCTCCGTTGTACGTGTCCGTCACACCTGTCGCTAACCATTTCTTTCCTTCTTATCTTTTATTCATTCTTTCTTTTCTTTCTTTCACTTGTCCGTTTGTTCATCGATTCATTCACATATTCATTCTTTTATTCGTTGATTCATTCATTTACTTATTTGTTCATTCATTCATTCATACATTTTGCAACTTCCCGTACGGGAGTCGTCTTGGCGACCCATCGGTCCCATAGTCTTTCAATGTTGCTAACTCTACTCGGAACGACTATGTCGATAGTCTTCCCGTTTCATTGTTGTAACCCATTCATTGTTTGATTGTTGAACGCATAGGGAACTTGAACGTAAGCTTGTGCCTTAGCACGAGCGTCGAGTGCGGTGGCGAGAGTTTTCGTATTTTTCATGTTCCTTTCCATATTCTATACAAGCATACAAGATGGGATTAATCCCTTAGCTAGGTGCATTGAGTCATTCATTTATTAGCATGCGCGGTGTTGACGCCTAGCGATTCTAGCTATAGTGTCCATATTGTTATGTGTCTAGGCTAAGCAAAGACGGGTTCATCGGAGCCACCCACCTTAGCGATGTTCGCATCGGCCGAGCGATACTCCGAGCGCGCCTTTGAAAGTCTAAGTCTGGATTCCTCGTGACGGCAAATGTAAGCCTTGCATCGATTCTTCATCAGGTCGATGCCAACTCTTCGGGTCGACGGGTCGTTTGAGTCATTGTACTTGCCGTTTGAATCGGCGTTCCGCTAGGGCGGAGCGGGTCATTACATTCATCTCATCTGCTGTCAGTTTACCACTGATCAAATCTATGATGTCTTCAACGGTGATTCGTCGTCGTCGTCATCTACGTCGGCTTCGTCTTTGGCGTCGTCTTCGTCGGCGTCGGCGGCGTTGGCGTCGGCGTCGGCGTCTGTATGTAAAGTCTTCAACGGAGACCTTACGACTGTGCGTTCAACGTGGCCAACACCGGCGCGCGCATGTAGATCCTAATTTACAGATCGAGAACGGAAAACAAACAAAGCATTTATAATTCCGGAGGACGTAATCTAGGAACAGAAGGTACAAATAAAGCATTTAACAGCCATCCGTCGTCGAAAAACCACCCACATAATCACTCTCTCAAAATTAGGATTTTTTTCGAAAAGAAGAAAAAAAGGGGGGGGCGTCGGGGGGGGGGGGCAGGGCGTCGGGGGGGCAGGGCGTCGGGGGGGGGGGGAGGGACAGGTAGTCGGGGGGGCATCGGTGGGTTGGGGGGGAGGGGGGGGACTGCCGGTAGGGGAAGGGGGGGTACTGCTGGTGGGGAAAAGGGGGGGGAGGAAAAAAAAAAAAAAAATTTTGTGGTTATGGCTCTTATACCATGTAGAGAATAATTATTGTGTGTTTTATTGATTGGTTACTCCACTATTTATAAGGAGTCTAGCTCCTCTTCATACTATATTTTCCAATGTGGGACTAAAGTCCCTTATTAGTTCTCAACACTGTGTCTCTATGAATACTCATGTCAGAAAGAGAGGAAAGGGGGTTTGGATCTTGGAAAGCATTATCAGTTCAGATAACCGGCTCTGCCTCATCTTGTTGGTCTCTCTTAAGCATCCATTGACAGATTAACTTGCTGCCCCAAATCCGTCGGTTTTGAGGGGTTTTATTATTTATTTCATTTATATCCTAACCAAAAAAATATAATTATAACTACTAATACCCCCTCCATATTTAATTTTATTCGTACGTGTAAAAAACTTTCAGAACCACTCGTTAGTGAATTATTAAGCACTGATTGGACTAATTTAAAAGCCGCTACTTAAGAACCACCAAAAATCGAACCCCTCATTACCATTCATAACCGGTACTTTAAGAGCATCATTAGTAAGGCTCATCCCATTTTATAGATTCTAGATTTAAAATATAGGAGCTCATTTTGTAGAATAGTAAGTTTCATCCCTATTTCCAATTTCTACAATTTCGGTCCCATCGTACCCATAGGTGCTAAGGGTTGGGCCTCCAAGTTTCTAAATTCTAGATTGTAGGAACTCATCTTGTAGAATAGTAAGTCTCAATTTGGAGCCCAACTTTCTAGATTCTAAACTTTGCATTATTTTTTTCCACATCAATTTTTGACCACACAATTTTGGGACCGGAGCTCACTTTATCATTTCATAATATTCTCATACAAATCCAACCCATTCTACATTTACATTTTTTTTTTGAATTTTTGGGCCCCAAATTGCATTTGAGAGTCTCAACTACTAATGATGCTCTAAAAACACCTCATAACCCCGCTACCCTACAATTGCCAAACAGGCCCTAAATTTTTTTTGCAATGCAAGCCGACCCTAAATTGATTCACTAAAGTTGACTTCTTCTATTTTAGAAGGAAATTTACCAGAGTCTGCGTCGTACAATTGTAAAACGCAGAAGTACCATGAACTGGTTCTATGTATGGTTAATGTGTTATGGAGCACGGATAATTCACAGGGACTTGCAGTCTACTCGGATGTTTTTGATACAAAGGTAAGCAATGTATTTTCTAGAGAGTTCATAATTTAATGTCGTTCTACACACTGTTATGTACAAGCTAAATCAATAGCAGACTATGTGGCCAAGGTTATCGAGCAAGCAAGGTACTCAAGCACAGCAGTTCACTTATGATACAGCAAAATTGCTCTCATAGATATGCAGCCGTTCATTAATTGATGAAGCCTACTTTTGTCTGAATAGCTTAACCTCTGTCTAAGCTCAATCTTCTTGCCGCCTTTTATTTTTCCACAGTTTTAATAACGAAAAAGGTTATGATGTAAACTTTCAATGTTTTGGCTGTTATAAATAAATGTAGACGACAGAAGGTTGTACATAATCAAACAGTGAAAGAACTTATTAGACCTGAACTACTTGTTTTCCTTAATTGAGCAATCTTCATGCGGAACTACAAATATCATCAATTGGACAAGACAGGGATTTGAAAATCAAGTGAATGGCTACTACCCCTGCAAACAGCAAGATATCTTCGGATCAAAAGCTTAAGAGACGTCTTGTCTGCCTCTATTCTTGATACATTTTCAAGGTTGTACTTAAGTAAATGGAACCAACATATGTATACATTCTTTTTTAGATAACCGGATGATATTTAACCTAAGTCAACTAGCTAGGCTAAATATCCAGCCATTTTAATTCTATTAATAAAACCGTCAGTCTTTACACAATTACATCGAGTTTTAATAGACAACATGTCTTGAGTCCATCTCACATCCATGTTATATAGAATATCTGACCAAAATTATAAGCCAGAAAATAACATAATTCATTTTGCACTTCAACTGTAGCCATCCAACCCTTCAGCAACATCAACAGCTGAAGAACTTACCACCTGCTGATTGCATCCTGAAAGTATCCTTGCTGGTAATTTAAGTTTACTGTTCTTCTTGGATAGAGACCCTGCCAACACATGAGAGATGTCAATAATTTTCAGAATCAAATTGTTGAGGTCCTTTACTTATCCTCAAATAATGTTCCATTATTTTCCTGCCAAATAGAGCAGCAGTAACAATATCCCATTCAGTTCTAAATGAAGCTTCAATTTTAACTTTTCTCTAATTTTTAACAGTCATAGAACCTTCTAAAAATAAATGAGTCACAGACTAATTCCTGATTACGACGACTGCATTATTGGTTTACTGCAACTTTATTCGTAATCAAATTGTCACTTGTATTCAACTTGTTTTGTACACTAACTATATTAAAATTTTAACTTTTAAAGGAATTTTTAACTTCCAAACAGCACCACGAAAGAGCTTTTGGCTCCACTGAAATTCAGATTTTACTGTAAACTTACCTGTACCAGTCGATTCAGAACATATCCAATTTACTGTATCAGTATCAGAATACGAATAAGATTTGAGCATCCCCACTAATTCGTTATAATCATTATCCAAGTCCACGACCATGTTATTAGCCACTCTAATTTTCCAAAAATTCTGATTTCTATCAATATGATATTGATTAAGACTACATCATCTGGATTAAGAGCATATTGGAATAAGAAAGGAACCAAGTTTGAAGACTAACATTGTTAATTCAAGTATCTTTCTAAACATGTCTATACATTTACAACCCAACATCTTTACCGATTGCCAAGTCGGACAATTATGCCACATTGTCTACCGCTCATTAAGACATTTCCAGAAAGTGTTCAAAGACAGAGATATCAGACACATTAAGCTATACTACTCGGCAAATGACTGACACACTCCAACCCAACATAATGAGAGCTGCAGTTTGCCAATGAAGCATACTGCTTCCATATATAAGTAAGGCATCGCCATGGCTCCCGAACACAACCACCACAGGCCTAGAACTCACATATTCATAGGACAGCTGAATGTGCGATAAAATCGCAAATCATGGTCAATCCAAAGAGGCTCCTTGAGATGGGAAGGAAGTGGCAGATGCTGGCTGCACTCGGGAAGAAGAGGATCCTGTTGGCAAGAACCAAGTCATTTCCCAGATCAGATGCCCCCACTGCATTGGTCGCGGACAAGGGTCACTTTATCATCTACTCTGTAGAGGGGACGCGGTTCATGGTCCCCTTAAAATTTCTCAGGAGCAGTATCTTCGTAGAGCTATTGAGGATCGGAAGAAATGTTTGGTTTGCCCGGTGATAGTCCTATCACATTGCCTTGTGATGCAGCCTTCTTGGAGAATGTTATATATTTGCTTAAAAGACGGGTCAGGCAAGATGTAGAGAGGGCATTGCTCAACTCCATTTCAAATGATCCGTGCTCCACGAGCTCTTTTTTCTCTCTTCACCAGAATCAACAATTGGCAGTAGGTGGCTTCTGAAGATTGATAATTTGTGTAAATTACAGATGTATAGCTCCTGAAGAAATTTTGGTACCATTATTTGGGTGGAATTAATCATGTGACCATGTTTCCTTTTCCCTTTTCTTCTTTCTGGCTTTGATGGAGACAGAATGTGCAAAAATACAACAGTAAATTAATTTCAACTCCTTTACTCAAGTTACATCAGGACCCCTTCATCCCTCTATAAGCCTATATTTACCAAGTTCTTTGAAATGCTCTATGATTTATGCTTTTTCCCAGGAGGAAGAAATAAGTAGTAAAATCCCTAAAATTCTAATGAAAAGAGAGAGAAATTAGTATGAGATGAATTAAGGTATTGTTCAAGAGTAAGAAACCCAGAATAATGATAATTACAGTACCTTTCTCTTTCTTCGCTCTTTTGTAACTTCTGTAGGTGCCATCCAGAAGTTCCTAATCATCGATTACTTGCTTATGATACCCTCGCTGATCTCCTAATAAGGTTTGCTCCTTTGTCTAGCATTTGCAACCTTGTCGAAAGCATATTTAGGTCCCCCTCCCTGGGACTTATTCCAAAATCTCTGTTTCCAGATAATTTCCTCTCCTACTGGAAAACATCTGCATCACAAATTTGCACCTCTTAACATGAAATCTAAGCACATTGTCAAGTGGATCTTACTCAAAACCAAGTTTGGTGTCATCTCAACACGTTAAAGGATCAAACAAATTACAAGTTTAAGATTCAAGCTTATAAATTCAAACCTCCAACTCATCCATATCAATCATCATGCATAAGGACTAAGGAGGATATTTCTTGATTATATTATTGTTATCTTAGATTATTTTGCTATATCTTTATTGTTACTAAATTTCTTATAAATAAGAAATCCATCAATGTAATCGTAGTGGTTGAGGTTTGTAACCCACCTCCATATGTTGATTATGAGATTTCCATCTACCTGTTTTTCTTTTTCCCTTTTTTCTTCTTAGTATCAAAGCAGGTTGTGATCACTCGACACAACACTGTTTTCCCCCAAATACATCACACCAAATTCCACTGATACAGGAAATTTCGTACCAAAACCAAATCTAAACAATCCCACGCACCAAATCCAAACAATCTCACCGATGCATCACACCAAATTCGAACAACCCAACACTCCAAATCCAAACAATCTCATTGATGCAGAAAATTCAACACCAAAACTAACAGATGATTTCATTACTTGGCAAAAATCTGATCGTCTCCTTCGTGGGTGGAATCGAAACACTTTTTGAAGAAATTCTCATATGCGTGATTGACACGCAGTCCATGTTGTGTTGGAAGCTCTCAAAAGCAATAACAGACAAAATAAATGACAAATAAGATGGTGGATGAACTTGATGCTCTCTCTCAAACAAGTCCAAGATGGTGGATGCACTGCTCTGGAATCATTACATGACAAATCAAACAAATTACAAGTTCAAGATTCAAGCTTATCAATTCAAACCTCCAACTCATCCATATCAATCATCATGGATAAGGAGGATATTTCTTGATTGTATTATTGTTATTTTAAATTATTTTGTTCTATCTTTATTATTACTAATTTTTTTATAAATAAGAAGGCATCAATGTAATCATGGTGGTTGAGATTTTTAACCCACCTCCATATGTTGATTATGAGATTTCTATCTACCTGTTTTTTTTTCTTTTCTTTTTTTCTTCTAACACCAGATAGAGAGCAAAATCCTCTAGCAAAAAATGTGACCTATTGAAATTGGCACTAGCTAGACACTTCTATTGCTAAGCTCTTGACTATACTAAGTATTGTGCGGCAAACGCAAGAAATCAGCAATCACAGCAAAAAGAACTGTCAATGGATCGAAAATTCGAATTCGATCCGATTCCGTATCCGAACTTTCGAATATTTTTCAAAATTTTGGATATCGGATTCGGACATCCGAATATTTTTCGGATATTATCTTTTTTCGGATACGAATTCGGATATTAAGGTATTCGAATCCGTTAATATCTGATCCGACTTTAAATTGCAAATTTCGGATATCGAATTCGGATATCCGAATTTATATATTATAGTATAAGATATATTAATATTATTAATTAATAGAGAAGATAAAGGATTTTATTCTCGACTGAATTTTACATAAATCGATTCTAATATAATTTATACATAATAGCAATATATTTTAATTACAATTTACAACAGAAGAAGAAGAAAGGACTCAAATATGTAGAGCAATTGAATTTAGTTTTCGGATAATAACTAAAATTTTAATATTTCGGATTTCGGATATTCGAATAATAGCATTCGAATTTTTTTATCTAATCGGATCGGATATTATCCGTTATCCGTTAAACTAGACGGATACGAATTCGAAGTGTTAAAACTGATATCCGTTCGAATATTGGATCGGATTCAGATATTACAAAAAAAAAAAATTCGGATACGGATACAGATATTGTCCTGTCCATACGGATAAACATCCGTTGACACCCCTAGTTGCAAGTTATTGCCTTTGACCTCTCGCACTGTTGAATTACTCTGCCAAACTAGACCTTTCTTTGTGTACTTAATTGTATTTTGACTCGCAAAAGCAGTCTCGAACTAGTTGGTACAGGCACAAACTATGTGAAGGGATCTCTGACCCCCTTAGATTTGTATAGAAAGAAAATCAATAGAGAAAGAACATGTACAATTTAACGTGGTTCATTTCTCAAATCGAGAAGTTACGTCCATAACCGCTGTTGGCGAAATTTCCACTATATTCTAAAGATAGTTTGGTTGTTCAATTCAGTTTGGTTGTTCCTCAAATTAAGAATAAGTTGCAACCATCTCATTTGTAACTAAGAATATTTTGGCCGAGATGTTATGTGATTTTTTATTTGGTTGTTTCCAAATCAGGATCTATGTTTATATTTCTCCTCTCCAACACACTAGAAATAAATGTCTCTGCAAACATTTACTTTTTGCTACTGAAAACAGCCAAACCATTCAAAATCAGCATGTCTCCTCTTTACTATTAGTTTGTATGTCACTAATGTCTCTTCTTCTTCAATTGCATCAGTTTCTATCGACATCGATCTGTAGATTGTTGACAACTCAACTTCAGTGTTCAACTCAGAGAGCAATTGACCAACTAAGCTTAATCATGTTATTCTCGATCTTAACTTCACATCGACCAAGCACATGTTGTTGCTGATGGGAAAGAAGCGCGGAAACCTTTCCCCAAACCGGAGAGTACCTGCGAGAGGACCGAGCAATACAACGCACGAACCCAAAAACAATCACACAAAACAATCCACGCAGACACAGAGAATTTTTGACGTGGAAAACCCTTGCGGAAAAACCACGGGACGATCGGAGTCCAACCCTGAGAAGCCTCCACTAATGGAATAGAAGAATTACACCCTCTACAAACTCCTCCCGATCCAAATCGGATCCCCACAACACTCAGAAATAAGAACAATGATTACAAGGCTACGAAGAGCGAGAACGACGAGTAGAGATTACCCGAACACGATCTCCTTCGAATAGCGACCTTCAATCCTCCGTCTTCTTCTCCGAAGTTGCAATGGCACTCTTGCCTCCTTCTCTCTCTCCAAGTTGTGTTACGTTGCGTTATGAATTAGGGTTGGAAAATCCCAACTTAACTCCCTAATCTCGCAGCCAACCTGGACCGTTGGATTAGATCCAGTGGTGAAAAGTCACCCTAAAATCCGCTTCAGCCCCCGACGACACAGAGTTCGGCCAGAACTCTGTGTCGGGCAACCAGCACTGGCCGACCACATTCTGGAATGGGGAGGCAGAGTTCGGCCAGAACTCTGCCTGGGGCAGAGTTCGGCCCGAACTCGGCCCCCCTGCTTCCAGCAGCTCTATCAGCAGCCCCGCTTCCTCCCCGAGCTTCTTCGACACACGAACGGCGCTCGTCGCACTCCGGGGTCTTCTCCACATAGGTTGGGAACCCCACCCACTCCAACAAATCTCCCCCTTCACAACTATGGGGAGGATATCGTCACCCCGATCTGCCTGCAGTACTCAAACTTCCCCCTTGGTAGAATCTTCGTGAACATATCAGCTCCGTTGTCATCTGTATGAACCTTCTCAAGCTCCGCGTCCTTCTTCTCAACCACATCCCGTATCCAATGATACCGAGTCTCGATGTGTTTGGACCGGCTATGAAACGTCTGATTCTTCACAAGGTGGATAGCACTCTGACTGTCGCAAAGCAAAGTATACTGCTCTTGCTTCAGTCCCATTTCCTGCAGCAGCTTCTTCATCCACAGCAACTCCTTGCAAGCCTCCGTCGCCGCAATGTATTTCGCCTCCGTCGTCGACAAGGCAACACACTTCTGCAACTGCGACTGCCACGACACCGCTCCTCCCCCAAACATCATCGTAGCCCGAAGTCGATCGCCTCGTGTCTACATCTCCAGCCATATCAGCGTCGGTATACCCAACCAGCTTCGGCTCGTCACCACCAAAGGAAAGTCTCCAACCAGCAGTGCCCTGAAGATATCGTAGAATCCACTTGACCGCACTCAATGTACCCTTCCAGGATTTGAAAGATACCTGCTAACCGTACCAACTGCATGAGCAATATCTGGCCTCGTACACACCATGGCATACATCAGGCTTCCCACAGCTGAGGCATATGGAACCCGCTCCATATCTTCCTTTTCGTCCTCGGTAGATGGACACTGCTCCTCAGTGAGCTTAAAGTGAGCCACGAGGGAGGAACTCACTTTCTTCGACCCGTCCATCCCGAAACGCTGAAGTACCCGGTGAATGTACTTCGTTTGGGACAAGTGTAGCAGCTTGGACTCTCTCTCTCGGCTGATCTCCATCCAAGAATAGTCTTCGCTGCGCCCAAATCCTTCATAGAGAAGGCCGCGCCCAGTTGGCGCTTCAGCCCTATCCTAGTGGCATTCGACCCACTAATAGCATATCATCAACATAGAGCAATAAAATGATGAAATCATCATCGGCAAAATATCTCACAAATACACAGTGATCCGACGTCGTTCGTGCATAACCATGCTCCCCCATAAACAACTCGAACTTCCTGTACCACTGCCTCGGAGCCTGCTTCAGACCATACAAGCTCTTCCTCAACTGGCAGACCAAATGTGACTTGCCCTTCTCACAGAATCCCTCTGGCTGCTCCATGTACAACTCCTCCTCAAGATCACCGTGGAGGAATGCCGTCTTCACGTCCATCTGTTCGACCTCCAAGTCGACTGGCTGCTAATGCTAGCACCACCCGAATAGACGAATGCTTGACGACAGGCGAAAAGATCTCATCATAATCCACGCCTTTCCGCTGACCGTAGACTTTAACTACCAGCCTCGCTTTGTATCGAGGGCGAGTAGCATCATCCGTCTGCTTCACTCTAAACACCCATCGATTCTTCAAAGCCTTCTTGCCCTTTGGCAACCGCACCAGATCATAAGTGGAATTGGTGTGCAAGGAACTCATCTCCTCCTGCATAGCCTCCATCCACTCCTGCCGTGTTCGTCTTCCATAGCCTCTGCAAAACTTTCGGGCTCTTCCGTCAGTCAATAGCACATACTCATCCGGTGAGTATCTCGTAGATGGTCGATGATCTCTGTCGCTCCTTCTCAGTGGAGCCACTGTTACTAGCTGTATACCGACAGCCTCCTCCCCTTCAGGAACTGCCTCCCCGGCATGCTCATCCTCCTGAGGGATATCCTGACCACCATCAGCAGGCTGATGATCAAGGTTGGGAGCAACTCCATGTACTGGCTCCCCCATAACTGGATCCTCTGCGATGTCCTCTGGAAACTGCTCGAAGCGAATGACTCTAACTCAGGCAATTCCTCAGCCTCAGAAGGCGTCTCGGAATCCTGAGTGTTGGTCATGGTCTGATCCTCGACGAACACTACGTCCCTGCTTCTGTAGAGCTTTCCTTCCACTGGGTCGTAGAGTCTATAGCCAAACTCATCCCGACCGTAGCCGACAAAGACGCATCGCCTCGTCTTCGGCTCAAGTTTGGTCCTCTCGTCCTTCGGTACATGCACGAAGGCCTTACAACCAAACGCCCGCAGGTGATTGTATGACGGCTCTTTGTCGTACCATACTTTGTCAGGCACATCACCCTGCAAAGGAGCACTAGGAGACAAATTAATAACATAAGCAGCTGTGAGAAGAGCCTCACCCCAATAACTGTCCGGCAAGTTTGCTTCTGACAGCAAACACCGCACCCTCTCCATCAGTGTCCTGTTCATGCGCTCCGCTACACCATTGAGCTGAGGTGTCTTTGGCGGAGTCTTCTGGTGTCGTATCCCTTGCTCTCTGCAATACGCATCAAAGGGACCGATGTATTCGCCGCCATTGTCGGACCGAACACACAACAACTTCTTGCCCGTCTTCCTTTCAACAAGGCCTGAAACTCCTTGAAAGTAGGCAGCACCTGATCCTTGGTCTTTAAGGCATAGACCCAAACCTTCCTGGAACAGTCATCAATAAAGGTTACAAAGTAAGAAGCACCACCAAGAGATTTTACCTTCATAGGACCGCAGACATCCGAGTGAATCAACTCGAGCAACGCCGGCTTCCTCGAACTTGGGTGACTTTGGAAAGACACCCTATTTTGCTTCCCAGCTAAACAGTGCGTGCACTTCTCCAACTTTGTAGACTTGAGCTCCGGAATCACCTTCCTGTTCACCAAGTAGCTCATCCCCTTCTCGCTGATATGGCCGAGCCGCCTGTACCACAACTCGGTAGACGCATCACTGACTGCGTTCACCTCCTGTGCCCCCTGTGCGCTCCCCTCCATATAGTAGAGACCGGACTTCTTGCTTCCTCTGGCAATCACCATCGAACCTCTGGAAAGCTTCCACTGACTATTCCCGAAGAGACTGAAGAATCCCTCGTCATCCAACCTTCCAACCGACACCAGGTTGAAACGGATATCAGGGACATGACGAACATCCTTGAGAACAAGAACCGCACCCGTCTTCGTTCTCAAATGCACATCTCCAATGGCAACCGCCTTCGACACATCTCCATTGCCCATCTTCAATACTCCACAGTCGCCTGTTGTGTAAGTGGCAAATAGTGCCCTGTTGTGAGATACATGTGCTGAAGCCCCTGAGTCCACCAGCCAAGAATTGTCATCGCAGGCGAGGTTAGTAATAACCTCATCACCTACGACGATCACATCGCCTCCATGCATCGAGGCCGTCGCTGTAGTGTTCTCTTCTTGCTTCCCCTTGTCGCCCTTCTTCTCTCTCTTCCAAGCGAAACACTTCCGCTTGATGTGGCCCTTCTTACCACAATGGTAACACTCTGAGTCCTCGTAACGACCCTTGGACTTCCCCCTGCTCTTGTCTCTGCCACCACCTGGACCCCTGCTTTTGCCCCTTCTGCGGCTCTCTGAAACAAGTGCCTCTGAGTGGTGGGATGTGGATGAAGTGCCCTGAGAACGTCTCCGCATCTCTTCATTCAACACCCCGCTCTTGGCAAACTCCAGACTGACCATGCCCTCTGGAGCAGAAGCGATCATAGATACTCGTACGGTCTCTACGAGTCTGGCAAAGTACACAGCAGCCATAGTCCCTGAACTTCGTCGTCGAACTTGACTCCCATAGAAGATAGCTGGTCAACCACGCCCTGGAACTCACTCAAGTGGTCCGAAATAGACGCCCCATCCTTGTATCGCAGACCCATCATCGTTCGGATCAGGAACAACTTGTTTACCCCGGTCTTCTTCGCATACAAGGATTCCAGTATCCCACAACGTCTTCGCGTGCTCAATATTGGCAACGTGGTTGTATACGTTTCGTCAACAAACTGTCGTATGTACCCACACACCTGTATATGCTCGAATGTCCAGTCTCCTCGGATTTATCACTGGGCTTCTCGGATGCAAACATGGGTAGATGCAGCTTCTTGACAAACAGCAAATCTTTCATCTTACTCCGCCAATAGTGATAGTTTGTGCCATTAAGATTCACCATGCACACCGGCTTCGCGTCCATCTCTTCTCTGGTTTCTCTGTCAACTACTGACACTCCTTCTGAATTCCACAACCTGGCTCTGATACCACTCTGATGGAAAAGAAGCGCAGAAACCTTTCCCCAAACCGGAGAGTACCTGCGAGAGGACCGAGCAATACAACGCACGAACCCAAAAACAATCACACAAAACAATCCACGCAGACACAGAGAATTTTTGACGTAGAAACCCTTGCGGAAAAAATCACGGGACGATCGGAGTCCAACCCTGAGAAGCCTCCACTAATAGAATAGAAGAATTACACCCTCTACAAACTCCTCCCGATCCAAATCGGATCCCCACAACACTCAGAAATAAGAACAATGATTACAAGGCTACGAAGAGCGAGAACGACGAGTAGAGATTACCCGAACACGATCTCCTTCGAATAGCAACCTTCAATCCTCCGTTTCTTCTCCGAAGTTGCAATGGCACTCTTGCCTCCTTCTCTCTCTCCAAGTTGTGTTACGTTGCGTTATGAATTAGGGTTGGAAAATCCCAACTTAACTCCCTAATCTCGCAGCCAACCTGGACCGTTGGATTAGATCCAGTGGTAAAAAGTCATCCTAAAATCCGCTTCAGCCCCCGACGACACAGAGTTCGGCCAGAACTCTGTGTCGGGCAACCAGCACTGGCCGACCACATTCTGGAATGGGGAGGCAGAGTTCGGCCAGAACTCTGCCTGGGGCAGAGTTCGGCCCGAACTCGGCCCCCCTGCTTCCAGCAGCTCTATCAGCAGCCCCGCTTCCTCCCCGAGCTTCTTCGACACACGAACGGCGCTCGTCGCACTCCGGGGTCTTCTCCACATAGGTTGGGAACCCCACCCACTCCAACAGTTGCTCCCTCTGCAACCCCACAATTCGACCACTATCACTCTAGACATCTCTCATTGAAACAAATCAATAATATTGTTTATATTGGTTAATTATCTAATCAATATCTATTTTATTGATGAATTATCCAATAAAAAATATTAATTGTATTGATGAATTATTCAATCAATAATATTGATTGTATTGATCATGAAACGAATCAACAATATTGATTGTATTGATGGATAATCGAAAGAGTCATACAACTATATATTTATATAGATGGAGAACAAATATGAATCTAGAATTCGTAAAGAAGAAGAAATCTATATGGAAGAAATCTATATCAAGATACATAAAGATATAATCCTAAATCTGATTATATCTTAACACCTCCCTTCAAACTCGTGATGTTTTCAAAAAGAACAGTTGTTGGATTGTCTTTTTTGATCATTCAAGCAATAGAGAGGAAGGCATTAAGTTTTGTGAAAGGGTTCGGCATTAACAGTACTAATTATTTAGTTTAATATAGGTTCAGGATTGGAGGAACTACCTTCGCAATGTGAACAACAAAATATGTGTAAAAGAATTGAACCATGACACGAATTAATCTCCATCAAATTTCGTACATAAAGGAGAAATTTAGGTATTTATAGTGAATATCTCGAATTTGGAGAATTTGCAAATGAGGAGAAAACGTTATTAGAGATGGCCCCTAAAAGCATAATATCAGGCGGCACTGCAGTTGGCGTCCCAAAGGAGTATATGTAGGAAATAATAATGCCTTGTTCTCATTGCTAGGGTTTGTTACAATATATATAGTGTCTACATTTGGGCTTATGGGTATGGGCCATATTTATATTACAAATATAATCTAACACCCCCCTCAAGTTGGAGCGTGCAAGTCACAAATGCCCAACTTGGGAAGGAAAGAATCAAACACTTGCTTTCCAAGGGGCTTGGTGAAGATGTCAGCCAGTTGAGAAGAAGTAGGAACATGCGAGGCTATTACGGTGCCATCTCTAATAGCATCGCGAACAAAATGCAAATCCACCTCAATATGCTTACTGCGCTCATGAAATACCGGGTTCTGAGCCAGGTGCAGGGCTGACTGACTGTCACAATACACCGACATAGCAGACTCCTGGCGAACGTCCAAACACACCAATAACTCCTTTAACCATTTCAACTCACAAACAAGCGCAGCAAGAGATCGGTATTCAGCTTCAGCGGAAGATCGAGAAACAGTTGATTGCTTCTTGGTCTTCCAAGAAATAGGAGACCTCCCCAGAAACACCAACCAGCCTGTAACAGAGCGGCGAGTCAAAGACAACTGGCCCAGTCGGAATCACACCAACCAGAAAGACGGAGATCACAATCAGCTTTCAAAAGAATACCCTGTCCCGGTGCATGTTTGAGATATCTGACCACTCGCAAAGCAGCATGCCAATGATCTTGTCGAGGCTCCTGTAAGAATTGAGACAAGATATGCACAGCATAGGCTAAGTCAGGGCGAGTAAACGATAGATAAATCAACCTCCCAACCAGCCTCCGATAAGTCTCTGCATCCGCCAGCTTTGGACTAGTCGATTCTGCCAGCTTGTGATTGAGCTCCATGGGAAAGCCAGCAGGTCGAGACCCCATCAAGCCGCATTCTGAAATGATGTCCAAAGCATACTTCCTTTGACACAAGGAAATTCCTTCTGCACTCCGAGCCACCTCTATGTCAAGAAAGTACTTCAACACACCAAGGTCCTTCATGTGAAAACAAGAACTAAAGTACTTTTTGAAAGCATCTAAAGCACCTGTGTCATTACCAGACATAATCATGTCATCCACATAGATCAAAACATGCAACTCTACCTTCCCTTTAAAAAGAGAGAAAAGGGAATAATCGGAATGAGATTGAATAAATCCATAGGATATCAGAGAAGCAGCAAGCTCAGCAAACCAACAACGTGGTGCCTGTTTCAATCCATTAGTGACTTACGCAGGCGACACACTTTGTTGGGTTCACGATGCGAAAAACCTGGCGACAACTTCATATACACTTCTTCTGTCAGATCTCCATGAAAAAAAGTATTGTGCACATCCATCTGGTGCAAAGTCCAGCCTCTCACAGCTGCAACAGCCAAGAACGCCCGAACTGTAGGCATCTTCGCTACCGGGGCAAATGTCTCTGAATAATCGATCCCCTCAACCTGATGATTACCGAACACAACCAGCCATGCCTTTAAGCGCTCAACACTTCCGTCAGATTTGTACTTTATGTTGTACACCCATCTACTATTCAATGCTTTCTTCCAGGAGGTAAATCGACAAGACTCCATGTCCCATTATCTTCCAGAGCCTGTATTTCAATTTGTATAGCCGTGCGCCAACCCGAATCTCGCGAGGCCTGACGATATGAAGTAGGCTCAACACCTACAGTGATAGCTGCAAGAAAATCTCTGTGTCCAGCAGTAAATATGTCATAACTTAGAAATTGTGTTAGAGGATACGGAGTACCTGAGGAAGTGACGGGAACAGATGAACTGTGGTGAAGGGGGAGACTTTTACTTCGAACAGCATTTCATAAAATCCTGTAATCGTACTGGCTGTGATTTCTTTCGCATTCCTCTTCCAATACTACCTCGTCGGGCACCTCTGGCAACACTGTATCCCCTGTATCATTAGTAGTATCCGCATCACCCCCAGCGGACTCTCCTGTCAATACTTCTGTATCTACCTGTGCATCCTGGCCACTCGGGCCAGCCAGCAACCATTCCGGCCTCAGCAACCGTAGCCGGCACCATCCCAAAAGTCTCTATATCGTCTCCTGGCACCTCAACAGATGTATGACGTGTCACAAAAGACATCTCGCTAGCAGAGTCACACCCAGAAATTCTTTTTCATAAAAAGTAATATCACGGGACACAAAAAATTCACCAGTCTCCAAATCATACAGTTTTCATCCCTTTTTATCAAGTGGATACCCAACAAAGATACATTTTCTGCTCCTGCTAGCAAATTTATCATGTCGGGATTTCAAATCATACGCATAGTACAGACAACCAAAAATACGTAGATGATCATACGAAGGAGCCGAGCCATATAAAACTTCATAAGGAGACTTAAAATGCAAGATACTAGAAGGGATTATATTTATCAAATAACATGCAGCCAGAACACATTCTCCCCAAAAATCCACGGAAAGAGAACCCTGAAATCGCAATGCCCTGGCTACATTTAAAATATGTCGATGTTTTCTTTCCACCCTTCCATTCTGTTGAGATGTCCCAACACAGGATGTTTGGAACAATATACCTTGAGATAAAAAATAATTTCGTAAACAATTAAATTCAGTGCCATTGTCATTCTGCACACACGCACTACTAAAATAAGGCAAATTAGCGACAATGGTACGTCGCTAATAATGGAAAATACGTCACTAATCGTAATTAGCGACGACTTTAGCGACGGAAAATAAGGTCGCTTTTAAGCAAGTCGCAGATGGCACATGCGTCGCTCTACGTCGCTATTTGCGACGTCCAGGTCGTGTCGCTGAGGCATCGCAAATTTAGCGACGTAGAGCGACGAAAGTGTTACGTCGCAAACTTAGCGACGTCGGGCGACTACGTAGCGACGTCCTGTTCTATTTACGTGATGACGTGGCATGCCTGCCACGTCAGTAATTTGGCGACGTATAGCGACGTCCCAATACGTCGCTAAGACGTCGCTATACGTCGCAGAATAATAAAAAAAATTTAAAAAAATAAAATGTGTATTTTTGTTATGCTGTGTGTCTGTGTTTACAGTGTGTGTGAAGTGCAGTGTTCGAACCATCGACAGTTTCGCTTATTGTTCTATGTTTTATCTTGGATAAAAAGAGCAACAGTTCAGGGTGCACTTTTCAGAGCTTCCTCTTCACGTCCTTCACCTTCTCTGGATCCTGTACGACGTCCCGAGAGAGTGAATGATGTAAAATGAAGCTCTCAGAAGTACACCCTGAACAGTTGCTCTTTCTGTCCAAGATAAAACATACAACAGTAATCGAAACTATCGATGGTTCCGAACACTGCATTTCACATACACTGTAAACACAGACACACATCATCACAAAAATACACATTATATTTTTTTAAAATTTGGGCAGCACCTCCTTTGTATATCAGATCATCGCTTATAACCCAGCGTAGGTATATTTGTCATCCCCGTCGCAGATATCACAAAGTAAATATCACAATGAAAATACCAACAAAGTAAATATCACAAAGTAAATATCCAACAAACTACACTTCACAGACACACATCATCACAAACATCCAATAGAGTCAAATAAAAATGGAAGATGATAAAAAGTCTCCCACCAAGTGTATAAACAAATGTGTACCAATAAACAATTTGCCCATAGGGCCAATACATACAACTCATAAAAAAATCAATAAAATTACTGTGGACCCCTGTCGCGCATCTGGGATAGCATGTACTCATACTGCTCCTGTGTGAGCTGCACCGTAGGGGCAGTAGGAGACAGTGCAACGTCTGGAGTCAGCGTCGTCGATGGACCGGGAGGACGTATCTGCTCCAGCTCTCGCAGTCGGTCACCATGCGCAGCAAGGGTACTCACCATCCTCTGAGTACTCTCCTCAAGAGAAGTATGCAGCTGGGTGAGTGAGGCAGCCACGGTCCTCTGCGATCCCTCCAGCTCGACATGTCTACGCTCTGTGCGCTGCGTAGACTCGGTGAGCGTGTGCAAGCTGGCAGCTGTAGCCTGCTGCAGACTCATCAGCTCCTGTATACTGCGCTCGACCGCATCAAATCGTCCGGTGATCATCAGATCGTCGGATCGTCGCTCTGCCCCAGCTGCCTCAGAAATCTGCTGCTGCAACTCGACACAGCTCGTGGAGCTGTCTGCACACATACTGCGCTCGTGATGACGCCTGCGAAGCTGGAGACTGCGCACTGACAGAGGGGGCCCGGGATGACTCTGAAGCCAAATATACGACGTAGGATCCTGTACCATAGTACGTACCCTTCTGAAGACCGCCAACGGCGGTCATCCAAAGCTCGTCCGACAATGGAGCTGTAGGTGGCTGGGAGGAAGTACCAGCCCCTCCCTCTGCTGACGTACTAGCAGCAGCAGCCCTCCTTTAGCCGAACAAACTCGGCCTAGAACAATGTTTGCTAACGTATAAGTGTTTGCTAAAGTCTATATTATTTTTATTTTCTGTTTTCTAAATTATAGTAAATTAATGAAAAGAATAGAACGTACATATGCCTGCGTCGTCCTCTCGTCAATGAACTCCCCAGCCCTCCGATGGGTGACCAGAAAGACGGTCACCATGTTGGGCTCCTCACCCTTTTTTACCTGTTAAAATATATTATCTATTATTAGTATTAAACATTCTATCCAACTATATATAAAATGATGTCCGTCATAGGAAATGTACAGACGACGAAAATGCTCCGTCATCGGAATGGAGCCACCACACCACTTACCGGCGCTCGACTGCGCCACCTTGGCCTTGTCAGACCGCTCCTGGTACCTGGCCTCGCCGAATCTAGCCTTCATCGCAGTCCACTGCTCTGGCGTGATCCAACCGTAGATCGGCTTTTCGGAGCGATCATGAGACTTCTGATCGTGGATCGCATCACGGATGAGCTTGCCTGCGACGGCAGAAAATTGGCCCTCGATCTTCGCCGCCCGGTGTGGTGGATAGAAATAGGTCCTCTACAAGAAGTAAAATAGAAAAGTTGTATAATATACACAAATAATTATTAAAATTTAAAAATAAACAAATTTTTTACCTTGAAGTGGACGAACCAAAAGGCCTTCCTATCTGCGGGAGCATCTGAGTAGTTAATCCAAGGCCCACCATAGTTCTGCCTCAGAAATACCCCCAGCTGTCTTGTACTGCAGGAGGCCGATATCTATACAATAATAATTCTCATGAATATATACATATAATCATTTGAGAAATATATTAACTAATTAACTTACTTCGTAGGCCCGTCCGTCCAAATCTCCATACGCGTCTCGCCCGGGAGAGCGCATGGAGGGTCGCTCTCACCTCCTGCCTGGGCAGGATCAGTCTGATCGCCGTCCTCCATATGCTCGACGTCGGCTCCCCCCATGGAGCGTCGGTAGGAGGAATGCTGGACGCGGGATCAGGAATGCTGGACTCGGTATCAGGAATGCTGGATGCGGGATCAGAACGCTGGACGACGATGGAGGAGTCACCAACCTGCTGGAACTGCCCTGTCCCGGTAATGGACCGGGAATAGAACGGTACAATGGTACTACTCGGAGATGAGGATGAGGGTACGGAATCTCCATCCCCAGCCTGAGGCAGACAGGACTGCCTAATATAAAATCTTTCACGTCCAGATGGTCTAGTCATACCTGATAATAACATATGATAATAAAACAAAAATACATATTTATATGATAGACATCACAGATTTTTGAAAAATATCATAGTCACAGATAAAAGTGTCACTAAAGTGTCACAGATTTATATGATAAAAGTGTCACTAAAGTGTCAAATATGATGATAAAACAAACGTACAGATTTAATCCTCTTCTGAAAATTCATCTAGTTCGTTTAGCTCATCTTCTTCTTCTTCTTCTTCTTCTTCTCCTCTACATCTTTACTTTCATCTGCATCTTTCTCTTCAGATAATTCTACTTCTTCTACACAATTAGATGTGTAATGAAAAACTTCCGTCGTGTCCACTTCTATAATATTTGTTACAAGAGGTAGTTCATCCTCTTGATAAGCTATATCGTCAACCTCAAAGTATTTCTAGCTTTGGTCTTACATACTGCCCACCAGTTCGACCTTGTTGTTCCCCGTTTAGGATAACTTGTGAAGTACACGAGCTGAGCCTGACTTGATAGGACAAATGGTTCGTAGGCTTGATATCGACGCCGATAGTTTATATCCACAAGACCGTGCTTATCTACTTTCCAACCTTGACCTTCAATCGGATCGAACCAATCACACCTGAATAACACAATCTTAGCAGGCTCTATTCCATAACTATATGTCAGTTCCACGATCTCCCGTAGCACGCCATAGAAATCGTTGCCCGTATCAACATCTTTGTAGTTCGAAGATCTGATACACAAACAGCTGTTTTTGGTGGAGTCGAGATCCACAAAGTTGTCTCTGATCGAGCAAGGTGTTGACTTGAACCTAAATCCATTAACACAGTAGCTTGGCCATATTTTTACAGCATAAATTGGTCCCTTAGCTAGCGTTCTAATAGACTCATTCTCAAGTCTTGCGTATAGACGATCGACCTAAATACCACGAAAAAAAATTAAGCTCATTCTCAATCAAGTGCATATACAGAAAGGTAATTATAGAGTTCTCAAGTCTTACATATGCACTCAACCATGATGGAAAATAAAGCCTCATTTCTTGTTCTAGTTCTTCTTCTATTATGTGTGGCCTACCTGACCTCACATCATCATTAAATATGCTGAAAACAATATCGTTCAATTAATGTAATAGTATAATAATCAATACTATTAAAATAATAGACGTATTAATTACTTACCCCTCCAGTTTCTCTACTTCCTCCTCTCGCAGTTGAGTAATACATACACCTGAGCAGCCCTTAGCTCATCATCGTTCAGATATCTCTTCTTCATTTTACCCGATGGCTTTCCTGGAGCATTGAATACCTTCAGTATTGTATCATTACATTCATGATCTCCGTCGTCGTTTTGGAAGCTCTCGTTCTATTAGTTGCAACATGAGGCTTAAAATACATCGAACAAAAGTTTGTAATCTCCTCGAGAACATAGGCTTCACAAATAGAACCCTCGACCCGTGTCTTATTTTTTACCTTTCTTTTTAGGTGATTCAAATGTCGCTCGAACGGGTACATCCATCGATATTCGACGGGTCCACCAATACGTGCCTCATAGGATAGATGAATCGACAAATGCTCCATAGAGTCGAAGAATCCAGGAGAAAACACCCTCTCTAGCTTGCACAGTGTTACCGCAATGTCCTTCTCTTGCTTTTCTAGACGATCAACGAGCAATTTCTTAGAACAAAGATCCCTGAAGAATATGCTAAGCTCCGTCAATGGATCCCAAACTGCCTGTGGTAAGAATTCCCGAAATGCAATCGGAATTAACCTCTCCATGAATACGTGACAGTCGTGGCTCTTCATATCCGTCAATTTGTTTTTCTTCGGATCGACACATCTTCTCAGATTTGACACATATCCGTCTGGAAATTTTAGGCCCTGGATCCACCGACAAAGTCTCACTTTATCCTCCTTGTCCAGTGAAAAAATTGACTTCGACAGGAACTGTTTTCCATTCTGCTCTATCAAATGCAACGCAGGCGTTTGCATATTTCTTCTAAGTCCAACCTGGCCTTGGGATTGTCTTTCGTTTTTTCTTTTACGTCCATCACAGTATTAATTATGTTATCAAACACATTCTTCTCAATATGCATGACATCAAGATTATGTCTGATCAGATTGGTACTCCAGTATGGCAGATCCCAGAATATGCTCCTTTTTGTCCAGTTATGATCTCTACCAAATCCATCGCACTTGTACCCAGTTATAGGATCTTCGATAGCACTTGGAAAATCTCTAACCTCCTCCCATATCGTGGCTCCGTACCACCTTGGCGGTGGATCACCCTTCTCTACAACGCCGATACGGAATGCATTCCTGTTCCTTCTGAACGGATGATCTTTTGGCAGAAATTGTCGATGACAATCAAAGAAGCATGGTTTTCTTCCGTGTTTCAAGCGAAAAGCCTTAGTACGGTCCATGCAATACGGACATGAGAGACGGCCATGAGTGCTCTACCCAGATAACATTCCATAGGCCGGAAAGTCGTTGATGGTCCACATAAGGGTTGCCTTCATCTGAAAATTCTGCTTCCTGGAAACATCGTACGTGTTAGCGCCTACTTCCCATAACTGATTCAACTCATCTATCAAAGGTTGTAAGTACACATCAATGTTCCTCTTGGGATTGTTCGGACCAGGAATTATAACGGTTAGAAACATGTACTGAGTCTTCACGCACATCCAAGACGGTAGGTTATACGGAGTGACAATCACAGGACAGCACGAATACTAGGATCCCGAAAGACCAAAAGGAGTAAAACCGTCAGAAGATAGCCCCAACCTGACATTACGCGGATCTGAAGCAAAATTAGGATGCACTCGATCAAAGTGCTTCCACGCTTCTCCATCGGATGGGTGATCCAACACTCCTTCAATCTGTTCTCGCATGTGCCAACTCATATTTTCGGCCGTCTCTTTCACCATAAATAATCTTTGCAACCGCGGCGTTAAAGGCAAGTAGTGCATTGAATCGGTCGGTCTTTTTGCACCGGTAGACCTTCCTGTATTAGTTGTCTTATAGCGATCAGCACCACAAAATCTGCACACATCTGCGTTCTTGTCGTCTTTGTAGTACAGCATACACCCATTGCGACAAGAATCGATTTTCTCGTATCCCATCCAGAGCGATCTCACCATCTTCTTAGACCGATAGAAGTCTTTAGGTAACTTAGCACCCGACAAGATCTCTATAATTAACTCCAACACTCGGTTGTAGCATTCTTGTGACATGTTAAAATCTGACTTAATGCTCAACAGTCTTGTAACCACCTCCAACGGTGAATGATCCTCACAACCAAGATACAATGGAGTTCTTGCATTCTCCAGCAACTCCATAAACTTTGCAGCATCGACATTTGGTGCCTCCTCAGCTGCATCATGAACGAAACTAGGCCCCGCAGCGTCGAAAACCATGTTCACGCACCCGTCGTCGTATGCATGATTATTTGAAACAAAATTAGGTCCCGCATGCATATACGGCTCAACATAAGGCTCCGGCTCTGATGCTAAAGACACAAGTTCTTCGTGTGCGATCCACTGATAGTAATTAGGCGTGAAACCCCTCGAGTACAAATGATATGTCACTTCCACTTCTGGATAATATTTCACGTTATGACATTTCACACACGGACACTTAATTTTGGTGCCATCCATGTACTGAGGGAACGCCTTAGCAAACTGCAGGAACTGCTCAACTCCCGCTATGTATTCATCCCGCACACCACACATATCCAGGACGATTGTACATCCATGAACGATTCCGCAAGTAGTAATTCATATACATTTAGAAATAATTTTGCAAAGATGGACACATTATCCAATAGGCACAAATTCGTATATTATGTCTTATTATGGAACACACATTAGTAGCGGACAGTTACTAATAACAATGTTAGGCATGATTTCTAGTGCATGATATACAATCAAGGTCAAACTAGGTTGTACTAAGTCAAACAAAGTCAAACTAGGTCAAGCTAAGTCAAACAAAGTCAAACAAGGTCAAACTAGGTCAAGGGTTGACCTATAGTTGACTTTGTCAACTCTTAGTCCAATCTAGGTCAGATGTTGACTCTACTTTGACTTTCAGTCAAAATAGTCAACCTTGATCAAACAAGGTCAAATCTAAGTCAAATATCCTATTTCTAGTCATTACCTACTAAGGTACCCTTTACCTTATCGCTATTGGTATCCCAATACCAATACCTTAAGTTGGAATCTCAATACCTTAGTCTAGGTAACTAATACCTTAACATCCACTTTACCTTAGATACTAGATAATACCATATCCTAGTAATATCCTACCCTTAGGCTAGTAGATAACTCAATACCTTAGGCTAATAGATATTACCATCTACCTTAGGCTAGTATCTATCCACCTGCCTTAACATCATACCCATTACCTTAGCTAATACCTTATCCTTAGGCTATAGGTAATTCTCATTACTTTGCTAATACCTTAGATACCTTAGGATACTCTACCGTTCTAATAATATACCAACACTCCTAAGATACTCTAATATTTACATAGAGATATACCCTATAGGGTATCCTATTACCATAGACTAATCTAGGACACTCTTAAGATACTAGT